>JAOTAZ010000218.1:26787897-26801408 GCA_025629785.1 Erythroxylum oxycarpum
TAGTAATTTTTAGTTAGAAACACTAATAATACAATACTTAAAATTTTCATTTTCATCTTCAACATTTATTTTTCTTCTTCTAACTTTTTTATCTTCTTCAACAATTTGAGTATGATACTCAAAGCTCTTTCACACTTTAGAGGACCAACCTCTCAAAAAATGACAACTTTAGTGCTAAAATTAATAAAATAGTACAAAGTTAACAACAATGTCGAGATTAAAAAGTAATAATAATGTCAATATTAAAAAGTAGATGGCTAACGAAACCATAAAATAAAGAAATAATTTACCCCATGTTGAGCACAATAAATAAAGTGTCTTCTAAGATTTCTCTCCATCCATGAATTCCACATGATAGCCATAACTCACAAAAACAAAAAGTTCTTTGTCCATCCTAGACATCGAATTTGTATATGTTCTTTGGCTCATAATACTCAATCTTAGACAAACATATTCAACATCTTGTAGTCTTTTTTTTTTTGATGAAAAATGAGAGCAAAGCCCTAGAGAAAAACTAAATAGGACACAGTCGTGGAAAAGAGACCCCGCAAATATCCTCCATACAAATGGTAGAACAACTCAAAGAAGGCGTCGAGAAAAAATGAATCCCAGGATCCAATTGAAAAGCGTGATTGGCCAGCCAATCCGTATAACGGTTGCCCTCTCTATAGTTGTGAACGAAGCGAACAACCCAAGGTCTGTCCAAGAGTAATCGAATGGTAGACAAAAGCTGCTGATCCGTGCCATCCCCAGAAGCCTTCCCTGTGAGAGCATTAACTGCTAAACTCGAGTCAGACCCCACCACCACGTTACGATGACCAGCATTCCAAACAAGTTGGAGGCCTTGGAGAATACCCCAAAGCTTAGCAGAAATGACCGAACATATCCCAATATTGTAGGCAAACCCATAGATCCAGTTGCCCACACAATCTCTAACCACTCCGCCTGCTGTAGCTCGATTAATTGAAGAACGAAATGTACCATCAGAATTGACTTTTAACCATCCTAATGGTGGGGGTAGCCAAGTAATCAACCTCTCCTCCCTTGTTGGACAACCCTGAAGAGCTTGTGCACTCAGAAGTGCATGCTGAAATTCCCTAACACGCCGTAAAACAATCCAAAAGGGATCATCAAAAGGCAAAGATTCGGGATCAAAAATGAATGTATTACACCACTGCCATAAGAGCCAACAGGTTGTACCAAACCAGAGAGACCATAGAGATGTTCGAAAAAACTCCAAATCACAGCATAGATTCTGTTGAAGCCAATCCAAAAGATTAAGATGATAGAAGTCCAGTAGAAACTTGGAAGTGTGACATTTCTCCCAATAGTGCTTCATAATGCAATATGTAAATTTAGGGGTGCTTGTTTGGGAGTAACAGGGAAAATGTATGAGTATGGAATGAAAACTTATGTTTAGTATCAACAGGGTTAACATTTTCATTCTCCCGTTTTCAGCAATACTCTATACTTGTGGATTATTAGAGGAATAAAATTTATTGTTGGCTATACTCCATTCTCATTCCCTATTATATTCATTCCTATTCTTATTTCCATTACCTTCTGTGAATTAAGCGCCCCTTTATAGTAATATCACACCAAAGTAAGGAAATTTTCAAAGAAGGGCAGAGTAATTTATGTTTGCAAATATTTTATTTTTCCAACTAAAAATTAGTAATGATTATTTTGATGGTGGAATAGAACCTGAAAGCAGCAGATCAACGGCTGAAAGCCAAGACCTAACCGCAAATTGTCAAAACTTCAGATTCTCCAAATTCTGTGGTGGTCCATCAATCGCCATTTCTCTTCACTCTCTCTCTCTCTCTCTCTCTCTGTGCCATCATGGCTAAGGGACCGGAACTCTTCTCCGATATCGGCAAGAAACCCAAAGGTATAGCCGATCTCTATTTCTTCCTTCATGCTTTTGTATCTACCTTTTCTTATGTGCCCCGATCAATTTGACTCTCAACGTTCCAATCTTTTTCTATTTGTAGATCTCTTGACCAGAGACTATAGCTCCGATCAGAAATTCAGTGTCTCCACCTTCAGCGCTGCTGGTTTGGTATGTCTAACGCTATATGTCACCGCGTCACGCTCATTTCAATTAGTTCAAATTCAAGTATTTGACTTTCAGTTTTGTTTGCCTATCAGGGGAGGATTTACATTAAAAAATGATTAGTCTGTGTGTGGATAATATGATGAATTTGCTCGATTGGGTCAATGTTCGAGTTCCATGATTGTAGTGCTGCTCCCCATATTGCTGAATATATATATACTACTGTTGGGTTTTGTTTCTCACATAGGAAATATACTTTTTTTTCTTACATCGGCAAGCGTGATAGGAGTTGGAATGTGTACATAGGTGCCCTTTCTCCTCCTAATCCTTTGTTTTTGCTGGTTCTATCCGAACTGTAGATATTTTATTTCAAAGACGCACTAATAGGCTAAAAAGTGTGGAGAAATGTGTACTCACTTGTAGCACGAAGATAATGTGTATTCATTATGAACTCATTGCTTCTTTGAGGTCGCATCGAAGTCACAATCTTGTTAGCATCTTATGGGAACTATGATGATACGCTAATGGTCTTTGGAATTCTGATGTTGTTTGCCTTTGAACCTTCTGATGAGTTTTTGATCTGTAAGAACAAGTAGCTTTCAGATATGGTCAACCCACTTGACTATTAATGTTTAGGTTTTTATTCTCTGTTTTAATTTGTCAAAATGGGTTCTCGTTTTAACTCTATTCTGTATGATTTTTCAGGCCCTTACATCAACAGCTGTGAAACAAGGAGGGCTCTCCACTGGGGACGTGGCAGCGCTTTACGTTTACAAGAAAAACTTATTCAATGTCAAAGTTGACACAGAATCTAACGTAGGCTGCTTCTTTTCTTTGTCTGAATGATAACTAGTGATAAGTCGTTAAGACTTTACATTCATACATGTTTTCTGCAGATCTCAACAACCCTCACTTTTACGGAGGTTCTTCCATCCACAAATGCTATCGCCTCTTTCAAAATACCTGATTATAACTCAGGGAAGGTAGGTAATTTCGCACTTATTATAGAAGTTGGGCTAAAATTAAAATCACAGATGTTAATTTTGATAATTGAGGAATAACTATTCCTTTGCCGATGCTAATCATGCTAAAGTAAAGGCAGGACCTTTTGGCTTCACCATTTTTAGCCTCAAATTTGAAACTAAGCTGCAAAAGTGATCAAATGTATTGATGGGAATCTTGGTTTTGAGTTTTGAGAATCCTTTTTACCATTGGTATCGCAGTTCGAGGTTCAGTATTTCCATGACCATGCAACACTAACCGCAGCTGCTGCACTGTCTCAATCACCTGCAATTGATTTTACTGCCACTCTAGGTACTCCTACAATAGCTTTTGGTGCTGAGGCTGGCTATGATACCTCTTCTGGTAATCTCTCAAAGTACACTGCTGGAATTAGTGTGACAAAGCCAGATGCTTATGCTTCAGTTATGCTGTAAGTCATTAACCCCATTAACAAATCATCTCTGTTAGCTGAACTAATCACAAGAGAATGTAAGCTGTGTTTATTTGGTTTCAACATTGTTTCCCTTTTCCTCAGGGGTGACAAAGGAGACACCATAAAGGCATCATATGTTCATTATTTGGATCAGTTGAAAAGAAGTGCTGCTGTGGCAGAGATCACTAGAAGGTTTTCAACAAATGAGAATACATTTACCGTGGGGGGTTCCTACGCCGTCGATCATTTGACATTGGTGAAAGCAAAACTCAGTAACCATGGAAAACTTGGGGCGTTGGTACAGCATGAGCTCGTACCAAAGTCACTAGTGACAATCTCTGGTGAGGTGGACACCAAAGCTTTGGACAAAAACCCTAGGTTTGGTTTAGCGATAGCTCTCAAGCCTTGATTGGTATCAGCCAATTCTTTGAAGCACTGTTCGAGATGATTACGGATATTATTGTTATAATTTTTTTTCCCAGCTCTGGGTTGCTCCTCAGAGGTAGTGCCAATAAGTAGTTCCACACAAATGCATGTTCCTTAGATTTGCAATGACTAGGTGGACATGTATTTGGTAACAAGGGATTGTCATTCTAATCTCCTTTTTGTGTGGAGATTTTTCAATTTAGATTGGCATGGCATCCGCGGGTTCTGCATTCCTTGTGCCTTCCATTGAATCACTGAGGCTCTGTAACCCTGATAGACTAAAGCTGGAGGACCACGACTCTAGCTTTTATTTTGTGTACTTTACCCCACAACTAAGCCCCAAAAACAGAGAGAATAAGGTTTCCGTGGTCTTACGTTTGCCCTAGCAGTAAATAGATTGTCATTGCGATTCAAGGAATAATGGTCTGATGTTCTAATAGCCCTCATAATTTCTTCTGCAATTATATCAAATGCAGCTCTGACGGAAGTGAGAGTTGAGAACTGATGTTTAACCAATTCTGGGTCAGTTCCATTCAGGTATCGGCATCATTAGCAAGGAACTTCGACCAATTATGGAGCAATCATAGCCTCCTTACAACAAGAGGTCTCTAAACCAGTGTTAATTCCAAAAAGAGAACGATGTCAGATACTTGTTAACTGAGGATAGGGACGAGAATTGTCGAAGCCTGATGCTTTCTCTGAGCACCAACCAAAACATATAAACAGAAGATTATCAAAAAGGGTGGCAGAAGCCACATCCTAGATGAAATTCACATCTTTATCTACAGCGATTCATTAATGATCCGGAAGGACCACCTGAGGGCTTACGAAAACATTGCAGAGAAGAAAACTACATCGGGTTTGAACGAACACTCGGTACAAGTAGTTCAAAAACAACATTGATGATGAGAGAAAACCCGGGATGATAGTCATTGTTAGTGCTTCTAATCATGTATAATATTTATCAAAAAAAAAACGCCTACAAGATCTGCATTAAGCAAATGACTTGATTCCAGAAAGCATGCATGAAAAGAGTATCTACGTAAGGAAGATAACCTTTCTTGTGCAATCCCAATACTTGTATAGAACGAGAAATACTTATAGCCCACATACCGAACAATACGTATCACTCAACTGGACTGAAGCTTATATCCAGCAATTTAAAACAGAAATAAAAGGACTAAGTAAACCATTTAGGTGCATAGATTAAAGGGTACTGCATATAGAAACAAACACTCAATGCAAAAAAGATTCACCATTAAGTATGGAGATCGAACAAATCATGATAAATTGATCTATCACAATCTAACAACAAAAAACAGGAAAATGCAAAACAATTGTTAGGGGAGACTTCAAAAATCATGAGATTTAACAGTAACAATTTTCAATTCAAATGAGAATCTTCGTAAATAATCCACACATCCAAAACTTAATACTGTTAATATTAATTTCACGGAAAAAGGATCATCCTCAGAAAAAAGAAAAACATCCTATCAATAAACGCCCTTAAACAAGATGAGAACTTGTTTCACCAAAGTTCTTCACTTAGTCAACATTCTGCATGATATCCTCAGCAGTGAATTTAGTGCCCTTGTCCTTATCAGCGGCTGCTCGTCCCCTGGCCTTACGCTCGAGAAGAGATTTCCTGTCCTTGTCAAGGCGGAGCTTGGTGATCACTACCTTGGACGGGTTGACACCCACGTTGACAGTGGAACCATTAACCTTTTCCCTCGTAATACGCTCGATGTGGATGACCCACTTGCGGCGGTACACTTGCACAACCTTACCCTCGCGGCCCTTGTAGGTCCCGCGAACCACCAGAACCTCGTCGTCC
Organism: Erythroxylum oxycarpum; assembly: GCA_025629785.1. Lineage (NCBI taxonomy): Eukaryota > Viridiplantae > Streptophyta > Magnoliopsida > Malpighiales > Erythroxylaceae > Erythroxylum > Erythroxylum oxycarpum. The sequence continues at coordinate 26,793,649 of JAOTAZ010000218.1, forward strand.
TTGCGAACGGGCATGGATCGGACGTTGTGCTTCTGGCGGAGATCGGCGGAGACCGGAGCGCTCATGAGGATACGGCGGACAGAAGAAGGGGCCGTGAAGTGGGCCTTCCGGTTCTTGCGGCGGGAAGATGAAACCCTAGGATTGTACTTCATGGTGGCTCTGTGCGTGTGAGTTATTAGGGTTGTGGAGGAATCACCTTCAGAGAAATGTTGCCTTTCAGCTTATAAATAACAAGGTAAAGGATTAGGGCTTTTGTATTAGTTTAATTGGGCCAAGTTGGATTATTGTATCGCAGGCCTCAAAAAGCCCATTCTTTCTCATTTTCATGGATTGCCCATTTTGAAGAAGCCCTTTTAAAAAGTTGTACTCTAATAATTTTAGGCTTTAATATTTTCAATTTACGAAATGATAAAATTCATACATAGCAAAAATATAATATTTGACAGTCACGTGGCAATAATATGAATATGTCCTAACAAATCATGTCACTTATAGATAGCACAAATATAATATTTGACGATCATGTGGTAATAATATGAATGTGTCCTAACAAACCATGTCACTTATATATGAGAATTTAACATTGAACTATTTTTAAAAATTAAAAATTAAGAAGCGCTTGGTTCACAAGGGCAATGGGTACGAGAATAGGAATGAATATAGTGAAGAATAAAAATAAATATAATCATTATAATTATAATGATTGATTAAGATGAATGAATGATTACCATTTCCATTGATGATGGTTGGTTTGTTAAAAATCTTGAGAAATAAAATTTGTTAAATTTTTGTTTTATATCAAAATTTTAATATATTTTATGCACCCTATGTATAAAGACAGAATGTTTAAATTCAAGTATATTGCGGTATTTCATTTCCAATAGCTCTTGAAGAAAAAAATACTTCAATATTTTCTTGCATCAATATATCACTAGTTATATAATATCCTCAAAATATAGTTTAATAATCCAAAATATTGTACAATTCATCAACATAACCATAATATCCACTATTCCATTGTTATCGTAAAATCAAGTAATATAGTTTAATACAATTTGCATTCTTATGATAATGCAAATGATGTAAAATATCTGTCATGTACACAACACTTTAATCAAAAGCCTTCAATTGATGCAAAACAACCAGGTTAACACTACAAACATTATTTGCATCATAACTACAAAAGACCTAACTAATACAAAATAACCTGGTTAGTCAACATCAATTAAATCATAAGTTTATAATACTTACAAAAATATTAATATGCTTCCTCGAATGATTCATAGACAAGAAGATGAATAAAGGAATCCAAATACAAAAAACTTTTTTAAATGACTTGGCAAAGCGAACAAAACTTGAATTTTAGCAAGATCATTACAGAATAACACAACAGCTTTACCAACATCCATTTGAGATATGTCAATATTAAGAAGTTTACTTATGAGCTTTTGCATCTTCTCATTACTTAGTGAATCAAATTTAGACTCTACAGTCAAAGCATTTGTAACAGCTGCATATTGTGAGGTCATTTGTTCGCAAATAGACTTAAACTTAATAGTGAAATTGTCTAACCTTTACTCAATAGTATTCTAAAGTGTTGCTGGTCTTTTTTTTTCTTGTAAGAACTTTCCTTTCTTGGTGATAGGTTTTTTTTTGCCTTTTTATTCCATGACTATTTGAAGTAATAGTCGAGGATCCTTGTGTAACAGATACCACAACAAGTTCATCTTCACTGTCTGATGAAGAATACACCGTCGTATTCTTTGGGCTATTAGCCTTAGCACTTGCTTCAGCTATATCCTCAACTTTGAGTCCCGTCGCTCTATCTTTACCCCACACCATGTCCAGTTTTCACAAATATGGGAATTTAAAGTTCCACATTCCAATTGCATTCTTGTAATTCTATAAAAAAGAATTACAAAAAAGAAGAAGATTAAAAACGTAATAACAAGAAAATGTTATAATTATGAGAAAGAAACTACTAAAATAAGAGTTTAATCAACTTTTGAGTTAGATGTCCTTACCAAGCACCATTCATAAAACCATTGTTTCTTACTATTGATCTTATGCTCAACATCATCCCACTAACAGCCACTTTGCATACATATTTTAGAAATTGGATTGTACTTGTTTCTTAATCACTTAATCTTAGAGTCAATGTGGGGATCGACATCCTTATCAAAATTGGGAATCTTGCTCAATAACATCTTGTGCACTTCAACCATGTAATTGTTCTTAAATCTCCCATCTACTTTCCATAAAGGATCGCAAGCTAGTTCTTGCAAAACATCGACCAAAGCTTTAACCTCATCATCCTTCCAATATTGCTTATTCTTTCCCCTTCCACGGGCAGCCATAGTCATTCCTAATAAAAGAACGACAATGTAAGAGTTATCAAAGAAATAACATATAACAAAAATAACTTTGCTAAAAAATTTAAAGCATGCACATGTAATCTAATAACTCACGAACACATAGTCAAATAAACAGAGATGTTCATATTGGTGCATTTCAAAAGTAATCAAATAACTGAAAGTTATATATTACTAATAGTAAACAAACAAAGATGCTCAACATTCAGGTACATTAATCGAAATCAAAACATTTTAACAATCTAATAAGCATATGAGACAAACATATCTTAAATAACTAATATATATCATTGTCATTGGATCTAATTGCCCATATATTATACATGTTGGTTGTCATATTATTCCTGAATTTTAACCACTTATTAGATGGATTAATTTATGTAATGTATTCCATTTCATCATCTTCTTCACTCTCATCTTCCTCACTCTGCTCTTCATCTTTAGTGATTGAATCTTATGGATCAAAGCTCATAAACTTGCGAATCAAGTTATGTAGAAGGGAACAAGCGATTATAATGCGAACTTGGGTTTCAATTAAGAAAAATGAAAGGGATGCAAGGATCTTCCGTCTTCCTTTGAACAATTCAAAGCATCTCTCAATAACATTCCTTGCTTTGGAATGCTTCATATTGAAGTAGTCCTCTATTGTCTCTGGTTGATGGCCATCGAATTCTTGAATATGATAACGTTGCCCTCGATACGGAGCAAGAAATCCATTTGCAGTGCAATATCCAGAGTCAACCAGGTAATAACTTCCTTCATCATTAAACAATAAGTTATGATTGAGCAGCATAATTGAAAGAGAAACAAAATTGGATATTGTAATAGAAATTTACGTCGAGGGACTCGTAGACTATGAGGCCTTGAGATCGCATCTCGAAGTACAAAACCATTGTGTGTAGATCCCTCCTAACCAAGCAATACATATATGAATTGCATGTTTAGGTAACAAATACCTAAAACATTTGTTGAAATACATCCTTTTCTTGTGTGATATCGGGGCTTATCTTCATTAGGAGGTGTAGCTTTAATTAGTGTCCTATCTAGGGCTCCTAGGCAACCCTACAAATTAAAACTAAAAGGTGATTTAGCACATAAAAGTTATGATATTAATGTTATAGGTTAATTATAATGTTCAATTACCTGAAAAAATTTCCATCTCTCATCTTGACAATCTTGAGTAATAGGCTCCGACATCTTGAGCAAAATATGATGTAATCTTATAATTGTGTGAAGAAATTGATGGAATTATGGACTCACGATTTCTTTACTACAGAGAAAAAGTAGGCTTATTGTCCTACTCTTTTAATAGTGAGCTAAGGTATATATGAACATTGCTACAACCTCTTCTACGAATGTGTTGCTAGTATCTTTTAAAACCCCCGGCATCTCTTACCATATCACACAATATCCTAAAGGTTGCTCTATCCATATGAAGTTCACTAATGCAGACATTATCACAATCCATGGTCAATCTAAACATCCATCTCATTCTATCAATCCTTTTTTTTTCCTTTGCTTTAATCTCATAGACCTTATATTGAAGGTACAAACAATAGATAACATAATGGATAGCAAAAAAGAAAACCATCACATTATTTGTTGTTTATTGAAGTATCAAAAGTTGCTTTAGTTTTTGTCGTTCGCTAATAAGAGATGAACCATATTGATCTACATTTAAAAAATTCAGAAAATAATTGTCCAACATATAGATAGGGCATGTTGAAAAGCTAGGTAATAGTAGTAGAAAAGAGATCAAATAAGAAACGAAGCTAATAGAGAAAGAAGATCAAGAAGAAGATCAGTTCTTATACATACTTTAAACCAAATAGCTGATGTACTTACAATTTCCAACCTTGATAAAAATAAATCAAGTTTTGGTCAATTGATTAATAAAGGATATGAATGAACTTTGCTAGTGGTGAATGAGTGATAATTGATATTGTTTCATAACAAATTAGTAATATGACATAACATAATAGGACATGTTTGTTTTGATGTATTTAAAATTATGAATGACAATGATGTTATGCAAGATCTTTCCCAAGTGATTAAACTAAAGAAATTTTTCAATCACGTCAGCTCAGTAAGTAAGCAAGATTTTCTTTTATAAACTTCTTAGAGAGCTAAGTAAAGGTTGGAACTACTTAACTCTGATGTTTGTTAACCTATGAGTGAGGTTTCACTAAATGAGAGTAGATTCTTTGTATTATTTGTGTATGAGTATAGCAAATATTGTTGGACCAAGGGATAAAGTGCTTATTAAATTCCAAAAAGTGAAGACTGCAAAAAGAAGTTTTTGATTAAACGAGTGAATATTTTAGTATATTGGCTATATATGCTACCCACCAAAACACTCGAAGGTAGAACACCATATGTGATAGTGTAGTAACACCACATTTGATAGTGTAGTAACACTTGATTCAATAAGGCACTAACCAAGAAGGGATGGGTTGCATTTATGAAATGGGAGATTTTCATGATAAATAATAAGAGTGAAATAACACCAATAACAGTAAAACAACATCAGCCCAAAGACAAAACACAGCTTAAAATTGAAAGACATCGCATTGAGTTGTCCTATCCTTTTCATTCCATGTTCAATCATATGGTATAAACAAATTATGTTTCTTTATGCAGAGACTTTTATATTGTGCATAAAATAGGAACTTCGGAATCTAAGAAACGCAAGTGCATAAATGAAGAACTTACAGGAACTCGATATGGGTATTTCTTGATGATCTTGTTAGATTCTTGGAGTTGTTTACCTACAGCATAACCACAGACTTTGTTTAATGTAAACAAAAATATATGATTTCTAACATCGACTGTCCTATTGCCAAAGATATTAGCATAAAGAAATAAAAGTAGCAAACTTGTAGATGTAAAACCAAGAAGGAGTAAGGAAATAATAGAGTAATCAAGAAGGCTCACACAGATTTCAACATATCATATTTCAGCAGTAACACTTCACACACAAAATCTTCAAGAATCCGTAGTATACCTTCTTATCTAGCTTATCTCCAAATCCTGCACTCTTGATTCTATCAATCATCTCATCAACTTCACTTACTCTACCTGCCTGATACAAACTGAACAACAAATGTAGTTTCATCAGGGTAACACCCCCATTCACCCATCCTATAAAACAAATTCATAGCATCCTGAGTTCTTCTTATCTTGCAAAGGTTACTAATTAGCACATTGAAAGTATCCACATTTCATGGACCTTGCAAATGTCCATCTCAACCAACACGTTTTCAACCTCAAAATCAATCCTGAAGGGATCTTTCTCTCTACATAGCTTACAAACACAATCAATAATAGTGTTATAAGACATTGTACGAATCTCAAACCCACCCCTATACATTTCACCATCTCTTAGCTTCCTCATGTTTCCCATCAACACACCAACCTTTTATCAGCAGATCACAAATGCCCTCATCAGAAAATATCTTATTCGCCAAATTCCTTACCTTTTTTTCTGCATTACTCGCATACCGTTTTTCACACAACTTTTGTAGTACCAGTCGAAGAGACTCCCTATCTCTCTTAAATCCATATTCACTTTCCATCATCTCAAAAAGCCCAACAACCTGAGTTGGCCTACCAGCTCTGACAAGCCTATCAATCGTCGATTCAAAGCTTTTAATCCCAATAACAAGCTTACCCTCAAGAAGCGGTTCATGGGTTGCTTTGAAATCCTTCCTTTGACCAAAATAGTCAATGAAAAATGAAATAATCTTATCAGTATGCTTGAAATTTACTGCCAAGACTAGTCACTAGTTGAACCCCATAATTGTACAGCCAGCTTCAAAAAATAGATTGAGCATTTGCAAGATAAGTGAAGGGGTTACTTTGCTAGCAACGTGAGAAAAGTTAAGATTGAGTCTTTCTAAGATGGAAAGTGAATCTGTATCAGGGGCTTTGAGGAGCTTTGTAGAAATGTCATGATTTGGGGTTTTGGCGGAGGAAGAGAAGCAATTGATGAGAAACGATTGTAGGAGTTGGAATTTGGAAAGATGGGTAATACAAACCAAGTTCAAAATGACCTTAATTTGGAGGAAAAAGCACAACTGCCTCAGAGAGTGTAGCGCCCCTTACCGTAGGGTACACACCGGGACGCCCGCAGGTCATTCCGGTATATAACCCACGACAAGAAAGAACTACGAACAAACACTACTATCCTCCATATGGCATCACAATAATAAAACATTAATATAAAATTGCAACTTTTTAAAACTAAACATTTTTCCATATCATTTCATCCAAAAGCAGTAATTTACACAACTGTCATTCCGTCTCGTTTGTCCATAATTTCTAAAATCTAATACACACTGCTATATAAAAATACATCAATCCTAACGAGGTCATCCAAAATCCCAGCTGACCGACCTGTGAGCCATAACCTCTCTCTCCAAAATGATCTACACAGCTCGATCAGTCCCTCCGGAGCTAAAGGTCTACTCTCGATCCTGAAAAAATAGGTTGCAATTTTGGGTAAGTTTGCGAACTCAGTGAGGAACCATCATCGATGGTTCACCCAATTCATGTAGCACTCAAGAAAATCACAGATTATTTCGCAATAACACATTCAGAAGTACCACATGATATTATACAAACAAATCACAAATGTATATTCCCATTTCAAATTTTCAATCAAATATGTATGCAATGCATATGTGACACTTTTCCATTTTATTATGGTGTTGTGACCGAGCGCTTGAACTATCCTATATAAGCGTTAGACGCGTCTTAGGGGTAGGAGAGCTCTCTGGGTATGCACTACTTCCCTTCGAGGTTGAGGCTCTTTTTCACTTGTTGAGCTTGTAGCTCAGATTGGTGGCTACTCTGGTCACAACTGCTATTATCTGTTCATGCATTTGTGTATGAAATGCATATGACCCAATTTCATAATGTACACATATATTACAATTAATTCACCTATCGCAATTGAGCACATTAATAGCAAGCAATTTTCAGATTCACAAATCAACACAAGCACTTCTATGTCATATCTCCCAATACATCGGACCTTCTGTTCAGAATCCACAATCAGAATCAATCGCAAAACCCCACCATTATTCACCACAATAAACATATAATAATTTAAAGAACCATCTAGGTCACTCACCTATAACTTTCGAGCTAATGCCGGGAAGTCTCAGCAACGTCGGTGGATTGACGCTCCAATTGTGCCTCTATAACAGTCAACAGTGATAAAGATTACTAATTGTACAGTAAAACACATTTAATAATGCACATGTGATGATTAAAAACGTGTATAATGCATGTTCGTGACATTCCTGGCACTTTTTCGAATATTACCATCACAAAAATTATGTCTAAAAATTAGAAATCTAATGACATCAAATCATTTGATTCGGA
>JAOTAZ010000218.1:26883623-26894041 GCA_025629785.1 Erythroxylum oxycarpum
ATAAACTTATCGATTTTTAACAACAAAAATTATTAGAGTAAATCGAATGAAAAGTTGTACAGTTCAAAATTTTTACATTAAACTGATAGAACCGCTTAAATTTTTTAATCATTGTTTATATGGCAAGAAACTTAATGTGGGATTGTAAATTTTTCAAAAATTCCTTTAAATGTTGTACATACTCTCTTTGGAGAGGAAGAAATGCAATATTACATGCAGAAGACTTCACTGAATTGCTCCTTGTAATAGGAGATACTATTACTAATTGTTAACCTCACTATCTTGCAGTATTGTAAAAGCTTAGTTTTTGTTAATTAAATTCTTTTATTTTTTTTAAAGGTACCAAAGTGTACTTTTAATCTCACTATCTTGTGGCATTGTCATCAAAAGAAACAATAGGACTTATATTTTTCATATAAAAGGACCTTTAATTGGATCTAGCCCACTAAGAAATTAGTTATACATTTCAAGCCCAACATGTAAATTGCATTTAGACATACCAATGTCACATATATGATCGACAAATTAGGCCCATCTCGGTCGAGCCACTATAAAAGGAAGATTACGAATTCGAGTAATAAAAACAACTTCTTTGTAAATATAAAGGAAAGATTGCGTACAACCGATGTCACCTTTCTCATATTTGCCCTTTGCCATTTAATTGCAACAGCTAACCAAAACGCTTTTAGATGCAAATCATGGGTTGGAATGCATTAGAATGAGCTTGAAAGGTGCTAATTGACTCATTCAAACAGTGAACTCAGCACAAAAACAGTTACAAGATAGCTCTAGCTTCATTACATAGAATGGTTACTAATTCTGTGTGATAATAATTCTGAACTTTCTTTTTTCTTTTTAGAAGGAACCCACAAACAAATTTTCGAGTATTCCTCTATCCAACAAGTTTCAGAAGAGACAACAATGATTAGATTAGCATTAGACAAAATATACAACAGGATTAGCATACAACATCTCTGACATGCCTTCTTCTTAAGTAGACAGTCACCAATATCTACACTTCTCATGTCCTTCCCAGACCAGGTATGTTTAGTATAAGATGGACATGTGATGCTCCCATGGTTTCTTCTCCTGGAAATTTTCCTTTATTTCTAGGCTCAGTTTATTTCAGTGAAAGAATTACAAATATCATCAGGCTGGGATAGGTAGAATAGTTGAATCAGACAACTCAGGAATTGCATTATGGTCTTTGCACGGAGGTAGTTGGCTACAAGACAGACCAGAAGAAACAAGAAGTTGTTCAGACATCCTGGAATTGACCCTACCGCATTGCTGATTGCTCTTCCAGGAAGTTTCATTACAAATTTTATTAATTTTTGTTCTCCCCTGTCAACATCAAGATACAGTCAAATATATCCCAATAAAAACCAAATTCTTATATCCACTGAAGAACTATCAACTAGAATGTCTGACTCAAGGGACTGTTCTGCTCTTCTTCACTTGCACTGCAATGAAATAATCATTGATTCCATCTGCTCGGATACTGACATTAGTGAAAACCAAAGCCATTATTCTTCAGACTTTCTTATTGATGATGATAACCATATTGATTCAATCTTTAACTCTGAGCAAGATCAAATGATTGAACCCAAATTGAAGACTCACATTCTTGAGATTCCAGGTACCGCCGTTGCTCGTCAAGATGCAGTTACTTGGATGTTGAAGGTTGCTACTGTTCAGCTACCTCACTTGTACATCTATATTCTTAAGCATTTTAATTGTTCTTCTAACTCGAGTATTCTCAAAAATGCAGGTGCATGCTTACTACCAGTTTAGGCCTGAAACAGCATATCTTTCAGTTAACTATTTGGATCGCTTTCTCTTGTCTCAAACTTTACCGGTAACATATATTCTCTATCCATCAATGATCTATGGTCATAAACTCCAGGTGAATCTGGATTTTGTAGATATAAAAGAGAATGGTTTGCATAGCAACCTGCATGTGGATACGCCGTACCTGGCAGTATAGTCATCGATGAAAATGTCTTCATATCCAGTAACTAATCTTACTGATAATTGCAGGCAATACCATTTAATATACATTGAAAAAACAGCATTATGGTTTAATGTCACTGATTTGCTCACTAATGTTCTATCCAGCAAGAGAAGGGATGGATCCTGCAGCTTTTAGCAGTAGCATGCCTTTCTCTAGCAACAAAAATGGAGGAAAGGAGAGTTCCACTTCTGCTAGACTTGCAAATACTAGAACCTAAATTCCTGTTTACCCCGGGTACAATACAAAGAATGGAACTTCTGATCATGAACAGCCTGAACTGGCGATTACACATCATAACCCCATTCAATTTTCTGCATTATTTCATTGCCAAACTTCCATATCTTGTTCCCGACTGCTACACCTTCGAATATGTTTTTACTCGATCATCTCATCTCATTATCAGCATATCCAGTGGTAATTTCTATCCCATTATGTTTCTCTTTTCTGGGTGTCCAACACTTAGATTGATACAAGGTTTTTGATCAGTTACCAATTTCTTGGAATATGCTCCATCGACAGTAGCTGCTGCAGTAGTGACATGGGTGACCAATCGAGCAATTGATGACCCCAATTTCTGGTGTTTTGACAACAGGGTGAACAAAGTAAGTACTATAAATCTGTAATAGCTATAAACCCACTCCTCGGGAATCTAGAAAAACTACATAAACTCTACTGCTAAACCCCTCCACAAATTAGGCCTCCTTGTTCTTGTTAGAATTTTCTTAGTACGAAGCTTTCTTGTGCATGTTATTTCCCTTTGAACCAAATGTGGACAACCATGACAGTGATTTGGCACCACTTTCATGAAATGAGTACTGTCATTTTCCGTACGGATTTTTGTAGTTTTCGCCGAAAAGGAAACTTGAGAAATCAATTTTGCAAGGTAGATTTCGGTGCTATTAGATCCTATCCGTATAGAGTCTGGTTGAATTAAAATATCAGCTACTTTGGACTTTCGGAAACAACTTTCCTTTAGTTTGGAGCCTTTGAACCTTTCTTACCCCAACTTAACAGGGGATGTTTCTCTACACTATAGTCAGATTTTCAGTTTAGAATATGAAAGATAATAGTTAAGAGGGAAATGATGAAACTGAGTAATTGCAGGAAATGGTGAAGAGATGTTACAATGTCATCAAAAGGAGCAAATCTCAACTGGCACAGAGTGAAGTGATTGATGCCATTGTCAGGGGCAAATGCCAGGCTTAAAAGTCATCTAACAAGTCACTTAAAAAGAAGCAAATAGAAATTTTTTAATCTGCAAACCCTTGTTGAGAAAGGTGTTAATATCTTACTGATTGTATTTCTGTGAGAATTTGTGGCCTTACAATACAAGTACAAGGCAATCCTTATAAAGTTTGTTCTTAAAGTTTCCAATAACGGTGATATGTTTGTCATCAGTTCATTTTCTTCATCTTTATTTCTGTTAAATGCTACTGTAGAAGAGGAATTTTCTGAGATGATGCCAAAGTTTCATGCTTCTTTTCTTCTTTCTTTGTCAATTTTCCAGTAGGAATCGCAGTAAGTGGCAGTCAATGTCAAGTTCTGTCACTCTTTTTACCTCAAAAACATCAGAAACATCAAAACTAATTTCGATTTATAGTTTCTTCAGTCGTAGACAAAATACATAAGAAATCTGGAGTGTATATAGAACACAACACGTAACGTTTCAGATTTCAATGAACAAATTCTTATCAGTGCATTGCCCAGTTGGAGTTCTGAGGATTGCTTGTTTGTCCCTTTCCATCCGTAGTCCACGATACTACAATGCTGAGAGCCCTTTTCAAAAGGGAGAAGCAGATTCGGGTCCTTTCAAGTTTCTAGCTCAAGAAAAGATAAGAGCAACCAACTTTCTGATCAAAAGTTTCAGACACGTGATTACAATTATTGTTATTAAGGGAGTAGAAGACAGAAACAAGAAGGAGGAAGGAAGGATCGTCCATGCAGGCAAGAGGGTCCATCGGTAATAACCAGGCTACATTTCTGATTCCCTACTAATGATGTGAAATACGAAATTTCTCCTGTGCCCGACATGCCAAGGTCACATTCACAGGTTTCTTTGCCTTGCTTTTTAAGTAAGATGATCATATAACCTAAGAACTAGATCACATATCGCTAATAAATGTAGATATAAGTTAAAATTTTACTAAAGAAGAAATCGATTTCACTATATTAACCAATAATTTACTTGAAAATCATGTATTTTCTCTCTTTATATATAGACTAGGTTTACACAAGTATGATTATCTATAAATTGTAGTTGATATATTTCTACTTAAATAATTCCTTATCAAATTGAACCTAGTTTAACAATAATTATAATAAGTTCTAGAATCCTTTCAGAGTTTGAAATCTAGCCAAGTGCATTTCCTGATAAGTCATCTGTCACAAACATGATCATGTCTGAAACATCTCTTAATAGATACCTGGATATGCCAATTATTTCTCTATGTTTATGGTTCAAAAACTACTGTGAATCGTACCTTTTTTCTTCATAATATAGACATAGGCTTAGCCACATTGGTGTTTTAGATTGCGAATTCTTATGCTTCTTTGCACACTAAAATACGATTTGTGATACAACCATGTTCTAAACTGCGTCTTTCATAAAAATTCACACCAGCAGATCTGTGTCTTAAAGCCTTATCTTTGCCTCTAATTTCTACAAAGGAACATGCCTTGGGACATGTCTATAATGAGGGCTTTGTTCACCTAATTACTTTAAAAAAAATGTGTTCTTTTTGAAACACTTCAAGATTGTCACCCATATATATGCAACATACATAATAATCTCTACCTTAACGAATATAATATGTTCATCTAACACCCTTGAAAAACAAATTCAAGATTGCACGTCAATGTGTATGAGTCATACATAATAATCTCTACGTTAAAGAATATACTCTTTTTAGATTGTTTGTAACCATGTCTAGCACCTCGAAACATTAATCAAGTCCAAGCAATCTTAAACTTCTTTATAGTAACCAACTTTGTCAATATGTTAGCTGCATTCTTCAAAATATGAACCTTTTTCAATAAGATCTGTTCATATGTACTCAATTCTTTAACCTTGTGAAATCTCACATCTTTTACCATAAAACCCATTTATCTATATTACTCTTGACTTTTCATGGTCCCCTAAAAGGTAATTGGATCTTTATCACTGATGGAAAGAGTAAATGCAATGAAGTCTTCCTAACCATATCTTTTTGGTTATTTGATGATCCATCTCGCTTTATATGTGAATATTCTATATTGATGCTCTCTTTTTGACATTGTTATATTTCTCGAACTAGAATTTTAAGTTGCTTTAGTATCTGTTTCAAACTATTTTACTTCACTTATACCACCTCAGAACCACTACTACTCACTGCTGACCTTAATATGTCCTTTTCATATAATTGGTTAAGGATATGTTACTCCCTAAACAACGTTGCACTAAAATTTTTATCAAGTGTTTAAAACTTGTAGAAATCTATTTTTCAATATTTGGCATCTTTCCATAAGCTCCCATTATGAAGTTCCTATATCCTTTACTCACAGAGATGATATAGTCGTACATGCTATTGTACTCTTTTCTACCTTACTATTGTCTCCATCAATTTTATATTAATAAATATTCACATGTAAGGTACCTCAAGACATCATGTTCTTCCTTAGTTTTGATACATGTTGGACACTACTAACATCGTAACAATGATATTCAACATCTTAATCAAGATATGTCATATTTTGACTATTTTTAATGCTTTATCATTCCCCGATTAGACAATCCCAAAGTTGTTTGACATATATAACATAAACTAATACTTGTTTGATATCATATGGTGTCAACATTTAGTATCCAAAATCTATGAATCCTAAAGTTAATTGAGTAAAATGTAGGGCATGTATCTATTGCTATAATTTGAATCCCTACTATGGACTCTATTAGCATACCTTAACAAATCATTAAAATTTCCCCCTCTACTCTTCATTCAAACAACCCCTCTTGATATATATAGTTTGCTCATACTTATAGTAGTGGATTATTGTTATACTCTTGGATTTAGATCTAGAACTCCACTTAGATGAGTCATCCTTACATTATTTCCATCCACGATTTTGGTTTTCCCTTATGTACAACCCTTTAACTAGAAATCTTCCACTAGTGTTGAATCTCTATTGGTTTTACTACAATAACATAGCAACAATATTCTTTACATCAACGGTCTCCTTACCCAATATGAACGTGATCGTTAGATGTCCATAAGAAAAAGGTAAAGAACAAAGCAAAATCATTCCTTTATCCTCATCTGCAATAGTAACTTTGAGCTTTATTAGATCACTAACTATTTATTTAAATACATTGATATGTTGGTCCAGATCTATTCCCTCTTATATCTTCAGCCTGTATAATTTTTGCTTTAAATACAACTTGATTGTAAGAGACTTTGACATGTACAAATCTCCAGCTTCTTCCATATCTCTATAGGAAATGCAGTTTATATAGTACATAACCTCGTCAGCTAAACATAATGGAATGATTATAGCTTCTTATACCTGTAACTCCCCTAATCGAACTCATCCATATCTTTTAGTTTATTCTTTTACATCCATTTTAATAAACTAAAACTTTATATCTAAGTTTATGTTGTGCTAGAATTCACAAAATTAACTTGTTTTAGCTATGTTGGGGTGGCTTAACCTTACCTTTTATCTCACGTTTTTGGTTTGAATGTGTAGCAAGCCAAGTTTAGACCTGATATTTTTTTAAGGATTAATTAGGTTGAGGAAGGTAGGCGAATGACCAAGGCTAATGAATACTGAAAGGACGTTTCTTTCAAAATTCAACAAAGTGATTTTTAATTGTTATTCCTGCCGGAACATTAGACTAAGCACTGCATTTTTAATTATATGTGCCCTAAATTAAGATTTTTTTTAAAAAAAACTCAGGCATTCAGATCATAAAATCATAATTAACAACATTTAATACCTAAATCAAAGTTAAACTTAGATGAGTTACAAAAAAATTGTCTAGAAATGGAGGATCCGATAAGAAATGGTGATAACTTCAAAACTTAAAACTACTAGATCCTAGACACAATCATATTCGCAGACGCACCAGTTATAATCAGGACCGGCTGGGCCGTCACAGTATCCGAGGCCATGATGATATAAAGAAGCACATTCGATATTGCAGCAATTCTGGTCACAGGTAAGCGTACATAGTCCCAAGTGAGAGTGGCACCTGTGTTGCTGCGGTTGATAACGGTCATCACCAGGTGTCTGAGAATCAACCTCGAAGTTGCCTCCTTCCAGAGTTTCTTTCTTAGCTACAACTACAATTCTAATTGTCTTATTAGAACATTAAAGAAATCGGTTACAGAAAGTAAAAAGTTGTTTCCATTGCTTGTTTATAAGAAGCAAATGGGTTGAGTTAATATAATTACCTGCTGCAAAAATAATGAAAATGTCAAGAATGCATAGTGAAACGAAGAGCCTGCCACCCATCTTCATAATTTTAGTTAACACACAGAAAAGAAGGGCTGTGTTATTAAGTATGTGCGGCGTATATGCTGTGTGATGAGTGTGTTAGATAGATGATTTGGTGATTCATGCAACAACGGTGCTCATTCATATCTCACATTCTGGTGGAGTTGAAAGCAGCTCTCGTGGGTTTGGAAATGTGGTTTAGAAAGGGTATTATAGATCTTCCAATTCCCGGAGATATTTGTTGGTAACTAGAAAAGAAATTGTAACAGGTGATGTTAGAGACATTCTAATTCTTGGAGGAGGTTGTTATCGATACTTTCCAACAAAGAAAAAAACAGTAATAAGTGATTAACAAATTTAGCCACATGGATGTTAGTAAAAGGCATTTTAATCTTAAATAAGGGGACACAATTAACAAGATATTAATATTAATAAAAAATGTTAAGATATTCAAACTATTCAACTTACAATGCCTTCTAACACTCCACGTGCACAACACCTTGATTGGTAGATTTTATATTCATTAATTTAATATTTTAAATTCAGTAATTTTATAATTTAAAAGAATTTTGGGTAATTCAATTTATTTTATGCTTACTTTTGCAGTTAGCAACATTTTGTTTGATATGGTAAAATTTTGGAGCAAAATGTACGATCAAGGAAAGGAACGGGAAAGTTGGATATAGGTTATAGCGCCTTTGCACTAGTTTGGAGCATCTTTCCGCTAGCAACCTTTTTCAAGCAACAATATTTAGCAGAAGTGTCATGGCATTCTTATGAGTGTCTCTGCGCAGCCTAATGGATACTAGGAATTCGTACTGGACCTATTACTAGCAAGAAGCACTTTTGTATCTAATGCGTAGAATTGTCAGAGGTAAGTGGCCTTGCTCTAGTATGAGTGCTTTTGTGATACGATTGACAGTCTGCTGCACACCAGACTTCCAAGGAGCGCCCTTATCACTAGACTAGTGTTCTTGCAATGTTGCCAGAACATTAACACTAAAATTTTTGACTAGAAGTGATCTAATTTTTTCTAGGGAATGTGGAAATGGAGCTAACTTTTTGATATACTTTTGAGACATTTGGCTAAGATTTGAAGAAGAAAAATAACATATAAGAAGAGAAGAAGAAGATAGAAACAAAATCCAAAGATGAAATTTCCTTTGATTTTTAGTTTTTTATTCTCTTTAAATCATGACTTAAGTCATGTTTAATTTATTATTTAATTTTTTGAAGTTGATATAAAGGAAGATAAAGATACACATATCATACTTAGAATACCATTCCTGCCAATTAGGAGATGATTAATAATGTTCAAAAGAGTGAATTATCCTTCGGGATGTATTTAATGCTATGATGTACCCAAAACCAAGTGATAGTTGCTTTCATATAGAAGAGATAGAAGTTATAGTGTCTAACTATATGGTCAATTGGCCAATTTTGAGGCTAGCTTATTGTAAGAAATTTTTTGACATGGAGGATAAAGAGGTGAATAAGAACTAGTCATAAATGGATTCCTTTGAGCCAAATAAAAGGAAATATTTCAAAGCCTTAGAAGAAAGCTCCCTTCTTAAATACATACTTACTAGATTTAGTACCCTGCAAGCTATAATAAGTGATAAGAGCACTCATTTTTGTAGCAAACAATTTGAAACTCTGTTATTCAAATATGGAGCTAAACATCAAAAAACCATAACTTACCATTTGTAAACTATTATTAGCTTATGGTGAATGTTATTGTCTCTTACGGTCTAGAATATAAAGCTCATTCAATTGATGACTATAGAGGTAATCTTTTGAGCATCTATGCTTATGAAATAAAGACATTTAGATTTTAAAAAAAAAGACTTGGAAAACTTATGGGTGTTCAATCATGAGTGATGGTTGGACAAGTAGAAGATATAAGCCAATTATCAATTTTTTGGTTTATTCTGTTAAGGGGACAATGTTTTTTAATTTTATTGATGCATCTGGTCTTACTAGAAATGCTAATACTCTGTTTTAGATATTTGATGAATTGTGAATGAAATTGGACTTGAAAACATTCTACAATTGATCATTGACAATGATTTTGTTTATAAGTAGCTAGAAAAAGGTTGCAAAGTAGGTATAATGTTTTTATTGGACGCTTTGTGCTGCATATTACATGGACCTAATATTGAAAAATATAAGAGATGCTAGATATTTTTCTATCATTGATAAAGCTGTGCAGAAAGCAAGAAGAGTGACCAAATTTATTTACAATAGTGTAGAGGTCCTAAACTTGATGAGAAAGGATTTCACCATTAGTAAGAATTTGTGTTGTCCTACTATTACAAGATTTACAACTAATTTCATATTACTTTAGTGTTTTATTATAATTAATAAGGATTTGAGGAAAATGTTTACAAGTGATAAGGGATTGTATCTCAACATATGAGATCTAATGGTTTTTAGAATTATACTTAAAGATTAAGAATTTTGATCTTAATATCAATTTATCATTCGAGTTTGTGAGCTTTTGGTGAGAGTATTTTATCTAGATAATAGTGATGAGAAGACAATAGTGGATTATTTTTACAATACCATAGAAAGGGTAAAAAAAGCAATCAAGGCTAATATGAAAAATAAGCCTTCTTTATACACAACTTGCTTGCAATCATCAATCAGAGATAAGGAAGACAACTTTATTATCAGCTGTTTGCAATTATGACATGTTTAAATCCTAATGTTTATTTTAGACTAAGTTGTACAATGAAAGATGAAGTTAATAAGTGAATATTGTTAGCTATTACAATATTTGCTACCTATTAGATGATACAAGATCTCCTAAGCTCACAAATAAAGGTTTATAAGGATATATATATATACACTATTTGCTTTCGGATATATATGTGTGAGGGATACTTGAAAGATGAGATTAATAATAGAGATTTATGCATAGAAATTCAAA
>JAOTAZ010000218.1:26906785-26918367 GCA_025629785.1 Erythroxylum oxycarpum
GTGTGCATGCGATAGATTAAAAAATGATAATGCTCCCCTTTAATAAGGAGTTCAAATTTTTTGTCTAATATTATGATGTTTTATTGTGTCCAATAAATCTCAGTCATTTATTTATATGAGTCTTGCATAAAATTCGCGTGGGATCTGCAAAATAAATAATTAAGATTTCATAAAACAAAATAAAATTGGATAAAAAATCCGAAGTATTCCGCATGTGATCGATATAATTCTTAGCGTAGTCAACGTTTGTATCGTGTTGAAGTTTTTGACGATTCTGTGTTGTCTAGTGCTCGGAATCACAGATACAAATCTGGACAATTATTATGTCATTTTAATGACAATGACCTTTCCATAAACTACAATTTCCACAAAACACAAGTAAAGAGTTAGCAATTTGCTTCCTTCGATAGCATGTCGAAGGAAAATTGGTGCCAAACTGGCAATTCGAGTGACAACTACAAGGAACCCATCTTTGACGTCTCCGAATCTGCTGACAGCATCTTCCTTTCTCTATTGCCAATGCCATTCTTCCCTCCATTTCTTTCTTCATCTTTAAAAGGCAATGTTTTCCATAGTGGGGTTCTTCAAAGTTCCTGTCTTCGTGTCCCTTTCGGTGCAAGTGTGTCCTTTGGCTTTGGTTAATGGTTAGAATTCAAGCTCCTTTACATCTAGTATTTAGGATTTTTGTCTCGTACTTGGTTCCCATTTTCTTGGCTTCACCTTTTGAGTTAACCACGACGTTTGTTATATCCGCCCGCGAATTATAACTCAACATTCAATCTTTCTGCAGAGACCCCATCTGGGTTGTTCTTATTTCAGGAACTAGCTCTTTCGGTTCCTGGGTTTCGTTTGCTTTTTCAGTTCTTTTTGAATGCATTTGTGGATTGCTTCCCTATATAGTTGAGCTGGAGTAGCATGGTTTATGTGGAGTTGTTAAAATTGAGCTTGGTGTATGTTTATGCTTGTTAGTAACTATTTATCTACGTTGGTTCTAAAAGTCGGATTCTTTTTGACCTCTGCAACGTTTATGTTGGTTCTGACTTAGGATGGAAGGTGTAAGACTACCGCTGAGGATTCCAAGTTGATATCTGAAACATTAGAAATGCATCAAGTAAGCTCATCTAAGAAGGGGAAAGGCAGGAGACAATGGAAGAAAGTAAAGTATCAGTTGGTAGAGTACCATTCTTTGCCAGATTATTTAAGGGACAACGAGAACATTTTGGGCCACTACCGAGCTAATTGGCCCTTGAAGGAGGCTTTGCTTAGTATCTTCTCTATCCACAATGAGACATTAAATGTTTGGACGTAAGTTTCCTCTCTCATGCAACAATATTCTCAAAAAAGAAAGTAGAATTCTTTTATGTACCTGTAGTTAGTTACTTGGGTTTTGACTTGTGTTTGGATTATGAGATGTTAGGATTGCTGGAAGATCAATCGCCTGATTTCTTTTTTGGCTGCAATGTTTATTACTGTTTTGGCTTTTAGTTTGGTTCTATGCTTATGTGGTTGTTACTTAACATCTGAAATAAGAAATTGTAGAGAACCTAGAGAATGAACGCTTCATAACCTTAAAGGATCATGATGATTTTGAAATACTAATCATGAGGTTACGAGTTTCTATGAAGAGGATCAGTGGTTGGACTTACTGCTTTATTATCGCTCAATCGAAGAGGATCAGTGACTAGTCGGAAAGGTGCAGATTTCATTATGGTGGAACTTTTTTGTCAACGCGGATGAGAGTCCAAATGGAATGCCAACAGATGTCTTCAGATACGAGCAAATGCTCTTTACTCAATCAATCTGTAGGAACATTTGAGATGCATAATACTAGTTAGGTTTTTATGAGAGAAAACAGAGTAGCCATGCCATCAGATATGAGGGAGCATAGTGTCCAATAATGGAATTAGATCTTTTTACATCCCATTTTCGAAGAGTATTTCATGAAGACATTAGCTGAACCATATCATAAATTGCAACCTATCTGTTTTCTTTAATCGTGTCTATATCTTAGATATATGAACAATTGAACATTGAATCCCGGGAACAACAATTCTGTGATGCTATATAGATTTATGGCTGCTATATGTATTTATCTTGTTTAATCTTTTATTAACTGAAGTTACTGAAGTTGTTGAAGAAATACATTCTGTTATTGGCTTGAAGGGTAACTTTCTTGTGGTTTAACTATTATTTCTTGCAGGCATTTGATTGGGTTCTTACTATTCCTTTCTCTGACCATATACACTGCAATTAAAGTACCAACAGTTGTTGATCTCCATTCTCTACAGCTGCCAGAGGTGTTGAAGGCTGATTTGCACAAATTACTTGCATGTCTCCCTTCTTTTCCCCACATGCCTGATCTGCACAGACTAAGGGATGAATTGAAGTCAACCTTATCTTCTATGGATCTGATTTCTTCTCCTTCAAGATGGCATGTTGTGGAGCTTTTCTATAATTGTTTGCCTGAGGGTTTCTCACTTGCCAACTCCACAGATGTTTGTGTCCTGGTGATGTTTCTTTCTTTTATATTCCCCTTATCGAATCTCTGTTCTAGAGTATAGGAAAAATCTTGCACCAGAAATTTCCATTTTCTTCCTAGTTAATTATTCAACTTGTGTTCTTCATGACCAAATGCAGCGTAATATGACAGATGATGTGGCCAACATAATAACACCCCTAATGGTGATACCGATTACCCGATGGCCGTTCTTCGCTTTCTTGGGCGGAGCCATGTTTTGCTTGCTTGCTAGCAGTATTTTTCACCTTCTTTCTTGTCACTCTGAGAGGCTATCATGTATTATGCTCAGGCTTGACTATGCTGGAATTGCTGCGCTGATATCGACTTCCTTTTACCCTACTGTCTACTACTCCTTCATGTGTTATCCATTCTTCTGCAACCTTTACATGGGGTTCATAACTATTTTCGGAATTGCCACAGTCTTGTTTTCTCTGCTCCCCATGTTTCAAACACCTGAGTTCCGCACAACTCGTGTATGCCTCTTCTCAGGCATGGGTTTGTGCGGATTGGTACCGATTCTGCACAAGCTAATATTGTATTGGACCCTGCCAGAGGCACTCCATACGACCGGCTACGAAGCTTTGATGGGGCTGTTGTATGGAATTGGAGTACTAGTTTATGCCGCAAGGATTCCTGAACGATGGATGCCCGGGAAATTTGACATTGCAGGTCACAGCCACCAACTCTTTCATGTACTTGTGGTTGCTGGAGCATATGCTCATTATCGTGCAGCTGTCGTTTACCTCAGGTGGCGAGACCTGGAAGGATGTTAAGTAAATCCTGTAAGTCTTGTATCATGATCATTTCATTGTACCTTTGATTGTATAAATATTGCTTACAGTATGAATTCAGCTGGAATGTGAGATTTAGGGAAGTACTTCTAGAGAGACTTTGTATAAATAACAAAGGTTAATTAGGTATGATGCAAAAACTAATGGCAGCTCCATTGCCCATCATCATCAAAATCTAAAATTGGTTTTTGAATTGGTCAGTGAAGGCACATGAGTTTGCAGAAACTGTCTGCAAAGGATATGCCCGACCTTTACATCCCTCACATGGATGTAGGCCTTACTCCCCTGCTACCCGCTTTTGTCTCTTTTAGTCTCACTCTCTTTCTGGCTTTAGAGCTCTCTTCAGTCTTCACCGGGTTGTTTGTTGACCTGTCATAGGTTTTTGGACCAATCGACAAGCTCATAGGTAATGGAATAGACCTATCAATGCCATGTGATGGGCGCAATGCGATGAATAGAAGAAATTGACATAACAAGAACCCTTTTTTTAGGCGAATATGATGAAAATATCGTTCCATTTTGTAGTTGCAAAACCATCAAACACTTAAAAGGTTGCTTTTCCTTAACTAGTTTCCGATGATTACGGTCAAACAGGCGGTCCGATCTTCCTGTTCGGTTTCTTTTGTTAGGAAAGATCATGACATAAGGATTCCTACGGTAGACGGACCAAGACAGGACTAAAGCTCCTGAACTATCATTATCCTGTTTTACTAAATAATTAATAATAAATTATAAATAAAATATATAAGA
This sequence comes from Erythroxylum oxycarpum, assembly GCA_025629785.1. NCBI lineage: Eukaryota > Viridiplantae > Streptophyta > Magnoliopsida > Malpighiales > Erythroxylaceae > Erythroxylum > Erythroxylum oxycarpum. The sequence continues at coordinate 26,910,845 of JAOTAZ010000218.1, forward strand.
ATTTAAAAACTCAGTAATTCTACTTTTTAAGAATTATTTATATAATTTTAAATAACTCATGATTAAATAAAAAACAATATCTGAAAGCCGACACTTGGAACACTATTCACGGAGATTATGCACTGAACTATGCAATCTAAGCCAACTGACAAAAACGACTGTCGCTTAAACAATCCCAATCACGTGCACCACTCCACGTTTGAATCCCAGAATCTTCCACACCTAAACACCTTATTTATAGGAAGAAGCAGCAAAGTTAAAGAGGAGGAAGCGGACCCCACGGTACCGTAGTTTACGCTTTATCTTTCCCATCCCTGCGCATTTTAGCCTCCTCCTCGCTCATATACCAAAGTAAAATTAACACACTCTTTAACACTCACTCTCTGAACTAAAGCACTCTTTAAGTTCGAAAGTACAAGAAAATTGAAGTTTGATCAGATTGGATTGTATCGTATCTCTGCCCGTTGTAATGGCTTTTCTCTGCTAAATTTAGGCTGGGAGTTGCGTGATGGAGACTAAGAAAGGAACGTTTCAAGCTCTTAAGTCACCTTCTGTCCGCTAGTCGACGCAAGACAGACGAGAGCAAGCTCCAAAGCTTTTGTTTGTAGTTATCCGAGTAAGTTATTAACATCATTGAAAATGGTCGTGCCAGAAGTTTCCAAGTCTCAGCACTCTCCAATGGTGAAATCGAACGCTCGAAACAAGTTCACTTTTTCGTGTCTCAATGATGGGTTTATCTACCTTGGCGGATCATTGCTCGCGTTCTTATTGGTCTGGTCTTTTTGGTCCTTCGCTGGTCCTAACTTCACTCACAGCATGGATCCCACCGTCACCGGTTGGACGTCGAAAGTTGGTTCCGACTCAACAAAATGTCTCCACGGCCAACCCGCTGTTAACCTTGGCTACGACCCACCAGAACCCACTTTCTACGACGACCCAGAACTCAGATACTCAATAGAAAAGCCCGTCAAGAACTGGGACGAGAAGAGAAAAGAGTGGCTCAAACACCACCCTACGTTTGCTGCCGGAGCACGTGACCGCGTCGTTATGGTCACTGGTTCTCAACCGACGCCATGCAAGAACCCTATCGGCGATCATTTACTCTTAAGGTTTTTCAAGAACAAAGTAGACTACTGTAGGATCCACGGTATCGATATATTCTACAACAACGTATTGCTTCACCCAAAGATGAAGAGTTTCTGGGCAAAGCTACCGGTGGTTAAAGCGGCGATGTTAGCTCACCCGGAGGCCGAGTGGATCTGGTGGGTCGACTCGGACGCGATGTTTACCGACATGGAGTACAAGCTACCGCTACGACGGTACGACTACAAGAACCACAATATTGTGGTCCACGGTTGGGCTAAGCTGATTTACGAGAAGAAAAGTTGGACGGCGTTAAACGCCGGGGTGTTTCTGATCAGGAACTGCCAGTGGTCCATGGACTTCATGGACACCTGGGCCAACATGGGCCCCATGAGCCAGGATTACCCTAAATGGGGTGAAATCCAACGGTCAATTTTCAAGGACAAGCTCTTCCCAGAATCGGACGATCAGACGGGTCTGATTTATCTCATCCATCAAGACAAGAGTTTAACGGACAAGATTTACTTGGAGGGGGAGTACTATTTTGAAGGATATTGGGTAGATATACTGCCGACGCTGGCCAACATAACGGAGAAGTACACCGAGATGGAGAGAGAAGACGGGAGGTTGAGGCGTCGTCACGCCGAGAAGGTGAGCGAGCAATACGGTGCGTTTAGGGAGCGGAACCTGAGGGGTTGGGGTAACGGAAAGGGAAGTTATAGACGGCCGTTCGTCACACATTTCACGGGGTGCCAACCCTGCAGTGGGGACCACAATCAGATGTACGCGGGAGAGAGTTGCTGGAATGGGATGGTCAAAGCTTTGAATTTCGCGGACAATCAGGTGCTGAGGAAGTATGGGTTTGTGCACCCGGATCTACTGGATTCTCAAACGGTGACGGAGACGCCGTTTGATTACCCTGACGAGGGACCATGGTGAAAGACCCAAACAATGTTCAGTGGTTTGGTTTGTTTATACATGGAAAAAAGGAAGTGTTTAAAATTAGATTGTTTTTTTTAACTTTATATTAGTTTTTACAATAATAAAGAAACGAGGTTTAGTTCATCCCAACCCATATTTATTTTATTTTGCATATTATTAAAAAGAAAAAAGAAGAATAAAGGCATGCATAGCATAGCTCTGGGCATCAGATCCCCCCAGATTTCGAGGAGATGAAGAGCATGAGAAAGGCAATGTTTTGCATGGGTGGGTATCTCACATCTTTTATTTATTGCATTGTGAATGCTTTTTGGACTTTATGAGCATAATAATTCAAAAGAGGGTGGTCAAGTGTACTTTTGAGGGTTCAAAGGCATGATTGACGCTTTTGAGGGTTCAAGGCATGATTGACGCTTAATGTTATACATGTCTATAATGGGGGAATGATGTTGTTTAAACAACATAATTGGTTGGAGGAAAACACATCCACTTGTGTTTCCACAAACTTAGGATGACCCCTTAGGGGCAACTAGCTTGCTTTAAGCTTTTGCTTACTAACTTACGCATGTTAATGGCAGCCTGACCGCTTATAAGGTTTTCAGTAACTTACACACAGAAATTGCATGCGTGTCTTACCCATGAAGGTTCTGTTATGATCAAGCTTCACGTTAAACTAAGTGTTGAATTATCAAACAATTGGATTCCAAAACCTGTAATTAAGCAAACCTCAAGTGTTGTTAATCAACACTATTGCCTGTCTGGAAAGGTTCAGACTTTTATTTTGGAATCATCTAAGACAAGACACATTGTAAGTTAACAATATGACACTTGGGCTTTCTTCTTTCTCACCACGACGTTGTAGTGTCTTGTAAGAATTCTTCTCCCTTAAGTTTACACGTTTGACAAACACAAAGGCTTTAATTGTTTTGGTTAGTCGCACTGCATTCTTCGTTAGATTACGACTGTCCTCCAGCTTTTCTCCATTATTTGTTTTATCTTTCTTTGCTCAAGGTAATTAATCCATATAGCAGTATTCAATTGAAGCCGTGTACTGATGTACAATCTATGCTACAGGCTGTTATGCGACAACAAACCGTGTTCTGGTGGAATGCCTCGTAAAGGGTTGGGAGGAAGACGGTGGAAAATTAATGGAACAATGATTTAAGAAGGAAGATTAGAGAAAATGGGAAGGAGGTGCTGTCACTGATGATGAGCAAATAGGAACTGTGAATGGTAACTTTTAAGAGGCACCTCTCTTCTACGATCAGTATAAGAATCATTCCATGTTTGTAGCGTTTTCCTTGCCTCTGATATACCTACACATTCTGAAGAACTCAAACCATCTGGACACATCATTTTGCAACACTTGGGGAATCTCTTGACGAAGTGTGTTAGCTCTCCAATGATAGCTTTGAGTTGGAAGATAGGAACACCAGGTGGATATGATTGGAAATAGGGAGCATCTTTTGAACAACTAGATAGGGGCCAAAAGTACCCCGATGGCAACTTCTCATTTTCCTTCTTGATCAATGATTTGCTTCGGTAAGGCCTAATTTTGATATAAACCAGATTGCCTATCTGAAATGGGACATTCCAGTAGTATTGTTCCGTATACTTCTTCATATTTTCTTAATAGATCTTGGAAACCCAAGCAATCATTTTGTATAAAAAAGTTAGCTATAATGGTGGCCATAAAGGGATGCTTAAGACGTGCAGAAACTTACTAAATCGGTCCACAATCACCATAATAGCTTTGAACTCATCATATTTTGGCAACCCTTTGGTGAAGTCCATTACAACATCCTCCCACACTTGTTCCAGAATTGGCAAAGGTTCACTAATGGATAAACACTTATTGCCTCTTTAAGGGCCCTCAGTTCTTCATCTTGGTTTACTTATGCCATCAACTCAGTCACATGTAAACGTTGATAAACTGTAATAGTCAGTGGTGAAGGTATTCTAGATAGCGCATCAGCTGCCTTGTTTTCTTCCACGGGTTTATATTCATTTTGAAAGTTAAAACCTAATAATTTGGTCAGCCACTTTTGATGCTCTTCTAACACTAGTCACTGCTCAAGAAGATGTTTCACCTTTATCTGGTAATACCCCTACTTTAAATCCAATTTTGAGATTAGACGAGCTCTCTTTAGTTTATCAAATAACTCATTAGCCATCGAAATCGGGAAATGGTCGGGTATTGTTGTTTGTTTAATGCCCATTAATCAGTGCAAAACCTCAAACTGCCGGCCTGCTTCACTGCACTTAATAAACATCACAAACTTTTCGCTGCACATGGAAGCCAAAAAATCTTTTGAAGTTACAGAAATCTTGGTCACATGTTTTATAGAAAGGATTCAAGACCAACCATAGAATCTCCACGTCAATATGAACTTCAAGACAAAATTGCATCCGCATCATCGTCCTCGTCGTCACCTATTGGTGCTTCGTTAAACATGTACTGATTCTGATACTCTATTAGGTACTGTGTTGATCTCTTTACATCCAGGAAAAGATTGTAAACTCTTGTAATATCCTCAGTTTCCACGATCTTTCCTTTTCGCTTCTGGCAGGCCAATGCAGAAGCTGTTATGAGATGGATAGCGTATCTCAAGGATGTTTCTGCTCCAATATGTGTTAGTAAGGCCTTTGCCTCTTCGGTGATCTCCACATCTTCTTCTTGGCATCTTATGTCCACAATCTGGCTAATTTCATCCTTTGTATATGGTTGAGTGCATATAATAAGCAATCGATCCAGGAGATCTATCGGAATCCCATGTGGAGACTTGTAATTTGTTCCTCGAATTGAAGTGATCCCTCTATTAGTAGCCACAACTAGTATTGGTGCCATCTCATTCTCAAGAGCACGATTGAGAAAGGAGAAGCACTCTATGTCAAGCATATGCACTTCATCAATGAAAAGGACACCTGGTACAATCTCTGCTTTACCCTCCTCCCGCCATTCAGCTACCTTAGTGTCAATCTGCTCCCTCACCTCAGCACGGATTTCACCAGTATCCCCAGTGAAAAGAGCTAGAAATCCCTGTGTTCTGAAAGTAGAAGATGAGCTAGTGATAATAATGGACAAATAACATACAGGTGATACTGAATCTATGCAACAAGGATTTGGTCCACAGACTGATAAAGATGGGAAAAGATGTTCAGTTAAATGTCAAAATCAAGATAGATGCCAGTGAGATACTTAAAAAGAGTCTAGAGATTCCTTGAAGGATGCGGCTCCATAAATCAATCACAATAAGTGAATACCATTGTGGAAACCACTTTCAAATCAACACTATAAATTCCCAGGCAAAATTTTTCAAAATTCTCAAATCTTGATCAAAAGCCAGTGCTAAATCTTTTTATTTTCTGCGACTTCATACATTTTTCCAAACACTTTCATCCATCTCGTATATGAAAAAAAGTGGTTGCCAAGCTTCATCTTGTGACAAGGATAACTAATAGCAACTCAGATGGTTGATATCGTTGTTCAATTTGCAAAAAACAAGGAGTTAGATTGCTGTAGTAATATTCAATCTAGGCATGAACACCTATATTATTCACGTTGCTGCTAAATGTATTATTACTTTTGTTTTCTCTATTAAGTACTCAGAAGAGAAAAAAAATCATGATAGAACAGTGAAATGTGTCTGCATCAGAAGCGTATTACACATGGGGATAAATAAGACTTCTTATCCCTCAATCCAAGCAGACAGTGGCACAGACAAACTGAGACTGACGCAAAGAATCCTATCAAGGACAAAACTGCACTATGACAGGTTCCATCTAAATTTTAGAAAGACCCAACCATCTATAAAATACTTGAAAAGCAAACCTTTATGGCATTCTAAGGGTTAAAAAGAAGACCTCTTGCAACAGGACCAGCTCATACGTGTATATATACGGTTGCAGTTCTATAATTCATCACAAGAACACACCAATATAGCAAATGAATAGTTTTGCTTGCCATAAACCATCATGTAACTTCAAACCCTTTAAGTAGCCACAAGAAAACCATAAAACATCCATAGAACTTGACAGTCTTATATCAACCAAGCATCAATCACCCAACGTAAATGGCATCAAGCGAACCACAACGCAAAAGACGCAAACTTTACCTGCTATTAATGACATCAATCTCATGAAGTGTCACGCAATGCACTACCTCTTTCCTCTTCTGCAACTCCCCATCAGGACACTGAACAAACTTCACCTGAGGGCCCATTGCATCGTAATCCCTAGACCTTGAAAACGACCTCCCAAGCTTCGTAATCTTCCCTGAAGCTTTATCAATCGCAATCACATCACCACCCTGCACTTTCTCTTTCCCTAACGCCTCTATCATCTTCACCCCCAAATCATACACTGTCTCCATCTCCGTCGTCTTCAACGTCAACTTTCCCGTCTTAGACGCTGCTCCTGTCACGGCCGGCCGGTCAATTTGAATTTCAACGACCTCACCTTCGATCACCTCCGCCTCCTCCTTGATTCTCACGCCGATTGCTTTACGAAATGCTTGCATTAGGGCTTCAGTTTTGGACATTTCGAGAGAGAAGATTTCGCTAGCGGAGATCATAGCAAATGGGGTTTCGAGGCCGAGTGACTTGGCCATTCCCATGGCTATGGCGGTCTTGCCCGTTCCCGGTTGACCGGCAAGGAGGACGGCCCGACCCGCGATTTTCCCCTCCTTTATCATTTGAAGAATGACGCCGGCGGCTTTTCGAGCGGCAGTTTGGCCAACCATGCCTTCGGAGACTGCACGCGGCTCGAGTGCGGAGTCGAGGCCTAGGCCACGGATGTGAGAATGGGCTCCTATTCTCTCGATTCGGGTTAGATCCCGAGATTCAGAGAGCTTGATCTCTGCCATTAGTGGTGGCTGGAGAGACTAGTGGACTGAGAGGAAGAGGGAAAGGGTTTAGGTTTTACCAAACGATTTCCGGCGTTGTAAGAATTTCAGGGTTTAGGTAATGCCGTTACATTCTGTTTTATTTTTCATCTAGTTATTTGACTTTTAACTTGTTCGGTCAACTCAACTCTAAAAATTGACTGGATCTGGCAGTTTGGCTGTGGGCGCAACTGGGTCTGACGTGTTAAATATTAGTGTAGCTTACTTAATTAATTAATTATTTTGCTTTATCTTGTTTTACCGAGTCAATAAGTTAGTTTCTACTTGATAAGTACATGAAATCGTGTTACTTAAGTCGGTAGTCGTGGCATTGTTTTCATTTTTAAGTCGTTGGAGTCTTTTTAGCAAGTTAACATTATTAATTTGGCTATATATCTATGTAATTTTTCAGTTCAAGTCGTTCAAAAAAAGAGTTTTTCTTTATCATTCTTCTATATACTGTTATATACTCCTTTTTGTTTGATTTTATGGTATCAAAGCGTTTGAGACGAAATTTTTTAGTATGAAGTATGGAGTCGTTGAACGGAGGAAAAGCACAAAGTGGTTTTGAGAAACTTATAGACACAAACTATACGTATTGGAGACTGCGTATAGAGGC
>JAOTAZ010000218.1:26943356-26954797 GCA_025629785.1 Erythroxylum oxycarpum
CTGTGCATTATTTTGTTGGTTTGTTTATATAATTAATTTGTTTAAATAGAAAATTAATTGACCACATAAAATTAAAATTTCTTCATTGATAATAAAATCATTAAATTGTACATAAATTCAAACCAAATGACTACAACAATCCTATTGTCTTGGTGAGTGCAGATGGTCTGAATCTTTAGCCCTCCCCTTCAACTGCTCCATGTCATTTTGGAGCTTAGTTATATACTCCATTGTCTGTTGCAACTGACTTGTTAATGTCTGCACTGTGCTCTCAAGCTGATGGATATGTTCCATTGTTGGTCGTCTAGTTGATGCTGCTGTACTAAATGTAAAGGAGTACGAATAACATGTGTTTGCAAATGAGCCTAGCCTGAATATCCTTCCACGATTGTCCCTACCACCCACTGCATCAAAATATGTCTGACTCTCATCAATAGCTTGTTCTCCCTGAGACTGTCACTGAATTGTTTCTTGTATTTGGTCCTATTAAGAGGCAATGCTTATATTAGTAAGTGATAATTATTAAGAATGAATATTAAAGCATAAATTTCACATACATTCAGTTTTCTATATCGGTTGTTGCCGTATGTCACACTGTCATGCTTCTTAGTGTGAGTATGCAAAAACAACTAACGGAGTGTAGGCCTTGTGCTCATAGACTTTTCTTGCATAGAAATAAAATGTTCTAAGTTAAACTAGAATTTATAAAAATTTCGGCAGAGTCTCATCTATTTTTATCATATTACCCCCTGTTGAACAAAGAAAATAACTCAACACAGTCATATATGACACTAGACATTTATACCATGATTATTATCCATAACACACATATTTTCATCACAACATTCACACATCAATTTAAATTGAAATACAACAAAATAAAAAAATGAGAATATAAGTGTAATATTTAGATAGTTACAAGTCTCTCTGCATGCTCGTGGTGGGTAATTGATCCTCCTGTATGAACGGGAAGACTGTCTCCCCTTGGGACTCCACATCTGTTGGTCGAGTTATGTCCTGAGATAAACATTGCCTCAGGTGATGTCCAGTACTCCTGCCAACGACTCCATATGCCCTCAGAAATATGAGGCGGTCGTACACTAGCCTTGTGTATCGCACTAATAAAGTTGCGATAACGTGTATGAGCTCGCCTCTCCTATACACTATGTATGACCCCGTCGATACTAGAATTCCAGTAAAATTGTTTCTAAAATTAAAAGGAATAATTTTGATAACTTATAATCTAATAATATTTATGTAATTAATGTATACAAATAAATAAAAAAGAAAATTATTTGCATATTGTACCTCAAACTCCTGAAAGTAAAATACCTTTGTGACCTCAGAGATCTTCTTCCATACATAACCATCAGGATCAATCCTCTCCTTAAATGTAGATGTCATATGTCTGGAACACGGTCTAGAAGGAATTAACCTAATATAAGAACAAATAATTTTATACCATTTGTAAAAATTTAAACCTATAACTTAATTATAAACATATATAGTGTTTCATGCAATTTCACTTACAAATTGTTGACTATTTTTATATACTTTGTTCCATCAGGTCCCTCAGTTCTAGGCTGGCGGTCGTCTCCTTCATCTGCTATAGGGGTAGTGGATGATGTATGAGTGGTGGATTGTAAAGCATCAGGAGTAGCAGGTGATGCTTCATCTGCAACTGTAGGCTTTGGAGGTGGAGGTGGTGATTCAGTTGCAGCTGGAGACTGTGATGATCCACCCTCACAGTAAGTCCCTCCGAACATGCCTCTGAACCTGGGTCACATGAAATCACGTTGTCTTTTTGGTCTATTTCTACCTGAAATTCTTTGTTTATTGAATTTTGTAGAAATATAAGAATTTGAATTTGAATCCAATATTTTACACAATATATGTAAAAGGAAATAAGGCGATTTGTTGAATATCATATTAAAGTACAAACATTGAATTCAATTATGAGAATAATTGTTACAGTCATAGAACAATAATATAATTAGTTTAAAGCAGAGTCTAGTGTATTGTAGAGACAAATCACAATGATATAATTATTTTCTTGGATTCCAAGTGACATGAGAGTCGTTATAAAGGTAAATGAGTCCCCGATGGTTGGATTCCCGAGAAGGGTCCTAGTATGTTCGAATGCACCAATGGAAACAGTGAAAGTTCTTCCCTCACGTGCACGGTTTTGAACACCTTCTTTTTTGGACTCCGAACTTTTCGTAGAAGATTAGAACGATTAAATGAGAAATTTGGTGATTACTCACGAGTAAAGAACAAATGAATGAAAATTCTTGAACCAAGAATTTGAGAGTCTTATGATTTCTGCAAGAATATGAACCGAAGATGGTCAAGGAAATTCTATAGGATTAAGCTCACATTCATGATTCGAAGTTAGGTTCCAAAAACGGTGCTCAATATGAGTGGTATCAGAGCAAGAGAACGAAACGATGATAGTTATGGTTTTCTGAAGAGGTTGGGTTTCGGAAATGGTGCCCAACATTTATGATATTAGAGCAAGAGAATGAAGCGATGATAGTTATTGTTTCCTGAAGAGGCTAGGTTCCGGAAACGGTGCTCAACATTCTTACAATAGCGTATTCGCTATTGCTAAACTTGTAGATGAAACGGTAAGAAACGGTTTACCTATAACACAATAGGAAGGAACTTACATATTGTCAGATTAAATACTCGTTAACCAAACTTATCTTAAAAACTCATACGTACGTGAATGTCCAGACGAGTTCTGTGGAATTGCCAACTTTTGCAATGCAACTGATTTCTCTAATCCTTTATCGACCGTTTTGTAATTCCTCCCACCTCCTTCGACATACATGTCATCTTCAAGATTCAAGCAAGCTTAAAACAACATGTAGTATATACCATAAAATGTGAATATATATAATAGCTTCATAAAAGGAAATGAGATGTACATAATAAGGAACGTTACATTGTTCAGATGATACTATACACCATGAAGCAGAAGATCGGTCATGGAAGGCAAACGATCTTACGTAAAGAAGTGGAGATTATTACTGCATTGTTTATTCTTTTGGCAGGGACTATTTTGCCACATTTCTCCCAACGGAATGAATTACTACCATCCGAAACCAGACGACATGTCGACATTCCTTGATTAAGAATTTGAATTAAATATTTGATAGAATATATTGAAAGGTTTGAAATGATCTTCTTTGTTAAATAAAATATTCAAATACATGCGCCAAATAATCGTTATCATAACTTAATTGTAAATTACAATCATCTTCATTTTCTGAAGAATAAGAATCAAAATCCGACTCCTCTTCAGATCTCTAACCCTCGTCCTCCTCTCCAGATGAAATTTCAACATATTCGTTAGATGGATCGTTCAAAAGTTCATTATCATCATATGTCATAGATGCATTTATAAAATAAGCATATTCCTGAAACGATTCACTTTTAATTATTTTTTCTCCTTTTTCATGTGATTCAAAAACACATATAGGTTTAACTTTGCAAACCGCCAACCAATTTGACTTATCTCATTGTAAGCTGGGAAAAGGGACATAACACACTTGTTTCACTTGCATAGCCAACACGAAAGGTTCAAATTGTCTCAATCTTCTTTGGTTGTTGATTTCAACAAGATTGTATCGGCTATGCATTTTTTTCCAACATTTAGAGTCAGGTCAAACCAATCACACTTAAATATCACAGTTCGCTTGATTGACATTGCAGGGTACTCAACTTCAAGTATCTCAATGATTTTACCATAGTAATCCATCAATTCTCCCTTTTTGGAAACTCCACTATTTATTATTGTCATGCTATGACCATGATATTCTGTATGATATTTGTATCCATTAACGAAATACACCAGATACGATTTAACAGTTCGCAGAGGTCTCTTAGCAAGATCACAAATGAACTTGTTCTCTATTGAATTTTCTAAAGCCTACATAAAAAGAAATTATCATATCAATGAGTATAATTTTATTTCAACACTTAAATCTTATAATTCAATTATGAGAATTTTTGTAAGTGGAAACTTACATATCTCTCGAACCATCACGCAAAGTATCTTCCAACCTCATTATTTACTTCATCCTGTGTGTTGTCTGGCATGATCTCGCGTAACAATGCCTTGTATAAACTAAATACATTATTACGTATTTTAGTTATGAACAAGACAAAATTTGAAAACCGATATAATCATGTTCAACTTACTGCACGAAAGGTTGAAATTCTTGACAATTTAATAAAATGTAACCATGGGCAATCTCAATTTCTTGCTTTGTTAACATTCTTCTTGTTACACGTCCATATGCTCGCCCAAGATATGTGAAAATGGATAAGTTACCATCAGTATCACTCGTTCCTCCCCTATTATCATTACGAGGAACTTTTCTTTCTCTTGTGTGAACATGTGGCTCAAAATAATGTCCACAAAATGTACTAGCTTCCTCCACTAAATAAGCATTACATATGGAACCTTCAACTCTAGCCTTGTTTTTGACATTTTTCTTCAAGTGATGCAAATATCTATATTAGAAAATATGGTTATTACAATTTAATAGTTAAAACATGTTATTACTTTAATTACAATAATTTGAATTTGATTTACCTCTCAAACGGATACATCCATCGGTATTGATCTGGACCAGCTAGTTTTGCCTCGTGTGCTAAATGCACAGATAAATGCTCTATACAATCAAAGAAGCTTGGAGGAATTCTTCCTTCTAACTTGCACAAAATTACTAGAATCTCCCTTTCCAGTATTTCCATTTCAGTGAACTTGATTTCGGATGATGTTAAACTTTTGAAAAACAAACTTATTTCTGTTATCACTTCCCAAACTTATTCGGTAGCAACTCTCGAAATGCGATTGGAATTAGCTTTTACATAAACACATGACAATCATGACTTTTCAATCCAAATAATTTGTACTTCCTCATGTCCACACACTTTGCCAAGTTTGAAACATAACTATCGGGAAACTTTAGACTTTTCAACCATTCACACAATATTTCCTTTTGTTTTTTGTCCAAAGTGTAACATACTTTTGGATATTTATCTGTATGAAGATCCTTATGTAACTCATTCCTTCTATAAAAAATTTGCAAATCAACTCGTGATTTTGCATTGTTTTTTGTCCTCCCTTCAATGTTCATGATGGTATTGAACAAATTGTCAAAAAAAATCAACATGCATCACATCTAGAATATAACATATCAAATTCTTTTTCCAATATGGAAAATCCCAGAAGATGCTTCGTTTTCTCTAACCAAAATTTTTACTAATGCTTATATTAACTTCATCAGCTTCAAATTCTGTAACTTTCAGCAAGCCTAATTCATTAACCTCTTGCAAAATCTCTTCATCAGCTTTGTAAGGGCGAGTAGGTGTTTTTACCATCCTATTCTTAATGAACTTTTGTTTATTGCATCTAAATGGATGATCTAGAGGAATTTCCTGTGATTGTTAAACCAACATACTTTGCCCCGTTTGGAAGATAAAAGGCATCAGAATCGTTGCCACAATAGGGACAAGCCAGTTTTCCTGCTGTGCTCCATCCAGACAACATGGCATATGCCAAAAAATCACTAATGGTCTACATTAATGCCGCTCTCAACACAAAATTCTGTTTTAGAGACACATCATATGTCTGAACACTATATGCCCAAAGATGTTGCAATTCTGATATCAATGGTTGTAAGAAAACATCAATTTTATGCGTTGGATTTGAAGGGTTTGGCACAATCACTGTCAAGAACATATATGCGTCTTTCATACACATCCATGGAGGCAAATTATAAGGAGTTATTATGATTAGCCATGATGAATATTGTTGGCCAGATTGACCAAAAGGCTGGAATCCATCCGTCGGCAATCCTAACCATACATTTCAACTTTCAGCTGCAAACTCAAGATGGTTGTCGTTGAAATGTTTCCATGCTAGTGCATCTGAAGTATGACTCATAATTCTGTCTTCCTATTCGTGTTCATTGTGCCATCTTATATGCGATGTAGTAATATCAGAAGCATATAGTCTTTGGAGTCTTGGAGTTAACGGGAAATAGTACATCTGCTTCCAGGGTACTAATTTCTGTTTCATTGAATGCTTTTTAAGCTTGAACCTTGGGTGACCACAAAATTTGCACTCTTGTAATTCCATATCATCTCCCCAATACAACATACATCCCAATTTGCAACAATCAATCTTCTCAACAGTCAAACCAAGACCCCTAATAAGTTTCTTTGTATTGTAAAAACTATCAACCTTTATGATCAGGAGGCAATGATTCATTATATCACTAAAGAATTTTATCAAAACTACGGCCCGAAATATGCCCTTCAGACTTTATGTTCAATATTTGCTCAATTGAAGACAATTAGGTCATTGTCTCACAATTTGGCCATAACTCTTGGTTTGCTGACTATAGTAAGTCAAAAAACTATTTGCATGTGGGTTAGGTTCTTCTTCTAAATTTTCCATATTTTCCTCAAAGGTATTACCGCTTGCACCATAAACCATTTGCATGTACTGATTCTCAGTCCCATCCACATAATTTGTTCTAAATCCAATCCACCATTCAAACTCATTGAAGTTGACAAACGATTCTGTTTGATTACCCTTTAAGGTGCTACAAATGCCAGGTTCCCCATGTCGTGTACACTCAAAATAATTGGGGACAAACCCTTTTCTCAGGAAATGCCCATTAACTTCATTAATAGGAAGGAAACATTTGTGTTTGCACTTTTTACATGGACATCTGATCTTCGGCCCATCCATATAAGCAGGTTGAGAACATGCATAATGAATAAAAGCTTTAACTCCGGCAACAAATTCAGGATTAATGTAACCATCAAGTGTTAATCATCTATACATCCAAAATTAACATAACTCATTTATGCAAAACTGTTAATTTAAAACAGTGAATCATAAGTTAGTATCATTCATATTCACCAAATATTACTTCACATCTAAGATAAGACTTGTGAATCAAGACAACAAGTTCTAGTTGTGACTCCTAAGCTCCTCGTATTTTTCACCGATAAGCCTCATAGAAGCAATCATCACGGGTTATCGGTTAAGGTTTATAGGTTCAAATCTAAAAAATGAACCTATCTTGAAGATCGAACATATATGTTTGTAATCATATATGTTAGAAGATTATTAATATTAAAAGTCCTATGTTAAATATTTACTAGTGGCAAATATAATAAGTATTCATCAAAATATGAATACTTATTTTAATAAATTGTTTTAACATATAGTTAGTTTTTAAAAGATGCGTGTAAAAATTTGCACATGAAAAGTAAAGAGAAGCTAATCACTACAGAATAAGAATCAATGCAATAACGAATTGACATATTAAGGTAATTGGAACTATAATACAAATCAAACTCATCCTATATTAATTAAATGACAAACCAAAGTTCATACCACAAAAAAGTTTCACATTGTGCAGGTCATTTCAATTAAAAATGCAGGAAGTTCAGATAGGAAGTTCAAACCGCAAACAAATACCTAAATTAAACCAAGTTCACAAAAATATAGTAAAAAACAAAATCACTTACCTCAACCGACACGCAGAAGGATCTTCCTGAAGTACGTGAAGGAAGATGATGATGATGGAGCTAGAATGAAAAATATAGAAGTTGATACAAATGTCATTAAAATGTGTGAAAATTCATTGTTGACATTGTCACACCATATAAGAAAATGAATGTCATTTAATACCCGCTAAAGCTTCTCTTCAATCTCCCTCAAAATATAAATACTGGAAACAAACGAGTTCCTACAACCAAGAACAAATTCGTTCACAGGTTAGAAAACGGGATATATAGCACACCAATTGCCATGAAATATTATAATCAATCAAGGTAATTCAACCATCAGGTGTTATCCTCAATAATTTGCATAATTATAAGTCTCCTCGACAATAAGATCATCAGTTAATACTAAGCAACTCTTGTTTTAATTTAAAAGCGGTGATGTCACATTTTATGAGGACCCTATTAAAAATTCAGTAGAGTTTCCCTTATAAAATGGACATCCCCCTTCTGGAAGAAGGGTCAATCCTGCAATAAAAATACATTTCTATATCGACCACTAACCATAACTCAAATTGGGTCTCCAAACTATATGTCTATTCTCAATTCAGTCCACATTTACATCACAAAATCTATAATAATCCAATTCACAATTCAAGTATACCAATTTGTAACCCATACACTCTCAATTATAGTTAATACGTCAAGATATTCTCAATTCTAATCAACAATAACTCAATTTAATCAATTTCATTCATTTATATAAGAACATAACCCTTTTCTAAATTTTTAGGTACCTCGAGAAAAAGATTATTTAGGTCTTAGTTGTTAGGATTTGTAGTTTAAGAGATTATTCATTTTTATTGTAGTAATGAAAGAAAGATGCTTGAAGGCTAAATTTTAAGGGCAACTAATTAATTCGGTTGGAAGCAGTAGAGTTGAAGGCATGCATCTTATAGAATGAGCCGTTGTTGAAGTTCAAAATCCTAACTCGTAGACTTGTGTTTTTTTACTTATGTTATTTATATATATATATATATGTTATTATATTCCATTATTTGATAGATGTATAACTTATGAATCCAGAGTTTAATAAGATTTGTTAAGAAGTCACTTCTAAATGCATATCACATAATATATCCCAAACATATGTTCCATAATTAACATGGACAACAGAGTGGTAAAGATCAGGAGACAATTATGGGTAAGTTCATGGTCTACATATCTCAAGGACTTCAATGAAAAATTGAAGAAATTAAAAAAAATTATATGTGGAGTGTTTTTGTATCACTTAAATATCCACAGGAACACATTTTAAATCAACAATTAAGATGAAAGTAAATTTAATTAGATATGGGATTTGATTATCTTGTCTTGACTTATATCTATAGATAAATAATTTGTCTATATAACAAATAGGAATGAAGATGTATAGATGAATAAGCTATAAATACTATTTATGATTTGACTCATATAATAAATGAATTATATGAGTAATTGTAGTGAATATTCTATGTATGAATATTATTTTCTAAATTAACGAATTCTTTATAATTCTTTATTGTTTCAATTCATATGAAATCTCATCCAATATAATTTTTTAAAATTGATATAGTGATCCACAATAGAATTAGAGAGACTGATGTCTTAGTACATGATTATGGCCTAGACTGTATCTCTTATAAATATGACGAAGGACCCCTATTTAAAGAGTCAAAACCTAATTTTTAGTTAGTTTTTCACCTTAAGTTTTTCTAGGGATCAGAGGAGCAATCATCTTTGTTTTTTCTTCTTCCTTGTTATGGCCTTGTGTGACTTATTCTTTAGACTTAGTCAAAATAAATTGAATTGCCTTATGACTCTCTTCAATTGCATTTGTACTCTACTTTACTCATTTTCTTCATCCTTTGATTATTCAGTTAATTCAAGCAAATCATTCATTTATCTAATCCTTTCGTTTAACTTAATCTTGCACATATTTCTTGATTTCATCATAATAAATCTACTAATATCATATTGAAGTAAAATTATTAATAACAATATATTTTTCAATAATTAAAACTAGATGTTAGAACCTTACTTAGTCTAACATTATTGTTTCATATTGTACTCAATTGACGTATTAGATGAGAACAATTAATGATTAATGTTAGTTTGCTAATTCAAACGAATATTCAAGTTTTTATCATGAAAAATATATTGCAACCTAAAGCAAATGAAATTGCACAATAAAAATATGTCCTATCATTTAGAAAAACAAATGTTACTCATTTAATTGTTGATATTAACATAGTATATCTTTTTATTTTATTTTACAATAAAGGTAATATTATTAAGTAATATTCTAATTCCAATTTTATTTATGTTAAAGGATGGAACTTTGGTTCATATTATCCTTTTTTTGTTTAGTTTAATATCTCAATCTAGTTTTTTTATTAGTTTATGCTAAATACAATAAATCACTTCATTCCTTCTTCTTTTTATTGAAAATATAAAATTGATATAGAAAATCGCTTAATTGGTAGCTTAATACTTCTAACACTTAATCAATCTCCTTTTAAAGTTATCTTAAATTTGATAAAGCCAACATTATAGACTTTACAAAACAAGTGGAGTCATTAGTTTTTTTGGTATGTTGCCATTAGTTTTTTTTGGTTATAACAAGACTCAACCTTGAATGTTTGAGTTGTTGTTCATTTATTATTGTCATCATTTTTTTAATAGATACAAATACACATTTGAATTGGGTTTTACAACAAATGTAAAGTTGAACATTAATTTTAGAGTAATCATTTATTTTTTAATTAGATTAAAACAAAAAAGAAAAAAATAAGAATAATCATTTATTTTTTAATTAGATTAAAACAAAAAAAAGAAATTCCTTCATCGAATTTTAAAGGATTAGAAAATTGATAGAATTTCACCTTAGTTTAGGGTTTTAAAGATTTCTACATAAAATTAACCCATTCTCAGTTTTAATTTTGAATTCATTAAAAAAATTAAATGAAACACAATGCAAGAAGTTGAATAATATAATATAACATGAAATTTGGAGAAATGTATACATGGCAAATTTATCAAACACTTGGTATGCACGATAAATTCATCCCTAACTTAACACAAAATCCCAATCTTTTTCCATCATTCTCCAACAATAAAATAGCCCATCGGTAAACAATCAGTAAATATTAACAACCAAAATAAATGCAGCCAAAAACAAAATCTAAATCAACCAAAAAAATCAACCACGGACGGAGGTTAGCACAGAGAAGAAGAGAATACCTTGACCAAAATCGCCGGAGAAGACAACGCCAGAGACTTACCAGGTTGACGGCAAACACGCACCTCCACACCACGGCGAATAGAGACAGACGTACGCAACAGATGGAGGTGGAAGAACGACGAAGCAGCAGAAGCGAGGTGAGGTGGGGGGGGGGAGGGCTTTGAGTCATGCCAAATGATGTCGTCTTGGTGAAGTTAAAAGCGTTGAAAACTTTAGCCGAAAGATGACGTCGTTTGGTTTAAAACCAAACGACATCGTTTTATTATAGTTAAAAACGTTCAAGACTTCAGCAGAGGACAACAACCGACAATGACTTTTACCGACGATAATATTTGTCGGTAAACTTTTTCTTTCGAATTTAGCGACGGATATTGCTTCCGCTGCCAAACTATTATTTCCAGACGATATTACCGATGAATATACTATTTTCGTTGTTAATTGACTACGATTTCTTTACCATCGATAAATTTTCGTAGCTGTAGTGCGTAAAAATGTTATATATATATATATAATAATAATAATAATAACCTTATATAATAATAATAATAATAATAATAATAATAATAATCGAATACATATAAAAGGTCACAACTGTTAGTAATTAGTCACAACCGTGACGTTC
>JAOTAZ010000218.1:26963236-26985089 GCA_025629785.1 Erythroxylum oxycarpum
TTTGTTGAATTGTTTGACCCATTTAGCACTTGAATTTGCTCTCCTATTGTTCATGAAAGTTGTAGGTATTGTTTTGAACTTTCTATTGGCATTTATTTGATAATTTTTGACTGAAGAAATGAAAAGTTATGGAATTGTGAAAATATTATACTATTTTAAAACCCATTGACTAGGCAGTGGCATTGATTGGATTTTTGACACCGTTAGGGGTGAAATTGATTTTTGTGTTCTACATGAAACTTGTAGAGGCCTTCAAGATCTTTCCAATGACATATGGTTTGTAATTTTCTGATTTGTGTGCAAAGAGTTATGGCTGATTGAATTTCTGTTGGAAAATGGGAAAAAGGAGAAGGAAAGAATGAAGGAACTCGCGATCGCCAGCTGAGTGTTTTGTTTACGGTTCGCGGGCACGAGTTGGTCAGATAAAAGAAATGGCTCGCAATCACGAGCGGCCGTTTTTAGTCGGCACCCGCCTCGCGTGTGCATCGAAGCCGTCGACTCGCGAGGGCGACGCCTCGTGAGTCCGAGATGGGGTTGTTTATTTTTTTATTTTAATTGGTTTTGAGCTTCTTTTGCTCATATCTTTTCTGTCCAACGTCCGATTGACCTGATTCTTGAGGCATCAGATTCGTATAATATTTAATTTCATTTATCAAAAATTGGGAATTTTTGGACGGGAAATTGACGTGGATTCGAGAAATGGTGCTTTAGTCACTGTTTTATTAATTTTTGGACCTATAGAGGTCCGAATTGAGTACCGTTAGTGCCATTAGATTTCTAAATTTTTATACGGATTGGATTAGATCCGGGAATATCATGAACATGCATTGTGCATCTGCAAATTGCTACATGTGCAACATTAAATAGTTCTGATTGAACGATTGGTAATATTTATCTACTGTAACTGTTATAGAGGCACTTTTGGAGCGCCGATCCACTGATGTCACTGAGACTTCCAAGTATTAGCTCGGATGTCCAGGCAAGTGATTGAGATGGCTTTCGCTCAATTATTATATGTTCACTATGGAGATAATGGCAGGAATTGTGTTTTGTTTATGATTGGATTCCGGACGGAGAGTCCGAAGAATTGGGAGAACTGACATAGAAGTGTATTTGGTTGTGATTCTGTGAACTGAATTGCTTCTACTGTGATCAATTGTGAGATACTGTACTGTGATCAATTGTGATGTACTGTGATCAACTGTGATATACTGTGATCTGCTTGCTATACTGTGATCAATGACTATACTGTGATCAATTGCTATACTGTGATCCATTGCTAACTATACTGTGTTTCCTTTCGTTGCCCCTACTGGGGCAGACTGTTTATATGGACTGTTATTTGGGCATATGCATTTCATACACAAATGCATAAACGGATAATAACAATAGTTGTGACCAGAGTCGCCACTGATACTGATACTAAAAACAAAGAGCCTCGAGCTCGAATGGAGTACTACTCCCTAGACGCCAAGCGTCCACTGAAGATTGTTCACTGTTTACGCGCTCGGTCACAACACTGTAATAAAATGGGAAAGTGTCACATGTGCATTGCATACATAATTGACTGAATACTGTAAATGAAAAAAGGCATGAATGTCTTATAAAATTGTGATCTGCTTATATCTATTGATTGAGATGGTATTTCTAACTCTGCTATTACTGTCATGTGCTTGTGTGCTGCATGAATTGGGCGAACCATCGATGATGATTCTTCACTGAGTTCGCAAAAACTAACCAAAATTTTGCATCTATTTTTCAGGCTTTGAAGAGTACCCCGCTATACACGGGAGTATGTCTACTGTAGGCAAGTGAAGGATAGAGGTCGGGATTAGTTCGCGTCTGCATTAGTGTCCCATAGGATTGTATTCCGTAATCTTTGAAAAAGGATGCTTTGTATTATTAATGAGCCCAATTTGGTTATGACTTTTTGTTCATTAAATGACTTTTGTAAATTTTATTGTTGAATGATTGTAATAATTCAAAATTTTTATTATGAATGTGGGCTCAGATTGATTACTGTCTATTCCGCGCACATGAGTGCAATGTAAAAAGAAAAGAAAATTTTGTACTGAATTTCGACTAACTGATGTAGTACGCCACCCTCACGAGGCACGGACTCGGATATCACCAACGATGTTAGGTTCGGGTCACGTGGGAGTGGGGTGTTACAACTAGGATGATCTGCATTCCCTTGTTTAGCAAAAAATAGGTTTCTTTGAGCCCAAGACACTATAAGTACTCATTTTTAAGACCAAAAGAGGGGCTAGACACTGAAAACAAGGCTGCAACATAAAAAGGCACCCAAAAGAGGCAAAGAAGAAGGAAAGAGAGGATTGAATCAAGTATTGAAAGCCATCTTGTTTTGTGTTCTCTCTACCTTCTCTTTCTACTCTTTCTTGGATGTTGATTGTCTTTATGTGTATGGATTTGGCTATCATGTTCTGGATCTAAACCCCATTTAGGGTGAGGGATGTAGCCTATTTTGGGGGATTGATTTGTATTTTATGGGATTGATTTGTATTTTATGGATTGATTAGTGTTGAATAAAAGTTCTTAGGTTATGTTTATGTTTCTTGACCTTCACTATTGTTTCTATGCTTGATCACCATATATGCAACCTTAGGAATTATATGATGAACTGAGAGGTGAAGTATGATTTATGCAATAGGAAGATAAACACATTAGATTTAGAGATAGAGATAGAGATATGTTAAACTAATGTGATAACTTGTGGTTGCTTGTTCTTAAGGAATTTGACTAGTTAGGTTTCACATTGAGAGATGGTAATCAACTACTTAGGTATTCTTATATACGTTGAGAGAGAATATGAGTAAAGTTGTGCAATTTTTTTATAACCTATCATTCAATCAATTCCATAATTTATTGATCAATCTCTTAAATTGGTGAACCTTAAAGCCATATGTTTAAATCATCAAATTTTCCCTGTTTGTTTATTTCCGTTCTTTACAATTTATTGTCTACTCAAATTCAATAATCTTTTAAGTTTCTTGTCGCTTTTGTTCACGTAATTAGAATTGATTCAGTAGTAAGTATCTTAGTCCTTGTAGGAGACGACCTTGGAATACTTAATTTGTAGGTACTAGGAATGGCTTTGTGCACTTGCAGATTTTGTTGACTAAGTTTCTGGCGTTGTTTCCGGGGAATTAATTTATACTTGCTACTATTAATTCTAGTTATTTTATTTATTTATTACCATTTTCTTCCAGTAATTACTTTAAAACCCTTTCTCTTTGTTTCATTTCGGAGCTACATAAACTTAAGGCATTCAAGAAATTTGAACAATGATCAGCTGATTAAGTTAAATCTTGAAATTGAGCACACTTGTAGAAGGAACAACGCACAAAGAAGAAGAGAGATGGCAAATAATAATCAAAATTCGATTCTGCATGGGGAACAAGATATGAGGAACGAACAATTCAATGAAGGAAATCAAGCTAAACTGGTTGTTGTTAATCCTGCGATAAGGAGAATTAGAGATTATCAATGCCATTTATTGCTGGTAACCCCTCTTGCATTTGATTGACTATGGCAGTAAGGAATTATGAGCTGAAGTAGATTCATCTATCCATGTTGCCACAATTTAATGGAATGTTGAGTGAAGATGCTCTAGCCTTTATGAGAGATTTCTATGCGATAGTTCAAACTTTTCCATTATATGGATTATCTGAAGATGAGTTAAGGCTAAGGTGTTTTCCCTATTGCATGAAGGAATTAGCAAGAAACTAGTTGTTGAGTATGGAGGTGGATTCCATTGATACTTGGGAAAAATTAATGGAGACTTTCATGATGAAGTGGTACCTAGCCTACAAAACTCTCGAACTAAGGAAGATGATACATTGGTTCTCTTAAAAAGAAGGAGAGAAATTTCATTAAGCTTGGAAGTGATTCAATGATCTCCTTAACCAATGTCCTCATCATGGATTTGATATGTATTCTTTGACTCAGTTTTTCTACTATGGTCTCACTGATCACAATCAGAACTTGGTGGATTTAAACGCTAGTGGGAATATTAGTAACCTGACTTCTCAAGAGTTATGGAATATTTTCAAAAAGGTTGTGGAGAATTCATATTATAAGGTAACTAGAAGCAAAGTTGCTGCTCTCAATGAAGTGGGTTCTAAATCTGGCATGGCCTACCAAGTTATTGAGATAAATAAGAAGTTGAATATGTTGATGAAGGGCAACAAGTTTGGTAGGGATCCTAACACTCTATATGGTAGATTTAGACATACAACAGCTAGTTGTATGAACATAGATGCAACAATACAAGAGAAAAAGGTGAACTATATGAACAATGGTAGACAAGGTCAGAGATTTGATCCTTTCTCAAACACCTACAATGAAGGTTGGAAGTTTCATCCAAATTTTTCATAGAAAAATCAAGGGGCTGCAAAACTAATGGGACCACCTAGGTTCTAAGCACTACCGAAACAACAGTATTCACCTCCTTCATCTTCTGCACAACAACAATTCCCTTCCCTATGGGAGAAAAAGGTGGATCAACTTGAAGATATGTTTGCTCAATTTATGAGCAAGATGGATCAAAGTGCTCAAGCTAGCTCTCAAGAGATGAATAGAATGGAGCAGAACATTCAATCCAACCAAGCTTCCTAAATTTACCATCATAAATTTAGAGGTGCAAATCAATCAAGTGGTAAAAGAGGTAAGTGAAAGAGGTAAGGGAAAACTACCTAGCAATACCTAAGTGAATCCAAAACAAGATTGTAAGATAATTCTTCTGAGAGGTGGTAAGGTGGTAGAAGATATAGTTCATAAAGAGAAGGAAGCCACGATAAATGAAACCAAGGATGCTCAAATTGTAAATTTGGATGAAGAAGAAGAGCCTCAAGAAACCAAACCAAAGAGAGAGTCTTCACCAATTTCAGAATTTTCCTTTGTGCCACCCATACCTTACCCTCAAAAGGTAAAGAAGAAGCATGATGAGTCCAAATTTCATAAATTCGTTGACCTTTTCAAGAAGATCCAAATCAACATCCCATTTGCTGAGATGCCTGCTTACACCAAGTTCTTCAAGGAAATCATCTGTAATAAAAAATGACTAGACAATTTTGCTACGATAGCCTTAATTGAGGAGTGTAGTTCAATTTTACAAAATAAACTACCCCTTAAGTTAAAGGATCCAAGGAGTTTCGTTATTCCTTGTCACTTTGGTGCTTCTAATATTTTTCAATGCTTATATGGCTTCGGTGCAAGCATTAATCTTATCCCTTTGTTTCTCTATAACAGGCTTGGAATTGGTGAACTCAAACCAACAACAATTTGATTACAACTTGCAGATAGATCAATTCGATACCCTATTGGTATAGTTAAGGACTTACTAGTGAAAGTTGGTAAGCTTATAATTCCAGCTGACTTTGTTATGCTTAAGATGGATTTCGATATGCAGGTTCCTATAATTTTAGGAAGACCATTCTTAGCCACTGGTGGAGTATTGATTAACGTTCCGAATGGTATGCTAACCTTAAGAATTGGTGATGAAGAAGAGGTGTTTAACATTTTCAAGGTTTTAAAGGGACCCTCTTTTGATTGAATTGATGCAAAAATCGTTTTTTTTTTTCAACCTAACGTATGGCTATCTTAATTCAAAGTCACCTATAGGATAGATGTAATTGATTCTCTTACATTTGAATCTATTCCTAAATTAATGTAGGATGATGCTTTAGTGACATGCCTAGCTTTAGGAATATATGAGAATTAGTTGGATGATAAGTTAGTGGACTACGCATATAGATTGCAAGGTATTGGTTTTAGATATAAACCCCAAATTGACGAACCTAAATTGTTATCTTCCATATTGAGCCCACCGAAACTTGAATTAAAACAACTTCCAATTCATTTAAGACATTCGTTCTTAGGAGAATCAGATACATATTCGGTTATTATTTCTTCTTCTTTGGATTCCTCTCAAGAAGAGAACTTTGGATTCCTCTCAAGAAGAGAAGTTATTAAGGATGTTACGTGAACATAAATTGGTTATTGCAAGGAATATTGCTGACATAAAGGGAATTAGCCCTTCTATTTGTGTTCACAAGATTTAAATAGAGGATAATCATAAACCTAGTGTGGAAAATCAGAGAAGACTCAATCCTAACATGAAGGAAGTTGTGCGATCTGAGGTACTTAAATTACTTGATACAAGAATTATCTATCCTATTTCTAATAGCTCTTGGATAAGCCATATGTAGGTGGTGCCAAAGAAAGGTGGCATGACTGTCATCTCTAATGATAGTAATGAGTTAATTTCTACTAGGGTTGTGACAGGGTGGATGGTTTGTGTAGATTACAGGAAATTAAATGCAGCAACTAGGAAAGATCACTTCCCTCTCCCCTTTATTGATCAAATGTTGGAAAGATTAGCGGGGCATGATTATTATTGCTTTTTAGATAGTTATTCAAGGTATAAGAAAATTCTCATAGCCCCAGAAGATCAGGAGAAGACCACCTTCACTTCTCCCTATGGTACATTTGCGTATCATAGAATGCCCTTCAGTTTGTGCAATGCTCCTGCCACTTTCTAACGCTGCATAATGTCCAAATTCTCCAATATGGTGGAAAATATAATTAAGGTATTTATGGACGACTTTTCTATTTTTGGTTCTTCGTTTGATGCATATTTATTCAATCTAGAACAGGTTCTACAGAGGTGTGAAGAAACCAATCTTATGTTAAATTGGAAAAAGTGTCACTTTATAGTACAAGAAGGAATCTCCTAGGCCACAAAATTTCTAATAATGGAATAGAGATGGATCTAGCAAAACTCGAAGTCATTAATAAATTACCACCCCCCAATTCGGTTAGAGCAATAAGGAATTTTTTTGGGCATGTAGGGTTCTATCGCAGATTTATTAAAGATTTTTCCAAGATTTCTAAACCCTTATGTGCTTTGTTGCAAAAGGAAGTCCCTTTTGAATTTACTAATGAATGTCTTGATGCTTTCAACAGGTTGAAAAAGGAACTTACCTTAGCAACTATAATGGCCACACCTAATTGGAATCTCTCTTTTCAGCTGATGTGTATTGCTATTGATTATGCACTTAGGGTTGTCTTAGGACAAAAATAGGATAAGAAATTACATGTCATTTATTATACTAGCAAAGTTCGTAATGATGCTCAAATTACTTATGTTACTATAGAGAAAGAATTGCTAGCAGTGGTTTTTGCATTTGATAAATACAGATCTTATCTTGTTGGGTTCAAAGTCATTTTTACACTGACCATTCTGCTTTGAAATATCTCCTTACAAAGAAAGATGCCAAACCAAGTTTAATTAGATGGATTTTACTCTTATAGGAATTTGAATTGGAAATTAGGGACAAGAAGGGATTCAAAAATTCGATGGCTGATCACCTTTCGCGACTTGAGCAAGGTGACAAGATGGGAGCGGAACTGGTTAATGATGCCTTTCCTGATGAGAATCTATGGTCTGTTAAGGAAAATGTTCCTTGGTTTGCCGATTATGTTAGATTTCTGGTGTCTAACATTATTCTTAGTGATTATTTATAACATAAGAGAAGGAAATTCTTATCTGACGTGAGGAATTGCTTTTGAAAAGACCCGTTGCTCTTTAGAAGGTGTGCTGATGGGATAATTAGAAGATGTATACCTGATGAGGAGATGCGGTCAGTACTATAGCATTGTCATGCTTCTCTTTATGGCAAACACCATGGTGCTAACAAAACGGCAAGTTTTATTAGCCTACTCTTTTTAAAAATGCTAGAACTTTTTTCATGACACGTGATAGGTGTCAAAGAATAGGGAACATCAGTAAGAAGCACGAGATGCCTCAGTCATGGATTTTGGAGGTTGAACTTTTTGATGTATGGGGTCTAGACTTTATAACATCGTTTCCAGTATCCTTTGGTAATGGATACATCCTTGTGATAGTTGATTATGTATCCAAATGCGTGGATGCCACAGCTTCGTGAAATAACACTGGAGCTAGTGTTGTCAAATTTGTCAAAAAGCACATATTTTCAAGATTTGGTGTTCCAAGAGCTATAATCAGTGGCAATGGGATACACTTCTAGAATCATCAATTTAAATCTCTATTGGAAAAATATGGGTGTCATTTTAAGTTTGGAACCACCTACCACCCTCAAAACAATGGGCAAGTTGAGGCATCTAATAGGGAAATCAAGAAAATTTTGGAGAAAACTGTTAATACCTTAAGAAAGGATTGGGCGTTGAAACTTGATGACGCTCTTTGGATGTAGCATACAAAACTCCCTTGGGCATGTCTCCATATAGATTAGTCTTTGGGAAATCTTGTCATCTTCTGGTTCAAATTGAGCATAAGGCATTATGGGAAATCTAGAAGTTGAACTATGATCTCAAAGAAGCTCGACAAAGGAGACTGATGGAGTTGAATGAGTTAGATGAATTTTGCCTAAATGCTTTTAAGAATAGTCAGATATATAAGGAGAGAACCAAGGCTTTCCACGACAAGCATATCCTTTGGCGAGAATTTAAACCTGGTCAAAAAGTTTTATTATTTAACTCTTGTTTAAAATTGTTTCCAGGAAAATTGCGATTAAGATGGTCTGAACCTTTTGTGGTGACCAAAGTATACCCACATAAAGTCGTGGAGATTGGAAGGGATGAACAACAACCCTATATGGTCAATGGACAATGACTCAAGCACTATTTTGAGGGAGAAATGGCTGGATATATTTCCAGCATCACATTCAAAAATTGACATCATGATGGCCGAGTCCAGTTAAGGACATTAAATTGCTGATTGGATTGTGTTGAAGTTAAGAATTGCTGATTGGTTGAGATTATAATGGGTTGTGCGACTATCATTCAATGTCGCAATTTAAGCCAATGGTGAGGAAGAGCACTGGTCAATCTTCTTAATCTGTTAGGGGTAAAAATCTAGTCAACACAGTAGAGGAATGTACTTCTGAGCAAGCTATGTTCATCAATGCACAATGTTAAGCTTGGTTTAACAAGAAAAAGAATAACAAGTTTGTCATTAAAGTTTCAGTGGAGGAGGGTATCGATGAAGCGTACAACGTAAGGGCAAACCTAGAAAAATTTCATTGGGAAAAATTATTAACCCTCAAGGGTGCGTACTACCTAGCTACGGTCGAACAATTTTATGTTAACCTTAGTACGGAAGCCGATAAACAACCATCGTTGCTCACTTAACGAGTCAATGGGAGAGCGACGGTTACAACTGAAGAGCTGATTAATGGACATTTAGAGCTACCGATGGAAGGCAATGTCCCATCCTTTAACAAACATGCAAGATGTTCAAGTGATAGTTAATGGGATAAAGACGAGGCTATATCTCAACTCAAGACTAGAGCCATTTGGCGATTTACAAATCAGCGCATTTTTATGCATTACAACTCCCTGCATATCGGACCTAGGTTGCTAGCTTTCCTGTTGGCACATAATGTAATGCCCAAGGTCAGTGATTCAGGGTACCTCTGCAACGAAGGCTTATATGTAATATCCCGTCCTCATAGTAAGGGTTAGAATCCAAAATTTCAGTACATGGGAGCTCAAAGAGAGATTAAGGAAATGTATTTTCTTGATCATGCATAATGTTAACATATTTGCACATAAATATTGAATGTTGCACAAAAAAATGATACATGCATTCCTTGACAACTTCTGGGTATAATTGATATTAAATGTGATTTTATTGAAAATGAGAAGTAGAGGGAGTTGAAAGAATAATCTTGGTATGAGTTGTGATAAGGAAAGATTTAGAAACAAAATTGGCAGTGATATGGAAAAAGTTCACTGAGTGTGCTTTGGTCTATTAGCCATAACTTTTTATCTAGTTGTCCAAACGAGATGATTCTTAATTTAGATTAAACTAGAAACATATGGCTATATTTCTTATGAACACATTTAATTTAAATTCTGTCTCTAAGAATCTCAAAATTCGTCATGAAGTTGAGAATGGGGTGCAGTATGTTGGAGGATGATGTAAAAATTCGTCTTTAGAATTTAGGGAAAAATTTGGGATTGATCTATATAGATTTTGGTGAAGTTGCCTTTTTAAGAGTTGTAGATATTTCTCTTATCTTTCCAACGATATAGAGTATGAAATTTTTGGACATCTGAGTCAAAAGTTATGATCTTTATAAGTAGAGATGCTCTGGAGAGTGAAAACAAAAACAAAAAGAAAAAGTAAGATGAAGCAAAAGTAAGACGAAGCAAAAGTAAGACGAAGCAAAGTAAGACGAAGTAGAAGTAAGACGATGCAAATGAAGGAAGGAAAAAAACTTTATCTTAGTTACTGTTCATCCACTTCATCTTAGTTACTGTTCATCCACTCCGTCTTAGTTTGTTCATACCCATCATCTTAGTTATTGTTCATCCACTTCATCTTAGTTACTGTTTATACCCATTGTCTTAATTACTGTTTATCTGCTATATTCTGGTCCATTTTTTATCCTTCAGAAGATAGCATTTGTCTTTGAAGTCTTCATGAAAATTGTAGATATTGAAGTCCTATTTCCAATAGTCCAAAAACGAGATTAATTCGATGTTGTTTGTGAAAGTTATGGAAATCGCGCCAAAATAGGTTCAATTTGATTGAGGTCATAAACATGGTTACTTCTTTTGGTCATAATTTCTTCTCTAGACACCCAAATGACCTGATTCTTGAACCATTGGACTTGTAAGACATTGCTCTACATCCACCAAAAATCATAGTCAACTGAAATGAATTGAGAAAGATTGAGGGAAAAACGTGGAATGGGTACAGTGAGTGTGTTCTTAAATATTATGAACTGGTGTTATTCTACTGAATATACTTTAGTATTTTGATGATTTCGGGATTAGTAGAGCTCCAAATGAGATGATTTTTGATTTGTGGTAAACTAGAGACATGGAGCTACTAATGGTATGAAGAAATTGGAATCCAATTCAGTCTCTAAGATGTTTAAATTTCATATGAAAGTTGTGCATAGTATACTGTTTTGGATAAGAGCAGTCCAAAAATGTTTAAAGTATATCATTTGAATCATTGAACCAAATTGAATGATTTTAGTGGCATTAGAAACTTAAGACAATGGGGGAATTTTTCTGGAAGAAAGTGTTATGTTAGATTGTTTAAGGGTATTATTGGCAAGACACTTAAGTATAAAAGACATAAGACATAAATAGAAGGGAAAATGGTACAATTCTAAATCATTAACAGCATAATTGGAAGAAGAAGTATTGTCTTGCTTATAAATGGAGAAGAAAAACGTGAATGAGAAGATTCTAAAGAAGCAAAATGCATGGATGAGAAAAGAGATAAGAGAGAGAAAACATGAAAAAGAATGAAAGAGAGAAAGAAGAGAAAACGAGTTAAGGTTTTAATTTCCTTAGCCTTCAAGAGAGATTTTGAAGTTGTTTAAGCAGAGAAAAAGTAAGAGGAAGAAAAGAGCTTCCATTTGAGCTAAAGATCTCTTCATTTGGTGAAGAATCAAGGTATGATCATTTGAATCTTTTGGATTTTTGGGAAGGATTCTAGTTTATGAAGTTTAGAAAATGCTTGGGTTTAAATGTTCTAGAATCAATTTTAGTGATTTTTCATTATGGGATCTTTAAGTGGATTCCTATTGAATGAGATTTGGTTTAGAAACCAGGAGAATCCTACCCAAGAACAAGGGGAAAGACAATTTTGACTTGGAGTTTGCAAGCAAACTAGGTGGGTCATATATTTATGGTTATTGTGTAAATGGGCAATATGCCTAAATGTGTACATATGTTTAAGTTGCTAAGCTATGAATGGGAATTTGATATTATGAGATCATGTGAGGTTAGAAAAGAGATGACAAGAAATTGAGTTATGTTATAAAGTAACTAAGTGTTCTTGAGGGATAAGCTCATGCAAAGGGTAAAGATTGAAAAGGGAATTTAGAAAGATCATGTACAAATGAAGTGTAATTCTTAGTTCAAATGAGACATATATGAATTATGAAATGGGAATGAACTTCATATTTGTTCTAGATCATATACCTGAGATTGTCATGAAACATGCATTGTACATAGCCCATATAACTATTTGGGCATAAATGAGTTTTATGACGCTTATGAATTGCGTGTTTTGCATACATGGGTTGTGCAGGTCAAGTGTCCGCACTTAGACGTTCCCAGAATCTGAAAGAAAATGCTAATCTGGAGCGTACTGTGAGTAGACTTAGATGGTCCCACTTCTTTATTTGCTTTATTGACATTTTGTATACATTGATCTCTGTGTGATGAATGTATATATGAATGCGATTAATTGTGTTGGATGTCGGACAAAAGGTCCAATGATTGTGTTATATGTATGAGATATTGAAATGATTGCTAAATGTTTTCTGAATGTGAAACTGCATGCATGTAAAAGTGTAAATTCTCAACTACATATTGAATGTCAGACTACAGTTCGATGACAAGTGAATATGACTGAATAAGTGCATGCAATGTAAGTGATGCATTCCATTGCATGAATGCATGAAAGATAAAGGAAGTTATGACCAGAGTCGCCAGGAAAAAGGAGCTTAAAGCTCAAAATGTGAAAAAGGAGCTTAAAGCTCAGAATGTGATTAGAGCCTCGAACTCGAATGTGATTGTCCCGGTATCCACTAAGGGATATGGGACGATATATGCTACAGCTCGGTATCCACCAAAGGATATGAGCGAATAAAAAGGGCACTCGGTCATAATGATAATAATAAAGGAAAGTGAGTCTCACGTGCATTGCAATTACAATTGATATATGCATTTTGTATGAATGATTTCTGAATATAATATGTGAAATGACTGATTAAGCGTATCTGATTCATTATGACTGTTAATGAAATGATGTGAATTTTGTGAATTGTATGTGTTATATAATGAGTGAGCCATCGATAATGATCACTCACTGAGTTCGCAAAACTCATCCAAAATTTGCAACTCTTTTTTAGGATAAGAATAATACCCAGTTAGGACAACGGAAGTATACCTTCACCATTCAAGCGAAGGATAGAGGTCGGGATCAGTTCGCGTCTGCATTTCATGTCTTTAATTTTGCATTGAACTCTATATTCCACAAATGTTGTATAATTGTGTATTTTGAAATGACTAAAGTGTTGTTATTGTGAAAGGGCCCGATTGGCCATATGGAAATTTTGTAAATTCCACTGTATGATTAAAAAGGGGCTTATGTCCTATTTGATTATGGTCTTTCGCATATTGTGTTTTGTGTTTCGAAAAAAATAGACCAAATTTCGAATGATTGAGTGACTAGCACGCCACCTTCGCGGGACACAAACTCGGATATTACCATCGATGTCGGGTTTGGGTCTTGAGGGAGTGGGGTGCAACAGTATCCCCTTAGCAACTCTTAAGCCAACAACAGATTATCTCCAATTAGTATTTCCTCAAAGAAATCTCCTTAAGTAACACTAATTAGAGAATTCTACATCCCTTTCAGTCTAGTTTCTAAGGATGGAAGTAGGTCGGGCCTAGCTTGAGCCAGTCTTGAGGCCCGATCAGACCAAATTAGTTGAGCTTAAGGCCCGATCAGACCAAATTAGTCGAGCTTAAGGCCCAAACCTGATTAAGTTATGGGCTCGAAAAAGCCCGATTTTTAATTTTTAATTTAAATTTTAAATTAAATTAATTAATAATTGAGGATAAAATTATAGTTAATGAAAGAAAAAAATTAAAATTAATGTGATCAATTGATTGAAGTTACAAATTCTAATTGATTAATAAAATAAGAAAATTTGAGATGTTATAATTAGTGAACATATAAAAACTTACATATAGTGATAAAACCAATAAGATGAAACCAAATTCATTAATAAAGGAGGATATGATTATAGAAAATAAAAGAAAATTATTATAATTGAAGTGATTAATTCAATTAATTATAGTTACAAATTTCAATTGATTAAGAAAATTTGAGATTTTATAAAGAATGAATATATAAAAATTTACATATAGTGATAAAATGAATAAGATGAAACCAAATTCATTAATGAATGAGGATATGATCATAGGAAATGAAAAAAAAGATTATAATTGAAGTGATCAATTCAATTAATTATAGTTATGAATTTCAATTGATTAAGAAAATTTGAGATTTTATAATGAATGAATATATAAAAACTTACATGTAGTGGAAAAATGAATAAAATGATACTAAATTTATTAATGAAGGAGGATATGATTATAGGAAATAAAAGAAAAAGATTACAATTGAAGTGATCAATCTAATTAATTATAGTTACGAATTTCAATTGATTAAGAAAATTTGAGATTTTATAATGAGAGGGTAAGTCTTAGAGCTACTAGTAAAGTTGCTCCTTTGTGACCAAAATGTCACATATTCGAGTCATAGAAATAACCTTTTTTGTAGAAAATACAAATGGAAGGCTACGTACATTGATGACCCTCATAAAGCGTGGAGCATTATGTTTGGGGTACGTTGAGTTTGAGTTTGAGTTTGAGTTTTGAGATTTTATAATGAATAAATATATACAAACTTACATATATTGATGAAATGAATAAGATGAAACCAAATTCTTTAATTATAGTAATCTTAATTGTACAAAAAAGATTATCCAAATCATTTTACAAAAAATCAAGATAAAATCATGATAGAGACTGAAGACTGGAAACTGGAGAGGGTAGAGACTAGATAGACTGAGAAAGTAGTTAATCATTGTAATCGAGATCATCAATAGTTTGCATCACTTCATTTATATGTACAAACATTTTATTTAGTAATGTAATATTAAAAATAAAGGACTATTAACGACATGGCAATAATAAATGAATAATTATATATACCTTCATCTTTAAATATTTTATCAAAATAATGTCCACCTAATCGATGTACATATCTAGTCACCTCCGTATTAATACATGTGGTTGTATTCATATGCAAATTTAAAAAACAATATTAGGTAAGATAATATAAAAATAGATGAAATTGATATATCAAAAAGAAAAGAATTTACCCATAATATCTTCATCATCTAACCAACTTTGAGCACACATAAGAGCTTCCACAGTATAAGGATGAGGATGAAGTTGAGCATGATGAAGACTAATAACCAGACCACTAGTGCTAAAAGTAGAATTCGAAGTAACGGTGGATGATGGAATTACTAATGAGTCTCGTGCAATTACTTGTATGATTAGAAAATTATTTCAAATATTTATCTAGTTTCATCATATTGTAAGAAGTCCTAGCCCTTTTTATTTCAAAAATTTTGAAAGTGAAATTAACAAATTACTCTTAGAAGATGAGCCCGAACCTAAAACTAAAGCAAGAGTTAAAAAACCTCAACTACTATAATCCTAATTATGATTTTTGTCCATTATGAGTTAAAAATCATTAAACAACTAATACCATAAGTATTTAACGACATCTACGAGCTTTTGGGCTCGAACACCATACAACATATTATATATAAAAGTAATACTCTCCATCTTATATCTCAAGTCCAGCACATATAAGACTATAATAATATGACCAACCATAGAATAATAAGAATTCGGCTTCTCCATCATCTACTCTGCCATAACCTGAATAACCTCACTGGAATCAAACATCCAATCAAATAAAGCATTCTTTATCTCACACATAGTGCTAAAGCAATAGTGCAATGTTAGATATTTTATTCCCGATAACAATTCAGTCGTGTTATTAAATAATTCCAACTTCATGCATAGTTCTTTAGCCAACTCCTATTGCTTTTCTATAAGCATGCAAGTGTACTAAGAGTCTTTTTGTCTCAGGTAAACACATCACATATTGGACAGTTGACTCC
This sequence comes from Erythroxylum oxycarpum, assembly GCA_025629785.1. Classification (NCBI taxonomy): domain Eukaryota; kingdom Viridiplantae; phylum Streptophyta; class Magnoliopsida; order Malpighiales; family Erythroxylaceae; genus Erythroxylum; species Erythroxylum oxycarpum. Next base: position 26,979,043 of record JAOTAZ010000218.1, read on the forward strand.
TACATCTTGAAGGTTGAATTCCATCAGGTTGGGCAATCCAAAAACAACATCTTTGTACTTGGAATGCATAGAAATTATAAAGTTTCTTCAAATTCATCAGCACTTTTAGATGTTGCACTCTAATATAATACATTATTTTGAATTGTATATATTCCTTCCTTTATTATATCCAATCCATCCTTCACAATCAAGTTAAGAATATGCGCAAAACAAAGCATATGGAATAACCTTTCATTAACCTAGAAGCTCTCAACCCATATCTTATTCTTTAGCTTTTCAATCCTAGCATCATTCATACTACAATTATCGACTGTTATGGTTGATAATTTACTATTGATATTAAAATCCATCAGATCATCTCTCAACACAATAGCTAATCTTTCACTTATATGTGATGCTGACATATAAATAAATCTATCATGTACAAACATTACCAATATCAATCATAACATAATGAAAAAGTAAATAATAACAATATAAAAGAATATAAATTACCTCAAATGTAATAAACATAAAGCCCAATAATTGTCAACATAATGTGCCATCACTATCTGACAAACTCACATGTTCATATATATTTTCATACCATTTGGATGAGTTTTTGTCATTAAAATTAGTCTTTATGGCTTTATTTGATTATTATTTGAATTATTGTGCCTTACATTTAATTTGTGTTTGTATGGGCAAAAATTGTCGTATTTTGATTTACTATAATAAATTAATTTTTGGACAATTGATGCTACATTATTTATAATTTTTATTGTAGGGTACTTGGAGAAATTAGACTGCAAAAAAAGATTAAGAAATAGTGTTCCAAAGCATGGAAACAACTTAAGAAGAGAAGCTTAAATGCAAGCATCACTTTGACAAAAACGACAACGTGAGGGAGATGTGGAATGCGTTGAAGCAGCAGCATTGAGCATTGAAAAGGATACAAAACGAGAGTGAAACAGCAGGAGATAAAAACAACACAGCAATAGGGACAAAGGAGAAAATGGCAGCTAGCGTGAAGGTTGGCTTTGGCGTGGTTTGCGTGATTTTTGAATATAAAGGCATGAAGCTAGTAGGCGTGGAGGAGATAAGATTTTAGAAGATTTTTGAATATGGAGAATATTGGTGACGGCGCAGACAATGAAGGAAGAAAACAGATACAGACAGCAAGAAAAACAAAGCAGCATGAGAAGGGTGGCGTGAAAAGATGACTTTCTAAAAGAAAAAAATAAAAATAAAATAGTCGGTGGAGAGATTAGAGGCGTTGAGATTGGAGGTGTGGATGAAAAACAAATCACGCAAGCAGCTGGTTGTAGAAAAAATATGCAGAGCTGGAGATTATTGACGTTACAAGTCCTCAGATGAATAGAACCATTCAACACTCTCTTCACGCAGAAAAGAGCAACTAGTGGACAAAAAATGAAGATGTAGCTAGTGGAGAACGGAGACTGAAGCGAAATATACAGCCCTCTCTAAATTTTTTCTTCTCATGTTAACAAGCTGGTGGCATTTTTTGACCAAAAAAAGAAGCAGCAGCTGGTGGTGTTATGGCTGGAGAAATGGGGTTCTATCATTGACGATAACAATCACTCAAACGCATAAAGCAAGAGATGGGCGTAAGTGTTGAAAGCAGCTAGAAGAGAGTGAGTATGCATGAGCTGCAGAAAAAAAGAAAAGAGAGGTCGTTGAAGAAGCTCCAATCGATCACTCACGGACAGTCCTCATATACATTCTCAACACACACCACAAAGAAGAAGACGTTGAACTAGTGAGTAGGAGGAAAAAAATACGTGAGCTGGTGGTGGCAATCAAAACACGTTAGCTGGAAGAGGGAAGCATCAACGAGCAGCTGGGAAAAACGTTAGATGGTGGCTTGAGAACAAAAGCAAAAGCTGGTGCATGAATCACGATGGAGCAGCTGGAGGCGTTGAACCAAGGAGCATCCACGTTGAAGGAGGACGTTGATGAAGCAGCTGTGTGGAGCAAGGAGAAACGTTGAAGACTCTTACAAAAACATTGGACAGCAACGTTGAAGACAGCTTGGAAAAAGAAGAGAAGAACTTTGGCAGCCCCACTCATCTCTTATTTTAATAACGCAAGCATTGAAACAGCTGGGTATGAGGGGATTTAAGCAGCAACAGTTAAAGGAAAAAGTTGATGAAGACACATTGGCAGCTGGCTGGAGAAGCAACGTTAGTGCATGGCTGGTGGAGGACAGCAACGAAAACAAAAATTAGTGGACATTAAAGGAGATAATTGGTGTTACATCATTGGAGACAAGAAAACACATTAAAGCTTTGTGGGATTGGAGACTTGAATGAATGTGCTTGAATAGTGGAAAAGGCATGAAAAGAGTCTGTATGGTGGAAGGAGCCAATCATCATTAACGCATAGCCCATTTCTCCACTGCATTATAAGGGGGTTTTGTTCTTAATTTGTTTTATTTTTATTAATTTCAAATTAATTTTAATTTTGTGATTTAATCAATGCAAACATATATTATGACCATGATTTATGTTACATTGATAAATATGTGTGAGTAAGTTTTTATTTTCGGTTAACGTTAAGATTGATATTGGATTAGGATAATTTTTTTGGTATTGATTTTTGCTTGATTAAATGCATATTTAGTCTTAATTTAGCTTGATCACCTAGATTAAGACCTTAGATGATTAAATGTCACAACCAATGGGATTTAATTTGTCGGAAAATTAATCAAGCGACATACTTGAGACTAAAGTGTAAATCAACCTTAGGATCTTGTGTGAGGATACCTAGAATTAATGAACTTAATTTTAGGCTTTTTGTATTTAACGCCTTTTATTCCGAATTATCTATGGACCAAATAGTAACTCGGATTTAGAAGAGAAGGGAACACCATGAACATTGGGTTTGACTTGCTTAAGTGAAGTAATTCCTAGATCAATCCACCGTTACAATTTTATTTTAATTTCCAATCCAATTGAAATCTGATACCTTAACCGATTTCTGTCATTTGATTAATCTAGTCATTTTAATTTATACCTTGTATTTTTCATATTTTCTTAATTTGCTTACTTTATTTTATTTTATTTTCAAATCAAACAATTCTTGCTCGTTTGAGTAATTTTTCATCGTTTAATTTAATTGTCTCACGTGTTGAAAATTTTTCCCTTGGGTACGATATCCGGTTCTTATCGATTTATATTACTTGTCGACGGGGTGCACTTGCCTCTAATTAGTCTAGATAGAATTTAATTTATATTGTTTTGTTTAGACCGCAATATTACACTACCATATTACATCAACTTTGACTTTTGAGTTTTGAATGGTGGCCATCAGATCGTCCATTTTCCGTCCATCGGCGACCGTAGCTATTGCTCCGTTCAAGTAAACTTGTTTCCTGAAGTTCTCTTATTTAGGGGTCTCTTCTTTGTGTTATTTTTCTTGAATCCGAAGCTGGAAATGTTCCTCTGGGGCTTATGTGTACTTTGTTTTCCGAAGGGAACTGAAAATTTTCATTCCCTTTTTTCTTTTCCGATTTCTTTTACCGAGAAACAAGTCAAACAACGGATTGGTTACTGTTTTATGGTTGCTTTTCTTTTTGGGTTCAAGGGTTTTAACGCATTTGATATTTGGACCTTCCAAGAACGCATCTTTACATTTTGGTTAGTGTTGATTCCGAAAATTTTGGGAATTTTTTAAGTTCTATATCTCGACATCTCTGAAAACATGAACTTAAAGCGATTAGTTAATAGGCAGATATTAAACGGTATAAGATACGGTGACGTTCTTGAGCATTTCTCTACCATCAATGCTCCAGTTCGTCCGTCCATTTGTTTTTTGGGCAGTTATGACTCTATTAATCTCCAAAACCAGGAATCCTCAACACCCACTTGGCTTTTTAGGAGATTCCTGCACACTAATCCGCAAAGTAGAGTAAACTTGTCCGCTAGTGAGCTAAAATTTGCCTTGGCTGATCGAGAGGAAGATGAAAATGTGAATGATTGTCGTGATTCGTGTGGAAAATGCGTGGGATTTTGTCGGAAGCTTACTCAGACGCTGATAAGCAGACCATTGATGGCATGCTTTTAATTATAGTTGAAAAGGTTGTGTCAGAGATGGAAAAGGGTAGTCTTGAATAGGCGGTTGGTGCTGCATTGACTGAACCATTAGAGGAGTTAAGTGCGGATTTATGGAGGACAATGTGCGATGTGTGTAGCATCCCACTTCCGCAAGACCTGAACCCGATATCGACAGTGATATATGAGTCCGTGCTCGCGAAAGTAACATGCTAGAACAGTCAGTCATTCGCAAACTGGTATAATTTTTTTTTTGAAACATTAATATTGCGGAAATCCATTTCCAATGTGGGCCATCTAAATTTAACAGTCGCATTAGAAATCTTATTTTCAAAGCAGTATCATCGATACAATTTCAATAGTCAATTTGGGTCCATTATATTTTCAATTTCAAAAACAATTCGCTTTGGGCCATTGGGGCCCATTTCAATACACAAAACATATGCAATCACTTCCAATTGGCACAAATCAAAATAAACAGTCATATCCACAGTTTAAACAATCCCATTACCAAAATTCCCATATTTTGTCACTTATTACATACTGAAACATTCAATTATACACTGTGCAAAATTCAATGAATACACTTTACACAAAAATAAGAAATATCCTAATGCAGACGCGAACTGATCCCAACCTCTAACTTTCCTCTGTGTGCAATAAGTCTACTCCCGTTACCTAACGGGGGTATTCTTCTGAATCCTAAAAAATAGATGCAAATTTTGGGTGAGTTTTGCGAACTCAGTGAGTGACCATCATCGATGGTTCACCCAGTCACCCAACACATAATTCAAATAATGTGACTCATTAACAACATATGGCATCACATATATTCGATCAATCATTTCATATTCAGTATCATTTGATCCATGTCATTTGCATCATTGCATAAGCAACCATATTAGGTCACATACATATGATCAATCATTTCACAGAATCATATTGTTTTATGCTTTATACACTGTAACATTCATATAAGTCTTATGCAATACCCATACGATTTGCTTTCAATACAATGTTACATTTCTATCCCATATAATTTCACATTCTCATTCAATGCAAACTTCAAGTTCCCAATCAATACAATTTCATGTTCCAATTCAATACGATTTCACATTCCCATTCAATGCAATTTCATATTCCCATTCACCGCAATTAAATCAATCATATCATGCATAAGTACATGAGGCCCAATTCCCATTTATTTCTTCGTTGTGACCGAGTGCCTAAACTGTCTCGTATCCATTGGATATCGGGCTCATTGATAACTGTACCACGTGGGGCTGATTGTAAACTATCCCATATAGGGCTCATTGAACGGTGAGCCTGAGGCTCTGAATCATTTTCTGAGCGCGAAGCTCATTTTCACTCGGTGAGCTTTAAGCTCTGATCAGTAGCTGCTCTGGTCACAACGAGTTATATTTTGTACATTTATGAAATGACATGCATTATTCACAGTTGTATGCACTTATTCAATCATAATCACTGAATCATCGGACCATAATCCGGCATTCAACATATAGTTGCAAAATCACATTTTCACTTGTATGCATATGCAGAATCACTTAATCATTTCAATACACTTAGTTCGACCAGTTCACATTCAAGTAACACTTCAATATCACAATTACCAGTATACGATCATTGGACCTCCTGTCCGGAATCCATATTTAATCACAATCAATAAAATCAATAAATGCTCATTCAATTTATAATAAAAACAGTAAACCAATAAATCAGACCATCTAGGTCTACTCACAGTACGCTTCAGATAGCATTTGCTTTGATGATCTGGAAACGTCTGGATGAGGACATTCTATCCTGTATCATCCATGTACAAAATACAATTTGCACACACATTAATAAAAGCACAATTGTATAGCCATCCTATTTTCACATGTGTATATGTGCAATATACAATGCATGCTCAATGACAATCCCGGGTATTTACTATACACTCACACTGTATGCCCATTCTCAAATCATAATTCAATT
>JAOTAZ010000218.1:27006222-27018411 GCA_025629785.1 Erythroxylum oxycarpum
TTATATCAATTATATTATTCAAATAAATCGCTTAATGAATTAATTTATCATAACTAAATAATAAACTTAATTTTTTACAATTTCTTTAATTTTAAAATAAAGTGTAACTCTCTTTTCAAGTCAATATATCTTGTTTAAATTTTAAAGTTTTTTTATAAAATTAATTTAACCAATTCAATCTTAATTCTTTTACTATAGAAATATAAGACCTTGAAGTGCGTTAATTGTGCATACAATGTTAGCTGATTATAAATTTTTGGTGGTAAGGATCTGTGATTTAATCTAACAAATTTCAGAGGTACAAATTTAGTATGTACATCTTAAAGGAAATTAGTGTATTGATAATTTGGCCACTCTTGCAATCCTAGCCAGGCATGCATATTCTCCATGAGCCTCCAGTCATGAAACTCACCTACCAAAACAAACAAGTGTGTTGATAATTTGGCCACTCTTGCAATCTTAGCCAGTCCAGGCATGCATATTCTCCAGGAGCTTCCGACATCAGTCATGGAACCCACTGCAGAATATTCTGTTAGTTTGTTTGTTTATTGAGTTTTTGGGTTTTTTCCTTGTTAAAAAAAAAAAGTAGATGGAAGGGTTACAGTAACTTTTTTTTAATAAAAAAAGTAGATCCCGGTAATTTTGCTCCGTCGCGAAAATCCAATAGCCTCTACTCCAAGTTTACTTAGTATTACGCACTGCGTTAACTGCTCTTCTGAAGAGGCAATTACCTACGTAAAAGCAGCCAACTAATGCCTCTGCCATCTTACTTGAGAATATACTAAAATACTCAGAAATGAAAATGGATCCAGACCTTGGAAGCAGCAAACTTGACTTCCCATTTCCCAAGTCACAATATTTATGTGGATACCAAACTAGTTACCTTCACTGAAGGAATCTATGTGGAATCCAAGATTTTAATTTGGATGTAGCAATTGATATTCCTGAGCTGTTTTATAGTACTTGTGAAAATGCTATTGGTTTTCCTAATTGTGGGAGTTTCCATGAAGGCTATAGCCTAATCTTTACGATAGGTTTCAATCAAATTTGTTTGGTTAAAACTCGACCATTGTGAGTTTATGAGGCATGAAAATTTTGGCAGTCACATTTGCTCCTGAGTTCCTAACATATAATCCTGGCCAGCTTGTGTCTATATTCTTCAAATGCTAACTAGAAAGAGGAACAGATGAACATTGTTGCTGCAACAGATGAAAAACGTTCTGACAAGAAAGAGAAAAGGAGATAGATTATGATACAAAGCTGTCCTTGTTCTCTATCTCACCCAACTTTAACGGTTCCAATAGTTCTTTTTGGAACAGGATCGCTTCTGCTTCTTGCAAACATATCGACATTGACCTTTAAATGTTCGAAATGACAAGATTTTTCTTCATCAATGATGGGAAAACCCACACTAAGAGTCCTACCAACTTTTCTTGCTGACTTTCGAGATTGCTGCCTTTTAAGATTATCTAACTCAACCACCTGCTTGGAAACGGCGGCTTTGACAAGTTCCCTGTAATCATCGTCACGGTTGCCTGATTTTGAAGAACTGAGGCTTGAACTCCGACAAGCGAAAGAGGCAGCTCCAAGATGCTGGGAACATTCATTCATGCCTTTAACGTACAAGTTCCTGGCCACGACCAAGATCTTAATTGGTGAGTTCACAACCTTGCGAAGATTGGTGTGCTTGCTAGGCTTCTTGACGGCCATTTCCTCTGACATGGGGATTAATTGCAAAAGGATTTGATCAACTTTTTCCCTATAAATACACACATTGCAGAGCACCTTATATTTACTTGTGCAGAGCAATAGGAATAGGCAATTAAGTTTGGATGAGGTTTGGTTGAAGTTATCGGAGGTAAGTCTTTTGTGGTTGTAGCATGTGGAAAGCGTACATGTGAACCCATTAAATTACTAGATGAGAATTGCAAAAATTCATAGATGAGAATCACACCTTCAGAAGATGATAAAATACAGTGGATTGGTGACGGCCGATGCTTTGCTTGGTGATATATTCATTTATATAATAAAAAAGTAAATACGGTATTTGGTGGCATACCAAGCAAAAGAAAATTTTATATATGTAATAAATTCACCTATAAATAAGTTCATTTGTGCTTGTCTGAGTCAGGGCGGCCGAAGAAAACTTTATGCCTCGCTGAAGCATCACGTACGTGCCGGCCGAATCCTAGCAGGCCTCAGGCCACATACGGCCAAATTGAATATATACATTAAAGGACATAACTTTATATTAGCATGCTATTAATGAACATATTATGATTCTCATAACTTGGATTCCCAATAATAAAAAGTTCCAAATTGATTCCTTTGAAGATCTTCTTGCAACTACTAAAATGTGAGCAGGCCTTAACAATATTATTCTTAAGACCATTGATGTTTGGATGACTTTAACTACAACAAAGGAGACCCCCTGCAATAATTAATCAAAGATCCTTGAGAATCCATATGCCCTGGTTGTCGATCAACTTCCTGTCACCCCTACTATGGAAACCCCTTTTAGTGTCGCCCCTCCTAGCAGCAAGGTGATAATGGTATCAACTCCATAATAAATACCCTAAAAAGGATTTAAAATCCGATAACAAGAAAACTTATGGTGTTAAAAAATTCCCATCATCTTCCAAATGGATCCCTATCACTTAATTGTCAAAGAACACTGATAATCCTAGGTACCCAACTGTTGATCCCATAATTGGAACTTCCATTGTGGCTTCCCCAAACTATGCCCTCCAAACAAAAATGTGATATTGAATTTAATATCATTAATACTTTTTTTTAAACGAAAATATCATTAATACTAAAGTCAACACATCCTATACCTTTAAATGTGACGCTCCTGCAATTCTTAATCCACAATCATCCAAATTGTTCCAAAGTATAACATTAGTATAAGAAAAATAATATTTATCAATTACAAAAGTATTATATACAACACAACTATTGGAATTATCAGATTCAAAGAGTATATACAATAAAACAATTTTACTCAATTAATCCTCTAACCTTACCTAATCTCTACTCTTACACATGCACTGAGATTATCGACAATTTTTTTATCTCGTAAAAAATTAGAGGCAAGAGGTGAGTTACCTACTTAGGAAGGATAACTGACTATACCTTTAAAATTAAATAACACAATATGTAAATCTAAAAATTAGTCAAGTGATTAAAACATACATATAATACTAAGATATACAACATTACTCAACATATTCGAACAATTAACAAACATCTAAAATTTTATCAAAGTAATGATTAAGACTAATATTATTTTATTACAATCATTTATGATTTATTTCATAATTAATTGAATTGTCTAGGTCTTGCTTAACCTAGTAAGCTTACATTTAAGGTAAGGATAACCTTAAAACTATACTCTTAGAAAAGTAATTTTGTTATTACTAAATTATTATATAGTGAATGATATTTTCAATTATTTATTAATTAAATTAATGATTAACAATTACATTTATGGATTTCTAAATTATATGAATTGTAGTTATTTTATTTCACAAATAATTAATAAAGTACAAGGTGTTTCGCTTTTATATCTTATTACGTGTTATGAGGTGTATCACTTCTTAATTTGGCGAAAAATGTGTTAATTAAATGGAAGCTGACTAATAATATGTTGTAAATAAATTATGTAAATTGTGAATTTATGGTTGTCTATGATAAGTTACAATCAATAGTCATAGATTGATAGGTTGTTTAGATATGAGCAAGTGATGACTAAGTATCTGTTCACGGAGTGGGTATTGGGACATTCTAAGTCTCAGGGATGTCCTATGCCAATGACTAGAGAACTTACATTTTAAAAAAACTATAAAAAGACTTTACTCACGTCTCTAAAAGTAGTTCTCGTTAAGATGGAGGTAGATTCACCCTCATTTTAGCTCGAAAAGCTCGTTTGAAGTTATCTATTATACAGGACCACATTTCGATGACCCTAATTAGTGTGGGTGAGCACAGGATGGAGTATATTATTTTTCGTGGTGTTGCTAACGCCATGGCACGAAGAGTAGAAATGGTGGACTCCTACACATTATGGCACAGGCATATCGATCATCCTTGCTTTCAAATAGTTAAATTGCTTCCTGGTATTAGTCAAAGTCATAGCTATTCTAGAGATATTAAGTTATGTGACATATGCTTTAAGGATAAACAAACTCGTGATGTATTTCCGTTGAGTAATAGTAGAGATGCGGTACCTTTTGCATTGTGATGTCTAGGGTGCATATAGAACCAAATCTTCCTGTGGAGTATACTATTTCTTGACTATATTTTGTAATAGCAGTATAGGTATATTTGATATTTTGATGGCTAACAAGACTGAAAATCTTGAGATTATTCGTAATTTATGTGCTATGATTGAGGTTTAAATTATTCGTAATGACAATTTTATTTTTAAAAAATTAAAAACAAAACGGTGTCCTTTTTTTTATAACTTCTAATTTTTAAAAAGAAAAACTCGAGGCCAACTTGAAGCCAAATCAAACAAGTCTGACCCAGGCTTTATTGACATTTCTAGTCCTATTAGCAGTATTTTCTAGTTTTTCATGGGAAGTTTTTGCAATATCATCCTTTATGATTTCTCGTAACTCCACCCTTTCAAACTTTTCTCCCACTTCTCCATTCCTATCTTGGTACTCTCATTGAAAGTCATGTCATAGTGCCTCAATATTTTTTATTTTTATCTTCCCAAAACCAATACCCAAATCATACCTAATGAAAAAATATTTTACAGCTATAGGATCAAGTTTGTCTCACTTATGAGAGTCAATATGTACGTAAACCATACAATTAAAAGTTCCCAAGTGTGAATTTTATCTTTTTTCCTGACCAAACCTCTTCTGGAATCTTGAAACCTAAAGGAGCTGACAATTCTTTGTTTATCAAGTATGTTGTTGTATTAATTGCATCTACCGAGAACATTTTTTATAACTATGCATGAACCCTCATGCTCTTCATTCGGTCATTTAATGTTGATTCATCCTTTTAGCTACCTCATTTTGTTTTGCCTTTCTAGGAACCATCCTAGTCCATCTAATCCCGTTGTTAACATAAAACTTCTTGAATTTTGTCTTGTCATATTCTTCTTCATTGTCAAACCTCAAGCATTTGATCTTTTTCCCAGTCTGATTTTCAACCTCAACCTTCCACATCTTAAAAATTGCAAATACATTAGATTTATTTTTCATAAAATAAACCCATACCTTATTTCAGTATCTTGAACATCTAAGAGATGTAATAGTTAAAGGTCTTGACACATCTATGTACACTAGCTCTAACTTCTTTACCTTCGGACTTCTTTCTACCTCTTAAGAAATGAAAATTTTGCTTTTTATAGACACAACTCTCATCTAAATAAACTTATTTTAGCCTTTGTTTGGATCCTTAATTGCACAAGGGAAAGGAAAGGAAATATTGTGGGGAAAAGAAGAGAAAAGAATAGAAGAGAAATGTGATTTCCTTTCTCTTGTTTGTTTTCTTAATTTATCAAAGGAGGGAATTGAATAGAAAAGAATTTTTTAAGACTTTTATGTCCTTGTTTATAGCACTTGTTTATCTTTACTTGTTAGATTTAATAAGGATACAATGGTAATTTACTTATATTAGAGTTATCTTGTCTTCAATTTCCCTTCCTTTCCCACCAATTTGGTGGGAAATATAATTGGTCCAAATTTTTCTCCTATTCCTCTCCATTCTCTCCCTTTTTCTTTGCTTATTTTTGTCCAAACAATAGATATCAAGAGAAATGTAATTCTCTTCCTTTCTTTTCTCTTGCTTTCCTTCAATCCAAACAAAGGCATAGGGAGTCTTCGGTTGGGGATGGAAATAGGGGCTAAGCTCTATTTTTTTGGGAGACCCATAGAAAGCTAAATTCTCGATGCCGGTTTAGAGGTGACATTGAAGCCGATGACCTAGGTTAAGTGTATTTCATATTTTTGTTGTTTCTTTCTCTCGTTAGAAATTGATTTTGTTATTCTATGTTAATTGATTTGGGTTTTGTGTATGGATAATCAGATTTTAGTTATTGTTCAGTTATTTGTGTATGAACCCATTAGGTGTTATGAAAAGATGATTTTAATGCGTTTGATTGAATCGTTTATTTGTAAACCCATTGCTAGAATTTTGATAGAATTCGTAATTGTTATGTTAAAATTCATGTGTAGCGACTAATGGTTCGTAATCATTAGGGATAACATGACCTAGGTTAAATGATGCATCGTATGTGGTTGTTGCCTTTATTAATTGGTTTTCCTAATTCGTAATGTTACTGCCTAATTAAATAAAGATATCATATCCTAGGTTATTCGGTGGTTAAGTTTAATTAACGATCATATCTTAATTAAACACTATTTAAGAGAAAACTCGAGTTAATTATTAACCCAAGATTAATAGTTATTAGGAAAGGTTTAAGAACAAGAAATCAAAAAAATATACTTAATTAGGGTGTACGCTGAGATTGAACTAAAGAATCAGGTGCCTACTGAATTTTCCATTTTTATCATTTTTCGCTTGTTTTCTTTAATTTGTTTTTATTAGTCTAGTTTCATTTTTTTCGAAATCCAAAACCTCCTAAAATCTAAATGCCGATTAATCATTTCAACAACTTTACACACACTTTATATGGGATCGACTTAGACTCACCACTACTATAGTAGTAGTATTTAGTTATTTTATTTTAGCTAACATTATGACACGGTTATCAATTTTGATGTTGTTGCAGGGGAATGCGGTGTTTTAGTTTTTGTTGGTGATTTAATTGATGTTTTGTATATATTTATTTGTAATTGATTTCTTTTCAGTAATTTCATGATCCTTTCATTTTTTTGTTTCGTGCTTGTTAAAAAAATTAAAAAATCATATACGAAAGTAATTTCTTTTATAACTCATATTCTCAATTCTATAACAATGTTTGGACTGATCAACCTAACTTTAGTTATGGATAGGATAATCTTTAGAATTACTTCCCTGATAGTTTGCAGGATACACAACAATTCTCGTGTGGACTAAAAGCTTCTTATCGAAACTCAAGTACAAATCTGAAAGAATTGATGAATGTTATGATTGCTAACAATCTCCAATTTCAACAGAGCCTACAATAGTAGTTACAACAGTTCCAGCAGGAAGTGAGGCACATAATATCTAGAAACTAAAACATGGCGAGCCACATAGGTGAGACGATAGCAAGGATCGACTACCTAGAATCACAAATGGAAGAGAAGTAGTCATATCAATCCGAGGTGTACCTAATGGATGATGGAAAGAATGATTCAAAGTTAGTTAGGATTTTTTAGTTGTTGAATAAATTTCAAAATCTACTCCTCTATTTTTAATTTGTTAGTTTAAATTATATCTATTATTTTTTTGCATCTTTTCAGATTATTTATTGTGGTGTAAAGCCTATTTATAGGCTAGTTATTTTTCGTCTTAAAGTATGTCAATAAAACAAGCAAATTTAGTTTATTCCTTTTCTAGTATATTTCTTTACTATTTTTTTTATATTTTTTACTGTTCCAAACTTCCATCATGGTATCAGAGCTTTAGATCCTTGAGGGACTGTGAGATTGAGTGAGAAAATACAAAAATAATGTTCCTATGGCTGCCATCAATTTAACAATTATATCATCCCCAAGTTTCAATGGTGAAAATTATCTAGTATGGGTTGTTAAGATGAAAGCTCATTTAAAAGGTCTTAGATTGTGGCAGTGGGTAGAAAATGAAAGGAAATTACCACCTCTGGGAAATAATCCAACACTCAATCAGATAAGGACTCATGAAGAAGAAAAAGCAAAAGCTCCAAAAGCTTTATCTATAATTCATTCTGCTATCTCATAAGTAATTTTCACAAGAATAATGACTTGTGAAACAGCTAAGGAAGCTTGGGATATGCTGAAAGAATTATATCAAGGCAATGAAAGAACGAGAAGGATGCAAATCTTAAATCTTAAAAGAGATTTTGGGATTTTGAGCATGAAAGAAAAAGAGACTATATAAGAATATTTTGATCGGCTAATAAATTTGGTGAACAAAATTCGACTGCTGGGAGAAGATTTACCTTATACTAATATTGTAGAGAAAATGCTTATAAGTTTGTCTGAAAGATTTGAGTGTAAAATTTCATCGCTTGAATATTCAGGAGATATCAGTTAAATAACTGTACCAGAATTGATTAATACTTTGTAGGCTCAGGAGCAAAGAATAGCTATGAGAAACGAGATAATTGAACAGATAGTTGAATGAGCTTATTTAGTTAAAGTTGCAAAGGTAAAAGGAAAATTTCTCAATGTAACTATTGCAAAAAGCTTGGTCATGAAGAAGAATATTGTTGGCACAAAGGAAAGTCTCAATGCTATAGCTACAAAAAATTTGGTCACCTGCAAAAGAATTGCAGATGACCAAAAGAAGAACATGCAAAATTGGTTGAGTGGCTGAAGAAGAATTTTTTTGTTTGAATTAGTTGAGAGAAGTGTTCAACAATGGAAAGATGATGGGAAGTGCATCAAACGGTGAAGAGATGTGCTTCACAAATAAGAAATTTGGAGAGATATGTTACACGGAGTTTGAATTTTCTACAACTTTGAATCAAAGGAGAATGTTGGAAAGAATGATTCAAAGTTAGTTAGGATTTTTTAGTTGTTGAATAAATTTCAAAATCTGCTCCTCTATTTTTAATTTGTTAGTTTAAATTATATCTATTATTTTTCTGCACCTTTTCAAATGATTTGTTGTGGTGTAAAGCCTATTTATAGGCTAGTTATTTTTCTTCTTAAGGTATGTCAATAAAACAAACAAATTTAGTCTATTCCTTTTCTAATCTATTTCTTTAATATTTTTTCTATATTCTTGTACTGTTCCAAACTTCGATCAATGGATGTTAGTGCGGAAACTTTATAGAGTGATGAGGAGCTTGAGAATTTTGAGGTCAATCCTCAACGAATTGCTTGTGTCAAAGAAGTTGAGGAGGAGCTCGAATTAGAAAAAGCTATATCTTGTAGCTCGAAGGTAAAAACTAAGTTCATAATTATTGTTCAGACTGACTCTTTACCTTTACCTAGCAGGTTAGAGGAATTAAATGAAAAAGAAAAAGGCAAAGAGACTTTCGAAATATTTATGAAATGTGTGAACTCAGTTAGGATTGAGAATCTGAGGATAGGGAAGACGCTGAATGGGGATGATGATTAACTAAGGCCCTATCCAGAACAACCTCGCGTGGAAGTGGCGCTAACTGTAATACCAGAAGATCATAATTTTGACACGTGAGGAAAACATAAAGTCAAGCTAGTGACTCTAAACCAAGGCGCTTCTTAGGAGGCAATCCAAGAAAAGTAAATTTCTTTTCTTTACATTTTCGCATTTCTTTTTATATATATGTGTGTTCTTTGTTTTTTAATGCTTGTTTTAAGTTTTCAACCAAAATGAGAGAAAAATAAAATAAACAAAACAAACATTTTCTCATTTTTTGTTGCTTTTAGGATTATATAGTCATGATTAGAGTGTGAATTTATTAGAGAATTTTATAGCAACTTTAACATGTATTTTTACTCTTATGATTAGTTGATAAGCATTATCTTTAGAAGAGTAGCGACTAGTGGTAGACAAAGCCAGTAAGATTTTAAACCTTATTTGACTGATACATTCATATCAATGTTATTGTCTTTTGATAATGCATGATCTTCATGACATGTAAATCCTAATTTTGCCTTGAAATTCTATTCGATGCCACATTTTTATCACATGCATTAAAACAAAAATGATTAGATATTCTTTGTTTTTCCGAACTACATTAGCCACATAACTTACCCTTTTGACATGATTTTTCCCTTGTTAACCCCCTTTGAGCTTTATACCTTTCTTTTTGTATCAACCAAATTATATGTTTTATATTTAACCAAATGTCCTACTCAAGTTATAAAGCTAATGAAACATTTGTGATTGGTGAGTTTGTGGATGTACAAAAGTGTAAGTATGGGGGTGTATATATGTGTGGGTTGGTTAATGTTGTGATGTTTTGTTATGTCTTATCATTGAAATTCCCATGTTGATGTAGTTTATTTTAATTTTTATAAGAAAAAGAAAGAAAGAAAGAAAAGAGAAAAGCAAAAAGAAAAGAAAAAGAAAAAGAAAGAAAGAAGAAAAAATGAAAATTATTTTTGTTTAAATAAATTTATCAAGAAAGAAGTGCATATGAGTTTGTAAAGTTATTCATAATTAATACATCTTCCTAGAGTTATAATAAATATGTTATTTGAGTATGTTGAATATGAGGTAGATGTTGGCTTGGAAAGTTCGCTATTGTGGTTCCAATGTATTATTGTCATAAATTATATGAGTGATTCTTTCGGATTGGTATATACTTCATTTGGTTTGTGCGTATGAGCTAAAATGAGTTGTAAAATATAAATGTTGCATTCATCGTAGCTAACGGTATCCAGTTTTTGATAAGTGTTAACTTGTGCACTTGATGTCACATTGAGTGTTGTTTTGTTTCACTACCACCTTGAGTTTGAGGGGGGATATTAATGTATATTATCACATCTTCACACAATCTCTACTCCTTCAACTAATCCCTTGTAATTAGCTTTTATTTTTGCCTAAGATCATGTACATTACTAATGTATATTATTATGTTGATTTGTTGCTTTAAGTAAAGACACCTGAGTGTATAAATAGGAGTATGTACATCTCATTTGATACAAAGAAAAATACAGATTTCTTCTTCAATTCTTCCTTCATTATCTATTTCCACACTCGATGTGGTGTTTCACGAAATCTGTCCCTTTATCTGACATCATGAAAGCTTACAGTTCCACCTACTGCTTAGAGCCGTTAAAACAGCTGACAAGTGACACTTAAGACAGAAAATTAAGAACACTTGGAAACGAATATGATAGTACTCACAAGTTTAAAACGAATACATGCAAGTAAAATGACAAAATTATTCTCATTTTCTTCCTTTGATTGGATACAATCACTGTTATCCTGCGCACAATATTCCGGTAATTATTACTTTACATATTATCTTCATGCTTTGGGTATGATTACGTATTTTGATGAGTTGGGATGAAGAAATATCAAACTATTTTAAGTATTTCATCGCCATATTAAGAATCTGTATAGAAAAGGAATGTCAAAAGGTACGGAGATAAAATGACGATTCTGCTAATTATAGAAAGAGACCAGGGAATGGTTTGATTCTATATGTTGATGATATGACTCGGAAGTAAATTTATTTTTGTGGGCAAAGCAAACAGAAAAGATGGGTCACAAGTGCGTGACTCTACTAATCTTGTTTTTAGGGTTTATAGGAGTGAGAGGAACAAGCAAAGTTGATTATGGAGAGGCATTGTCTAAATCTATACTGTTTTTTGAAGGCCAAAGGTCAGGGAAGCTACCTTCCACACAAAGGATGAGTTGGAGAAAGGACTCTGGTCTAAAAGATGGCTCTGATATTTTTGTAATTACCACCTCGATTCAAGCTTAAGCTTCTTTAGATCTTACCTTAAATTGAGTTCCTTCGTGAACTAACTTATAACATTTAAAATCCTTTTTGTTTGACAGATGAATTTGGTCGGTGGATACTATGATGCCGGTGACAATGTTAAATTCAATTTTCCCATGGCGTTTACGACCACCATGTTAGCTTGGAGCCTCGTGGAATTTGGTAAGTTCATGGGCTCCGATTACGGGCACGCCGAGGATGCTCTCCGGTGGGGTACAGATTATCTGCTTAAGGCCACGAGCATCCCTGGCACGGTTGTTGCCGTCGTCGGGGATCCCAACAGGGACCACAGTTGTTGGGAGAGACCAGAAGACATGGACACTTTGAGAACATCTTATGTTGTTAACCGAACACACCCTGGCTCCGAGGTTTCTGCTGAGATTGCGGCCGCTCTGGCGGCTGCTTCCATTGTGTTCAAGGAAACTGATAAGAAGTACTCGGACCACCTTGTTGCAAGGGCAGTTCAGGTATTTCTGTACTCTTTTTTATTTTTGGGTGTAAATTTATATGAAACTTGATGCTATTTCTAAGCAATACTTGTCACAAACTTCCAAAGTTTATTGTTTTAGTTAATATTATTTTTAATATAAAAATGATCTATGTAATTTTGATTTTCTTTGAATAAATTATTTAAAATACTAAAATTTTAATAATTTATTAAA
>JAOTAZ010000218.1:27044635-27059214 GCA_025629785.1 Erythroxylum oxycarpum
GTTCACGGCTACACATGGTCGCTTGTCGGACATGTGTAGTACGTCCTGTTAGGATCACTCAAACCGCTTGTTATGTGGCTATGTGCTTTTGTGTTATAAGTGTTGACTTTGTAAATCCAGTTGATATGTGATTATGTGTTTTTGTATGATTTTTGTTGAAATCCTTGTTGACTTTGTTTAAAGTGGTATTGTGAAGAGTTTTGAAAAGAAAATGTTTTTAATAATATGACATTGTATGAAATAAATGAATAAATGAAACTTGAACATGGTTTTTGCCTATTTCTCTTTTATTAAGTTATTACCCACGGAGCCGTCGAGCTCACCCCCCTTTTTCCCTCCTCAGGTAGCAAGCGAGAAATTGAGTAACCGCATCAGGATTGAGGCAACTCCGATGCAATGTGTTTTTAAAGTCTTGTTTGAGAAAACAAGGCATTAGTTTGTTCTTTGTTATCTCTTTGAATGTAATTGGGGTTGATGCCTCTAAAGCATTGTATTTGCTTATTTCCATGTAAAATTAGAGGTTGTAAAGGTTCAATGTATTTTATATATGTTTCCTTTAATCTTGAAGTTTCAACTGTAAAGTGAATTGTATATGTTTCCTTTAATATTTGAAGTAACAAATGTACAGTGTATTAAGCATTGATGGATGTATGGTTAAAATGGACAAAGGTAAAGATGAGATGGTATTTCTTTTGGAAGTTGAAATAATGGAAGATTGTAGATCTAAGAGTGTGATGTTGCCTTTTGAGTTGGTGTTTGGGATTATTGTAGTGGGATGCTTGTGAAAATTGAGAAGATTGAAGTGGTTTTGAGCGATTAGTAGTTTGGATGAATAAAATTGAAGAGTTGGCTAGAGCACTTTTAGGGGAGGTGCTGTCCAATTTTCTTGAAAATGGACAGCAACTTCGCTTACGTTTTAGACCTCCTAAATGGTTGAATTGGATTAAGAGGTATTCTGGAAGTTTGTAAAGAATGTTAAGAGCTTTAAAATGGTATAAAATGGGTCATTAGATGACTTAGGATGAAAACGTTATGCACATTTGAAGATTTCTGCCCAATATACATTATAGATTCTCGAATTACTATTCACTGGCCATTTTGGGTTGAACTTTCGGATGGATTTTTCACCCCTTTAGAGCGGGAATCAATTTTTCCATCCTTCTTGAGAAATGTAGAGGGTCTTTTTATCTTTCCATGGAGGTATGATAGGTCCTATTCGAAGTTAGGAGTAAAAAGTTATGAGGGTTGGAAATTAGCATTTTACTATTCATTTGGTCAGTTACTATTCATTTGGTCATTTCCGATTTTTCTCTTGTAACTTTCTCATTTGACCTCCGATTTGCACGAAATTCGAACCATTGATTTTCTCAGCAAATTTTCTACCCTCTCTCGCAAAAATGTAGAATTTTCAGATTAGTTGAATTTTGTCGGAATTCGCCCTCAAGTTCGTCTGAACCATTTGTTACTTTGACCTATTTGAATTGTGCTTAGATATGTTCGCTTTGCTTCCGCCTTATGCCTTTCGAACCGATGTGCTTTTGTTTCTGCTTTCGTTTTGTTTCCATACTTTGTTATCCAATTCAATTCGTTTCGGTTCATTTTGCTTTCGATTCCGAGCCTTCGATTATAGCGTCATGGAATTTCGTATTAGCTTAGAAATCGAATGTAATTATGGGCCCGAAGCAGATCAATTTTATTGACAGAAATTAAGCTGAATCTTATACGATATATTCAGAGGACTTTAATTGAGTTTCTAATCATGTATAAGTATGAGGGTTTTGGATTAAGTAGTTGGGTTCTGGAAACGGAATCCAACAATGAATCACACTTTGACTGTCATAAAGCAATATATACCTCTCTTGAGAGCAACCAAGTTCCCTTAGAAACTTCCTCAACCGCAACAACTACTTATGTGCTTCAGTAGTTGCAATATATTCTACTTTAGTAGTTGAAAATGCAACATATTGTTACATCTTAAATTGTCATGAAATTGTTCCCCCTTTAAAGGTAATCAAGTAGCTAGAAGTAGATCTCATGATATCAACAACTCCATCCATATTAACATCAGTATAACTAATGAGAATTGACTTCCCACGTGCAAAACAAAGCTTCAAGCTCGAAGTACCAAGGAGATATCTCAAAACTCACTTCACTGCATTCCAATGTTCTCTCCCAAGTTTTGAGAGAAACCAATTTATAGTATCATCCGCATGAGCTATATCAGGTCTTGTGCACACCATTACGTTCATCAGACTACCAGCAACAGATGAATAAGGAACCTTCATCATCTCTTTCTTCTCTTCATCAGTAAAAGGACTCTGCTTGATAGTCAACTTCATATGTGTTGCAAGAGAAGTGCTAACCCTTTTAGCCTTCTCCATCAGAAATCTTTGAAGCACCTTTTCGATTTGCTTCTCTTGTCATATCCAAAGTGTCATAGCTTTTTTATTGGTCCTAAATCCTTCCTAGCAAATGACTTGTTCGATTACTGCTTTAATCTGGCAATTCTAAAAGCATTTGATCAACAGTAAGCATGTCATCAATATAAAGCGATAAAAATAATGAAATCTTTATGTGTAAAGCTTTATACACACACACACAATGATCAGCAGTGGTCTTCTTGTAGCCTTATTATTACATAAAAGACTCAAACTTCTTATACTATTGTCTCGGAGCTTGTTTCAAGCTATATAAGTTCTTCTTCAACTTGCATATATAACACTCTTTACCTTTCACCCAAACCCTTTAAATTGGTAAGTATAAAATTTTTCATCTAAATCATTATAAAGAAAAGTAGTCTTCACATCCATTTGCTAAATCTCTAAGTCAAGGCTTGCAACTAACCCCAAACATAGTAAGGAATGAAGACATTTTAACCACCGACCAAAAGATCACTTCAAAGTCAACTCCTCTTTTTTGACTGAAACCCTTAACAACTAACCTTGCTTTGTATCTTGGTTTCGAGGAACCCTCCTCTTGCTTCAGCCTGTAAATTCATCTATTCTTCGAAGTCCTTTTACCCTTGGTAACTTCACCAACTCAAAGGTGTTATTATTGGGCAAGGACTTCATCTCATCCTCTATAATATGATGCTATTTGTTTACACTTTCCATAGCTTCTTCAAAGCATTCAAGCTCTCCCTCGTCTGTCAAGAGAGCGTACTCATCTCTGGGAATATCAGGGAAACTGTTGTTTAACTCTTGTAGACGCTCTAAGTGTGGCTTCTTGTGGGTCTATTATAGCGGGTTAACCACTATCATTATCATATATAGGATTATGCAAGTAGCCATCATACTAGTCATCAACAACGTCATCAAGCTACATATCAATCTCAACTTCTCCACCAACTAACAACGTCATCAAGCTACATATCAATCTCAATTTCTCCACCAACTCTAATAGGCAACTGTGACACAGGAGCTGGATTCAAAACTGTGAGGTCACTCTGAATATGAGAATCACTCTTCTTTGCCTTCTCAATATCTTCAATGGTTAGGTCTTCGTAAAACATAACATCACGACTTTTCACAAGCTTTTTATAATAGGGTCATAAAGTTTGTACCCAAACTCATCCTTGCCATAGCCAATAAAAATGCATTGTTTAGCTTTAGCATCCAACTTCAACCTCTCATCTTTTATAACATAAACATGAGCCTTGTAACAAAATACCCTTAAATGATCATAAGAGGTATTTTTACTAGTTTAGAAATTTTCTGGAACATCACCCTAGAAAGTAATAGTAGAAGTTAGATTAACCATATAAGTGGTAGTGTACAAAGCCTTACCCCAAAAAGATTTTGGCAACTTCGAATCCGCAAACACACGTCTTACTCTCTTCATCAATGTTATGTTCATTCTCTCAGCCAACCCATTCAGTTGAGGTATCTTTGGAGGTGTCTTCTGATGTCGAATTCCCTGTTGCTTACAATACTCTTCAAATGGTCCTCGATACTCGCCTCTAGTATCAGTCCATTACACTTCAACTTCTTTCCAGTTTGCCTTTCAACCAAAGCGTGAAACTCCTTAAACTTATCAAGCACTTGATCCTTTGTCTTTAAGGCATAAGTCCACAATTTTCTGGAATGGCCATTAATAAAAGTGACAAAATAATATGCATTGGAAATTGAATTTACCTTTAATGGACCACAAACATCTGAATGCATCAAATCTTAAATATTTGGCATTCGGTGAGGAGGATTAGTTTTGAAAGACACTCAATTATGCTTTCCTTCAAAACACTGAGAGCACTTCTCTAAACAAGCACTCTTCAACCCTATAAGAACATTCTTCTTCGCGAAATTTTCAAGTCCCTTTGTACTAATATGACTTAACCTCTTGTTGCACAACTCAGATGAATTCTATTTCTCCAGCATATTCATAGTGCCATTTGAAATTGAATCTTATATCAAATACAAATTCGTCTTCAACTTCTTTCCTCGAGCTATAACTAGGGACCCTTTGCTAAGCTTCCCACAACCATCACCAAAGAAGTTATTGTAACCGTCATGATTAAGTTTTCCAATGGAAATCAAGTTCAAGAGAACATCTGAAGCATGTTTGACATCTATAATGAGTATTTTAGAGTCATTGCTCATCTTCAAACAAATATCATCCATGCTAACTACATTGGACACACCGTTATTACCCATCCTTAGTGAACCAAACTCACTCGCAGTGTACGTAGTAACAAGTTCCTTCTTGGAAGTAACATTAACTGCAGCACCAGTATCAGCCACCCAACTAGTATCAAAAGAAACTAGATTAATGTCAAAATCATAAAAAACAATAACTAGATCTTCATTTGTAGCAGTGGCAACTCAATCAACACTACCATCTTCAGACTTTCTTGACTTATTACCATTGCTCTGATTCTCATTCTTACACTTGTAACAGTTCCTTTTTATGTAACTTTTCTTGTGACAATGATGATACTCAACATCCTTATGTTTTAACCTGGACTTGATTATACTTCTGCCTTTATCTCGATGACTTCTATTTTTTTGTTTACCCCTTTGCTCTACAACCAAAACCTCAGTCTGTGATGACAATAAACCCTGAGTTTTTCTTCTCACTTTCTCATTGAGAATTCTATTCTTCACATAGTTCACAAACTTAACACTATTAAGGGCAGAATTAGTGTGTGAGACCCAAAATGTCTACCATGAATTAGGCAAAGTATTCAACAACCACAATCCAATAATCTCATCACCAAATCTTACTCCCACATTAGATAGCTGATAAAAAATACCTTGAAACTCATTCATATGGTCAAGATAGGCATACCTTTGGGAGACAAGATTCTCTGTCCAATATTACTCTGTCTCATAGAATCTCAGTTATTTATTTTGCAGGATCCATATAGGACCCACATGAATAAATGACTGAAATTTATTGGATACAATAAAATATTATAATATTAAACAAAAGATCTAGACTCTACCTTCGAGGTACCCCAATTGCATCAGCAGCTCGAACATGACGAGTGCATACATAAACTCTTGCTTTAAATGCAGATGTCTTCAACCCCACGAGTTGGAACCTTGTTCTAGTCCGTTCAATGGCAGACTACGTTGTAACACATCACTTCTATTAAATAATGACACATAGCACCAAAACTTGGAAAATAAACTAATCCCAATAATGGATAGATCCGTCCGCAACCAAAACGAGTGGTCAAATATTTGAAGATGTAAGCACACACGTCGTCCGACGGCTATTATCAAACAGAACTATTTGAATTTGTTCCTGTTCTCTTCTTCAACTACCTCACCGCTTTGGTTGATTTGCATACTGTTTCTTGTCGTGTTCAGATCTTCTCTCCATATAAATGAAAAGTAGCAGTCTGGTCGACCGAAAGAAAAGTAGCAGTCTTTTTTATCTGCAACTAAACAAGTCAAGGTTTTGAGTCTTTTGATAATGGAGGCTCATTCTTCCAGCTCTATCTATTTCTCATCGTCTTCTTCTTCATTGCACTTAACAGAAAACCCACAAGAGACAGCAAAGTCTTTCATGTCCTCATTGCATTCGATCCGTAAACCACAGGTTAAACCCTGGAAGAAACCGATCGCTCCATTGCCGCCTACACCACCTAGAGTGTACCAGGTGGACCCTGTGAACTTCCGGGACCTTGTCCAGAAACTCACAGGACCACAGGTGTCCCAACGGCTCCACAACGTAGCTCCACCGCCACTCGATATCGCCGGCACAGTTGCATTGTCCGACAGAGTCACTCCGGCTGAGACACTTCAGCTTGTCAAGACCTCGATGGCAAAATCATCACCGTTCGTTGCATTGAATCAGGACTTGGTCCTGTCTGAAAATGTAGTTGATTGCAAGGCATTGGATAGTGGAAATGGGTCGAGTTCATTCGAGTTGAAGCCGTCACCGTCCTCTCGTGATTGGTGTTCTTTTACTTTGCTGAGTCCTGGAACTCTTTCCAGTTTGGAGCAAAGCACAACTCTTTAGTTTATGCCTATACCCACTTTTTTTAAAATTTCTTTTCTCCAAATACGGCCTGGTTTTGTCTCGTAGAACACTACAGTCAGGCATCAACTGATCTCTGGTTAAGCCGTAAACAGTCATAGGATTAAAATCTAATGCTAATAAATCCCAACGTCGCCCTGTTGGTTTCGAGTTTGTTAGAATAATAAGAATGACTTTGCTCATTGTTCTATATTTGATATGAAAAATAAGCTTCTCAGTAACAAGTAATGTTTCAAGGGACAAACTAAAATATTAAAAGAAAACAAAGGTAGTTACTTTCAGCTTGACCATGCAATTAGAAGCCTAAGAGTGCTGTAAAGCATATAAGCAAAGCTACCGAAAGTGGAAAAGAGTCAAAATTTAAGATGAACTTTTACAGGCGAACAAGATCTTACACATTATACACATGGAGAGTGGCATGTCTTATATTTCAACGAAGCGTTCTGCATCACGATTAACACTGTACCGAGGCAGGCATAAAAAGAGCCAGGAATAGAGTAATACAAAATCGTGTTAGCATCACAGTTCAGACGCTGAGGTACCCTTTTACAACATGAAAATCATCGGCCATTCGCATTGATAAGGAACTCATTGATCCCAGTAGTTCCTTAGTTGAGACATATGTAGGAGAAGCTCATCTCTGCCCAAGCCAGTGATACTGCTAGTCATTATCCACGGGGGATACACTCGATAGTGTTGTCCGACTAACTCCTGAAAGTTCCTGATATTCTCGTCCGGCCTTTTCCCTTTTCCTCCCTTCATTTTGTCACATTTCGTAAACACAAAAGTCATTGGTATCTGAAAAATAAGGTGGAAAATGGGGAATCAAGACTAGCACCAAAGACGTTTAAAGGAGAGCATAGGCATTATACCAGGAAAAAGTCTAAAAAGAGAGTAATATACATTGTTGCGTCCAAGCCAATTTGCACAATCTAGGTCAATCTTTTGGGGAGGAACACTAGCATCTATAAGAAGTAGGACAGCAACCAAGGTTTCTCTGTTTAAAAAGTAACCTTTTGTAAATGAGGACCAATCCATTCGAGCAGAATCTGAGGCCTTAGCAAAACTGTACACAGAGCCATTTAGAAAGAATTATCACATGGAATATAGTCTATCCTACTAACTTGAAAATATGTGGTTAACAAACTCAAATCAGATACTTACATGGCATCAATCATTCCATACAATAATCAGAGTTACTTCTAGTTGTATAAGCATCTAGTGTACTTAATGTGTAATGACCTAATCTAAGGTATGGCCTCAAGTTCCGTATAGGAAGTATGGTATTCCAATATTGGGCAATATCGCTCCAAATTCTCAAAGATTAATAGCTAGCTTTTGGGAATGGTTCTCAAAATGTTAGAACAAGAATGATCCTACACAAACATAAGTAGATACGCAAATTCCAACCAGAGTGGCTGCTTGATAAAAAACAATCATGTGGAACATATTGTATTAGCTACCATTCTCTTTCATAGTTTAAACAAAACTGGCAAATTTTTGGAAGGAAATGGTTTTCTACAATCTCGTGTATGGCATGAAGAGAGATCTCTGTAGATACAACTAACATCCAATGTTTCAAATGATATCAAACATAGCCATGCAGATTAAACACAGGCATTATTCACTAGGACAATTTTATGTGATCACCAGCTTGTTGAAGAAGACAATTCATGCATCTCGGATCATCAACTTGAAAGTGGATGCAGTTTGACAGATAAAAAGCCTGGAGACATGAACTTAATAGTAACAACTTAACTTAATAGTAACAACTTATTCTAATTCAAACACAAATGCTGGAGAACTGGCAACTGCAAAAACAAATATGAAGTTCTTTACTTCATTTTGTACCGTCTAACTAACTCCAGCCTTTCAAACTTATTGTACATGAGTAAACAAAAGCAACATTTAATTAATGCATTTCTTTTAATTTCAGCTATAACCAATAACCTCTTGTCTTTCAAGGAAACAGATACGGATATGGACCAGGATCACATCTTTGGAGTCCTAAATCATCCCTGACAGGCACGCAACATGCCAATGCATATAATTTTTCCTCTTTCTTCTCTTTTACTTCAGCTCAATTCAAAGGTCTTTGCCATTTGGTTATACATTTGGGGAGAACCAATGACATTTTGCTGAAAATTTACATATCACTATACGGGGACGTTGGCAATAGAAATTTTCACATGTTCATAAACCCTACATCTGGATGCAAACATAAAGATGTCAATCCTTTATCAAGGGATTTCCCTAAAAACAGATCACCACTCTAAAGACAATTAATGTTTCATTAAGTTCTCAACTTCGATATTGATTAATAGAAAATGCTTAGATGCTAACTAGAAACACAAACTAATTCCACTGAAGTAAACTATGAAAACAGGATACTTCTTTAGGCTGTACATCCTGAAGAAACCCCCAACAGTTACAAGCAAGCTCCAAAATTTCAAGCATGTTAGCAGACCAATTAAGAAACTCCAAATAGGCAGGAGAGAAAGCTAAGCTATCGTGCATTAGAATTTATATATAAAAAGGAAAAGGCAATGGCATACTTACCCATAACCAGGCAAATCCACAATATACCAGCTTTTATTGATCAAGAAATGATTTATCAACTGAGTCTTACCTGCCATAACATCACAACAGTGTTAGTCATTTGCACCCGACAAAGAACTAAAACAAATTCATGAATAAAAGCAAAGGTTGTAACTTTCTAATAACCCAAGAACTAAATCAGTAAAGACCTGGTTTCTTAGACGTGAGAGCAACTTCTTTCTTTCGAACCAGAGCATTGATAAGTGAAGACTTGCCCACGTTAGAGCGACCCAGAATAGCAAACTCGGGTCTTTCATCTCTGGGACAGTCCTTGGCTCTCGCACTGCTCTTCACAAACTCCACTTCCTTAATCTGAACATGACCCGCATAAGGCCCCAGAACAATGTTCGACCCAGGCAGTAACATCTCCTCCGTCACCTCCTCCGCTTCAATCCCCGGAGGCATAAAAGGCGGAGTCCGGAAAACCGGAGTCGTCGCTGGTTTGGCTGTATTCGAGGCCGAGACATGGCGGGTCCGGCTCCAGTCGGGCTTAGAAAACTCGAGAGTAGAAAACTGATGGGGGATAGTAAACGAAAGACGAGTTTTGAAAGGCTGGGACAAAGGAGGTGACGACAACAACGTGAATAGGCGGCTCCGAAGTAGCATAGCAGCCTGATGGTGGCTCAGCCTGAGAGATAAGCTTAGTTGAGGCAGGTTTCCAGAGGAAGCCAAACGACAAGCCATTTGATGTCCAGATGAGCGGGAAGCAAACGACATCGTATATGCTATGTATAACTTGCTTAAAAGAGACGCAGAAGCCGGATAGGAAAGGAAGGAAGCCATGTCATGGCTAGCAAGGTCAATTGCCAACTCTCTCAAACTCGACGATGATGATGGCGACGGCGACGGCGACGGCGATGCGGTCCCTGTTAATGTTGACGCCGTCCAATCACTGTCAAAATCAGAAGGTGATCAGCATTCTGATTCGTCGTCCACGACTCCGCGTGGCGTCAAGGAAGACCTTTCCGAGCTCCCCAAAACCCTAAGGCGCCAATTCTGGGGCGTTGCTTCCTTCCTCGCTCCTCCGCCCGAGGATCATAAGCTCTCTGAGGAGTCCAATGAGGATGTTGATGATGATCTGATTGCAGGCATGCGCAGCGATTTCGCGGAGATTGGAGAAAAATTCAAATCCGAAATCACGAAGCTTTCGAATAACAAGACTGTGTCGGGGATCACTAAGATCGCGTCGAACTTGCTGCAGTTTGGGTCGGAAGCCGACGAGGATTTGATTGAAAGTGTAGTCGGCGTGACAGAGGATTGCCTTCGCTAAGGATATTTCGACGCATCCAGAGACCTGGCTCGATTTTCCTCTCCCCGACGACCTTGATTTTGAGGGTAAATTTTAGAAAAGACCTTGAATGAGTTGAATTTTACTTCAATGTCGTACGTTTGTATTATTATATAGTTTGTTTATATTGGTGAATTAATGTTCCCATTTCAGATCTTGATATGTCCGATGCGCAACAAGAACATGCTTTGGCTGTTGAACGTCTCGCACCTAGACTAGGTGCCCTGAGGATTAAGCTTTGCCCGGGCTACATGAGTGAAAGTTGCTTTTGGAAGATTTACTTTGTACTTTGGCACCCCAGGCTCAGTAAAGAGGATGCCTTACTATTGTCAATTCCCCAAGTATGTTGCATGAGTTAGTCATCTCAGATTTTTCTGTGTAGTTACCAAATTTTGAATCCTCTTCAGATGGGTATTCTCTTGTTGGGACTGTTGATGAAACAATTAGTAACTAGCAATTAGGTTTAGCATTCCTCAAGACTCACATGGGCACAGGAGAAACAGATATAATTATCGGCCAAAGACATCCTTTTTAAGTAAAGTCAGAGACTTACATTACATAGTCTGAATGTGCACAAATTAAGTGTCTCTTTCGCTGTGGTGACATTACTTTGCTTGCTTTTTGGTATTTCAGGTTTATAAAATGAGTGGAAGGCTTTAAATGGAATGAGATTATAATTCTGATCGGTAGAATTTGTTAGAGTAGTTTAGCATGGGAATTCTTGTAGGTTTTAAACTGCTGATAACATCTAATCTGTATCTGCTCTATGGTTTGGTTCATTTTCTGTTTGTCCTCATGCTTATATCCATCTCTTTACCGAACTTGAGTGGGTTGGGAAATTGTGTTATTGTGTAATGTCAGAGCTAAAGTTCAAAGGCATATGATAGTCATTTCATACTGTTTATTGTAATTTACTTTCAGGCAATTTTTTGAAGTTAGAAACTTTGACTGCCTTAGATACGTATTGTTCTATATGTCCAATGTATGGAACTCTTTAATAATGGAGTCATGAGTCATGCTTATAAAAGAAGCTCCCCCTTTATTTTGATTGATTAAGTTGCTAAACAGCAGTCTGATCTTGATCTTGTGTTGCAGATAATGGAAGCAAGAGCAATGTTGTCACATGAACTGCAGAAACGAAAAACCCGACTTGTCAGTTACTGATACTTCCACGTCGAAAGAAGTTTCTGATTTATACCATAAAGAGTCTCTGTCTGTGCCCAGTTGTGTTGATTCTGAATCTTTGCCGCTCAGGGCAGTTTGCAGTGAAGTAATACCTTCTGTCATTGCGACTAAGGCATCTGGCAGTGAAGCAGTCTCTTCCAATGCTGCTAAGGAAATAGAAACTGATAAGCATCCTGTCCAAAGTATGGAAATACAAATTATTGACTAGGCTGTGGTTGAGGAACAGCGATGTAATCAGGCTTCGCAGCAACAATTTCCATAATCTTCCTCTTCTAGGATTTTGGATGAGAGATTTGAGGATGATGGTGATGATTGGTTGAAAGATGAAATTTCAGAAACTGTTGGTGCCAATGATACTATGGTATCACTCAACAATGATGAGGATGTCTCATTCAGTGATCTTGAAGATGATGATGGTGATGTGCCTGTTACTTACAAGAAAGTAAGTTCTAGTTCTGATACCTCCATAAAAGATTCCCGTGATTGGGTTCAACTGGGCAGAAGTTCTGATGACTTAGTTAAGGACATTAAACCTGTTAGCGTCAAACATGTTGGGTCTGAGCAGGTAAGTGCTTGCTACCCTGATTCCAAGGAATCTAATGATTGGCTTGATTTCATGAGGTGGGTGTGATTTGATGATGCCATAAAAGTGTAAGAGCTTAATCCCATCTTGCTTCTACCTTATTGTAAATAGGTTGCATATGGTTTCTTTAGTCTGATTTGGGCCTGGGAACCTTATGTTTGTACATAAATCTGTTTGTAAATTGGATGATAATGTGGGCATGAAATATGCCTAAAACAGTTTAACGACTTCATCACCATACCATTAATGTGCTGTTTTCATGTAATCTGTGAATTATTATATCAACTTATGCAAGTTATACATTTAATTACTATTAGTTTTTAACATTCAAAAGTTTGACACATCCAATTATAGAAAAACTGAATCATAGTTACAACTCAAAATTGGAATCTAACCATGGATTGGAGGATTGTGGTAATTGCCTGTAATATAGCACTCAATTTAGTGATAAGTTTTTGCAACTCTCTAGCATGATACATATACAACAGAAACTTAAGAGCTTACATACTTACTTTAATGTTATTTCAATTCCCATTATACAACTAGGAACATATTTCACTTCTCAAGGCAGAATGCTGTAGATACTGTATATTGAAAAGTTGCTAGTGCCAAGAAAATTGCAGTGAGGAGAATTTTATGTAGCTTGGCATTTTAAGTTTTCTCGACAGTTTAGTACTCTTAACCCTGTTGGCTTAGGTTTGATATGCAATTTAAGCAGGCGTGAATTCAAACGTCACTAGGGGTCATTGGTAATACACGATTCACAGGAGGTGTTTGCTCATCGGATGGTGTCTCTTTAGTGCCGTTACTCGGTTCTAATTTTTGTCACCAATTTTGACTTAATCTAATGAACATAGTTTCTCAGGAATTTTACTTCTGTTGATTGGAGATTTTAACGCTGAACAACAGGCTGAGCAGATTGATGATCTTGCAAGTGTACAGCCTAACCAACCAATAAAACGTAAACTACTGATTTTACTTCCCTGAAGCACCTATTTACAGCAAGGGGCAAGTTCAGTGAACAGTTCGTGAGTTGGGAATTTTATGATCTAATGGAGCCGAAATTGCTAGAAAGCCTCTCCAATTTAGACCACAGAAGTGTTCCAATCCAGAATCTAGGCTTATCTTCATCTACACTGCTAATGCTAGTACTCTTTTTGGGAGTTTTAGGTGTCCAACCAGGGGATCTGTTCACTACAAGAACAGATCCCCCGATCTCCTTCCTTACCAATTCCACCGTTTGTTGACTAACTTCGTACCCTGAAGCATCTGTAACATAGAATGAACCAACTGCCTTTTCACCATGACTACCAATTTCAGCTCTGGATATCGATAACCCATTTTCCCGAAACACACGAGTGACGTCGGAGAGAAGTCCTATTCGATTCTTTGTGCAAACATCCAACCTCAATCCCTGCAAAAACGTATGCATCAGCTAACACGTTTAATGTTGGCAAACACTGAAGGATTGAATGTACCCACATGAGATACTCTTCTTTGAATAGCTGCAATCAAACACTGTGTTAACTTCCTTCTCTCGCACTCTGTGTCCAAGGTACATCCATCTTTCTGCCGAATGAAATATTCCTGCAGCACCAGTCGTTTAGAGAAGAATGAAACTCCACCAGAATCTTAATATTTAAGTGCTTACCTGATCAGCCATGGCCCCTTTGGAACTAACAGCTGCATGGAAAACAACGTACTGCATGTCGGTCAGAACACACAAAGTATCGAACAAGAGCTTTGGTCGGTCTCTGCTCCTCATGTTAACCACCGAGTAACCTTTTTCCTTGCAAGACTCTATGGACACATGAATTTTGGTGCAACTGTTCCGGTGTGCAACACCGCGACCTGTGCATCCCTGACACGGCTCGTAGTCGACGGCGGAATACATCAGCTGGTGAAGCCGGCGTTCGGTGTGAGTCCTGCCAGCGGCTGGGGCAGTGAGCCTCACGCTCTTCCGTTCTCCAATGGCATGATGGGCCTGAACCACATGCTCCAACTGTTCTTGCACTTGGGCAAGTCTTTTAGGGTCAGAAATTGGGCCACCACGGAAACCATCCTCCACGTAGATAATGCCTGCCGTTCGGGTGTTGTGGGTCCACGCTGCCGCTGCCGTGACGTGGCACTCCAACTCAGCGAGCACCGCCGATATCTCCGACAGGAGGCCTGGTCTGTCTATCCCGGTTATCTCCAAGGCCGTGTGCTCGGTGGACACGTGCCTTGGCTTCACTTGTCTCTTGATGCCACATGTTTCTATTTCCTTTGATGCCCCTCCTCTTCTATTTGCACACAGTGCCTGTAAATAAAAATTTTAAAAATCATAAATTGTTTTTTTTAATAATTTGAAACAATAATGATAGCGGAATAACTATTTTATTACTGATGTATTTCTATTTAAAATAGTTATTCTTTTGTTTAGTTAAAAAATAACATATAAAA
>JAOTAZ010000218.1:27092305-27103021 GCA_025629785.1 Erythroxylum oxycarpum
AAATTCTTAAATCTTAGTTAAACATTATTTTATAATTATAAATAGACAAAAAATAATATAACTGAAGAAGATATATAATAATTAAAAATTTTATTAAAAATTTTAAAATAACAAACAAAAATAAAAATTAATTTTTAGAAAGTTTAATGTAATTATTTCTTAAAATTAAACACCAACCTTTATGTCTAATTGCTTTCTTTGTGGTGGGCTCGGTCGGAGACATTGTGTGTACAACATGTTATATCAATGGTTGAACTTTTCAATGTCCTTCAGAATTCGAGCTATATGAAACCAAAACAGGATTTGACCAGAGCATGTAAACACAAACGAGAAGGGCTAGAAGTCCATAATAGATACATCTCGAGTGCTTGTACTTATCAGGAACATGAAGAGTAAGGCGTCTAATGATGTCCTCATCCATATGTCATCACTATACAAGCCAAACCCATACCCTTGTTGTACAGTTGTAGTTGCATGTGTTGGTCATGTTTCTTTAGTTTGCTTTCACTTCCATGGACTTGCTCTTCAAGCCTGCAACAGTCGGTGAGTACACATCAATCATATTGTTGTTGTAGATTAGAACAGGGTTTCAACAAACAAGAGCCATATATCTTGAAAACGAGGAGAAACTTGTCAAAGATGGGATATACACACTCAGGAAGTTGCGGGTCAGGGCAAATCAACACCCAATAATTTTTTGTTATGTGTCCTGAATGATTGTCTAGAAATGAGATGGATTCCTAACTTTAGAAAAAGGTTGGTCAAAAAGTTGCAAAAAATAAATGCGTGAGTTTGATTGCTCTCTGTAATTTACACAAAGGCTCGAAGCACAAACAATAACCCTACCTTTAGCCACTTAAACATGTTTTAAGTAGCTGATGATGAAATGGCCTTTCGATAAACAAAAGAAAAGCTCTGATGATCGAAGTCTACTCTTGCATTAAGGACTTTCCCTACACAAGAAGACGAGATCTATGGACATGGGATTCAAATTCATATCCATTTATAGGTCAAAGTACCTGCAATATGAATGAATGGCCCAACTAATTTACCACTTCACTATGTAAACAGGTCTTTTGGCTTGACAAGCTTGACCAAATAAAGACAAGGGTTGCATTAGAAAAAGGCTCAATAACAAAGTTAATTGCTAAGTTGTATTATCACGTGATGTTTTTCGAGTTGATTTTTAGCAGGACTTGGACCTGGAAGCAACTACCAACTCCAATTTTCTTAGCCCCTGAACCCTATTCTTTTCTCGGTCTTCTACAACTTTGCTGATAACCCTTTTGGGCTCCAGTCCTATCTCGTAACTGGATAATACAAACCAACCAGAATCAATTCTCCACTTCTCTTGAAGAGGGTTCCTCTTTTAACGGCAGGTTTTACGCTGAAATTCTTTAGACCAAAAGAAGTCTTAATAACTATTCCAGTAATGAGAATACATAACCCCCTTTTATCATTGTATTCGAATACTATATATGAGTTGAACAAGCTTTGGAAAAGAGAGATTATTCCGTTATTTTTATTGGAAGTTGCACAAAGAGAACCAAATCAGAAAAGTTTAAGGAGCAAAGGGAAATACCAAACAATAACTCTTGAGAATAAAGAGAGGTTATTCCCGTTGAGGTATTAAAATAGTGATTATAGTTTAGGAAAAAGGGGTATAAAGATGGTCATAGTCTATGCTAATTCAACTTTATATTGTGTAGTTGCCTGGGGCTTAAAGTGAACTCGGGGTAAAGAATAGCTTCTAACCTTCCACCTTTCCTCAAATTTATAGTATTCGATTCTAGTTTAGTTCTGTAACAAGCTCTCTCACATTCAAAATGTTCTTATTCGTTCTTTTCTTCTTAAACAGTTCTTTTCTTCTATTTTTTTGAAGTGTTGCTGTCGACTGCGTCCTGAAATTAGAAATAGAACTTCCCATCTTATGTAATCAAACATCAGAGATTAACAAATTGTGACTATTCGATACTCATACGTTACTATGACATCAATATGAACTAGATATACAATTCAGTAAGACCAAAGATTGCTAATATAAAGTTGAGTGTTCGTCTCATTAAACCTAATAATTTTGTACTACTTGTGTAACTTTTAGGAAAATCAATTGACACAACACAAAAAGACAGCAATATAAACAGCAAAAATCCTTTTCTTTTGAGTACGACATTCAAGGTCTATCTGGTAGCATCCTATGATTGAAAAAACCAAACTTCAAGAAATGTATCTCAACTACCACACTAAAATTACATGGATTAACAATTATTATCAGTGATTATGTCCTTTTCCATCAGCATATCCTCCACCTTCCAGCTAAGAATCATGCTGATTTCTAGATTACTTGGATTTCTTAACGTCAAAGTGAGTATTTACATCACATCCTCGAATTCTAGAGCACGAACTCGGTTTTTAATAGATTTGATAAAACCCTAAAAGAATTTCTATTGTACTGTATTATTGATTGCTAATTACTAATTAACCCTTAACAACCCTCCAAATTAACCTATCTCTAAGGATGTTGCCTAGACTACTTTTACCGTGGAAAGCAACTAGCCAAGGTTTACTTCTTGAATCTCCCACACAAATTGTTGAATTGTTAAGAACTCTAGCTCATCCCACAATTGCAAATCTCACATCCGGAAAATATGGATTAGGGGAGGTTGTTTCCCTTATAAAATAAACCCTCCTCCTTTAGTTGTAATTATCTTAAAATTAATTACCTATCTTTTCTTAAGCCAACAATTCTCTCTTTGTAATATTTTATTTGAATTATTTCCTTGGAATAATGAAATATTACTTTAGTACTGTTCGACAATATAGGCATAATTTACTGAACCTCGTTAAATTATGATGTTCTTTATTTGTCTATTTAATAGTTATTGTTAGGTATAATTGTAGTGAATTAATGTGCTATTAAATGAAATGTCTAAGAAAATTTTGTCTAAGAAGATTAGGTTTTAAGTGGAATTGTTTGTAACCCCTTCAATTTTTCCTAAAAATTTACCTGATATGATTTTTAAGTATAATCTTTCACACTCTATGCACCTACGCAATAGTATTCAAGGTGAATATATTATTATTGGTAGAAATTAACCAGAGTTTTTGTAACAATTGGTATCAGGGCCAAGGTTTCTTCTTAGTATGCTTTGTGGCTGTAACATAGTTTGATCTTTCACAACAGAAAAGATTTCTTTGGGCTTTTGGGATTCTGCATCGACAACTATTGAATAGAAATTGTAACAGAGATGACAGAAGACAAAAATTTCCATGCCATCCACATCGACTGCTTCTTCCTCGTCCAATATGGTAAGAACTGCAGTGACAAATGCAAGATTTGCGGTAAAGATTTTTGATGATATGGGTGATTTTGACATATGACAAAATAAGGTTTAAGACGTTCTTTTTCAGCAAGGCAAGACATTGACATTGAAGAAAAGAAACCAGATGATGTTGAGGAGAAAAATTGGAAGACTATAAATCGTTTGACATATGGTACAATTCGATTGTGGTTTTCTAGAGAACAAAAGTATGATTTCTCAAAAAAAACTTATGTATATAAATTGTAGAACGTGTTGAAGGAAATTTTCTTCAAGAAAAACAATGAGAAAAAGCTTCATATGAAAAAGAGAATGTTTCGTTTCTCTTCTATTCTAGGTACCACTATAAATGATCATATCACCATTTTTAATCAATTAGTTATTGACCTGATGAATTTGGATGTGACATTTGAAGATGAAGATCTGCCTTTGATATTGCTGGAATCCCTTCTTGAGAAGTTTGAGTTTCTTAAAACTACTATACTTCATGGGAAGGCTGTTATGTGTCTTAGTAAAGTTACAACTGCTTTATATAGTTATGAATTGAGAAGGAAGACAAAGGAAGAATATAGAAATGGAGTAGCAGAAGCTTTGGTGGTTAGAAGCTCTTCGCAGAGTCATACTAAAGGAAAGAAATGAAAATTGAAGTCGAGGTCCAAATTGAGCAAAGATGAATCTGCCTTTCGTCAGGATAAAGGGCACTAAAAAAAGTATTTTAATAGGCTTAATCATAAAGGCAAACCAGATAAAGGAAAGGTTGTTGTAGATTTAAATATCGCTAATTGTAATGATGAAGCCCAGATTTTTCACTTATTTTTACGTCATCAACTAGCTCTTCTAGTGCATGACTGCTTAATTTAAGATGCAGTAATCATATATGTCTCGATTAAGATTGAAGATTCAATTAAATCAGCATGGAGATAAGTAAAGATAGGGAATTGAAGAGACTTTGTTCTTAAATGAAAAGTCAAAGCTTGTCAATACTTTGCTTGCTCCACATTTCAAGCTCAGTGCATCTTTGTCTCAAAGAATGATGCAGAATGGAAATTCATATCAAAAGAACCGTATGCAAATGTTGTTGGTAGCTTAATGTATGCTATGGTGTGAGCAGGTATATGCATGATCCTAGAAAGGAATATTGACAAGCTGTGAAATAGATTATATGGTACATTCTGAACATCGTAGATGTTGATTTGCTATTTCAACAAGTAATCAAGATGATCAACGTATAGTTAGATATTGTGATTTCAACTATGGCTGTGATTTGGACAGACATCGATCAACTGCTAGCTATATGTTTACTTTTGCGAAGACACCAATCAGTTGAAGGTCTATCTTACAGTTAATAGTTGCTTTGTCGACTACGAAGGTAGAGTATACGAAAAATACAGAGGTTGTGAAGGAGACAATTTAGCTTCAAGGATTGTTTGGTAAATTAATGGTTCGATAGAAGCACATCAAAATGGATTGTGATAATCAGAATGTTATACTTTTAGCAAAGAATCAGGTTTACCATGCAAGAACAAAGCACATAAATGTCTGTTAGCACATTATATGAGAGAATTTGGAAGAAGGTGGAGTAGTAATCCAGAAGATTAAGATTGCTGAGAATTCTATTGATATGTTGGCAAAGATAGTGACTGCAGTTAAGTTCCAACATTGTTTAGAATCGATCAATATTAGTAAAAATTGAAGATGGGCACTCTGAAATGCATTTAAAGACACTACTTAAAATGAGTTTTGTGAGAGATTCGAAGATGTGGAATTCTCTAATGTGGAGATTTGTTGAATTGTCAACAATTGTGACTCATCCCATAATTGCAAATCTCATATCAAGAAAATTCAGATTTGTGCAAGGTTGCTTCCCTTATAAAATAAACCCTCCTCCTTTAGTTTTAATTATCTCAAAATTGCCTATCTTTTTTTAAGGCAAAATCTCTCTCTCTCTCTCTCTCTCTTTGTAATATTTCACTTGTATTATTTCTTTAAAATAGTGAAATATTAACTTAGTAGTGTCCAAGGACATATGCATATTTAGTCGAACCTCGTTAAATTATGGTGTTCTTTATTTGTTTATTTAATAGCTATTGTCAAGTATAGTTGTAGTGGATTATTGTGCTATTAAATTACATATTTAGGAAAAATTTTGTCTAAAAAAATTGGGTTTAAAGTGGAACTATTTGTGACCCCTCTAGACAAAGAATGGTAAGAAGATGATTCATGATGTATTATTGTATGTTCCAGATTTAGATCAAAATTTGTTGTCTTGGATGACTTTTGGAGCATAAATATACAGTTAATTTTGAGAACAATCAGTGCTTTATTTATGACAATAAGGATGGTCGACAACTGATTGCTAAGACTCCGATAAAGAAGAACGAAAGCTTTCCAATAAATTAAAAAAGCAAGGGATTATGTCAGATTTGTGGTCACAAAAATCATACAACCGATTGATATCGATATCGACATTGATATAAATATATAATCATCAATTTTCAAACCCACAAATCAACATGGCTTAGTATGATAGTCTCAAATGGTAGAACCCCATCATCCTATCAATCAATGATGAATCCGTTAATATGACCTAGTAAGATGATCTATGAATGGCTATGGGATTTATTTAGGTAATTTCTTGATGTCTTGGATGTCAAAGAAACAACCGACAATAATACATATTCTTTAACTGAGAGTCAGAGTGAATAGAAAGCCATTACTAATTCTACAGTAGAACCACATCGACTCTTTGCTCATGAAACTTATTTGTTCATGTCCAATAAAGGCTGTTCTTTGGTGTTATAATATTGACACCATCTATCTCAAATCCAATCCTGTGTTTCATGCGTGTACAAAATAGATTAAACTGGAATAATACTTTATAAAGGAACAAATTGCTTTTGACAATCTTGACGTTCAGATCATCTTTTGGATCAATCAAATAGGTGATATTTTCACTAAGTCGCTGTCCACAGCTCGATTCAAGTTCTTATGTGATAAGTTTCATATCATGAAGTGTCAAATGACTTGTGGGAAGTGTTAGCGAAGTAATTTTCTCATCAAATTATAATTATGTTAACTGCTTATATTATATTTATCCATTTGCTAGTTAGAAACTAATTCATATCTGTACAGCTTCTCCATAGTTATCTTTTGTTGTATCAAAAGCCTGTAAATATACTGTACCGAAACATTAATTGAATACAGACGGAACCTTTACAGTCTCGTATCTCACTTTCAAATTAGCTAATCATTGCAATTAACATGAATTAAGTTTTAATTGGTGAAATTTATTTTAAATTAATAAAAATACTGGAAAAATCAATAATTAATATGAATGCGACTTCATGATATAATATGATGTCAAATATTCTCCGTAGCTTATGAACATCATGAATCCAAAGTCTATGGCCACTTATTTATATATGCTTGTATGCCTACAAGTCAAGTTCGTGCAATGCAGCTTTCCTTGTCCAAAAATCCAACTCTATACGCAATAGACACCATTGAAGCTACCATTGGTAAGTTATCACTTCTATCTATCTCTCAAAATTCCAACTTTATACGTAATAGACACCATTGAAGCTACTATTGGTAAGTTATATCTTCTTTCTATCTCTCAAAAATACTACTTCTCTTTCCAATGAAATGGTTGGTTTCCTTTTACATTTCTTCAATGAACTTGTCTTACATAGTGTTAGTTCTTCCATTGCTTGACAATTTTCATGCATTCCGTGTCATCTTTGGGAAGTCGAACACGTTGATGTCAAGATCACAGTCAAGTTCCTGAAAGTTCAAATGATTAAGAAAAATAGAGAATTAGATAAGTTTAAGCTCATAATCTGTTTGCAGAAGTATCCAATTAATTAGTAGCCTTGATGATAACTGGGCTGTGTCACTTTCCTTATAAATTGACAGATTTTTGGAGCCTTGAAGCACCTGTAAAATTCCACTTAACCATGAGTTTATTTTCTTACACGCATTTTAATTTTTGGAAGCATTACTTAATTTTCAACCGTAGAAGAGCCACGCTTGCGAGTTCCTTCAACATCAAGATAAGGAAGTGACGAGACAGATAGAAACCAGGTGGTTCAGTCGGATTTTGCTGAACAGGAACTTCGTTGTTCTGATCCATTATCCTGAGTAGTTTTAGATGATGAATACCTGCAAAACAGATAAAGACACTCCGGGAGGTGATTCCCGAAAGGCCCCTCTGACGCTCAAGTCAGTATTTTGAGAATAGTTTGGTGGCTGGAATAGAGAAGAAATTAGGGTTTATGTCGCGTACCTCTATCATAACAAAATAGTACCTTATATATGCTGTAAGTTGTCATTAGGTTTAGGTCTTCACGTAAGTCTTAGTGTTTGCATGAGAGACGACCTCTTACTATGGGCCATCAACGCTGGGCTTGGAATTGGACCTCATTAGGCCGACCCGACCACCAGGGAATTAATAAAGATCCAAATTTAACTACAATTCAAATCCTTAATTACAAATATTCATCTCTTCATTAACATAAAAGTCTGAAAAAATTTTGTAGTACAACCTGATCTAATATATCATTATAATTATAATTACAGTATTATTATTAGACTTGTAGTTATTTATTCTTTTATTTTTTCAACGGGTTTGAAAATGAAAGTTTGGTAAAAAAAAAATTGGTAAAGTTTGGTAAAATTTTCACCACCACTAAATATGAAAACTTGGCTTAAACTTAATTTACATGCTTATGATTTTCTTGGGAGAATGACAGATAAACATATCATATCTATGTAAATCCACCTTCATAAAGGAGATATCTAATTAATTAAAAAGAGAAGGCTAAGAATATCTACTGTAAACAAAAAGTTACATGTGATGGCCCTAATTAAAAATATCTGAAAAATATAAATGGAAGAAAAAATATTGTAGAAAATAGAAGGGCACGAAAGATGTTAAAGTAGCTAGAGAACTCCAAAATGCGCTCTGTACAACTACTCTGATACGTGCACAGTAGAACCACTTGAAGGCCGGCCAATGAACAAGAAGCACACAGGTATGGTCAATTTGAAAAGGTTGTGCAATTATGTAATATGGATTATCCTAATTCCTTTTAGCCAGTGTTATAAAGAATGTAGAGACAGATAAAAAGTCGGGTTTCCAGACTACTGCTGCAGGTGGAGGTGGCATGCATATATACGAGGCTCAATCTTTCACTTGCATCACTACTTTGTATTGAAGAGCAACGTATAAAAAATTTACATCTTATCTGGAAATGATTTATTAAGTCTGATTTACACTATGGAATATGTATCATAATAGTAATAATAATCTGTAATGGAATATTTAAAATATTTTTTAAATCTTAATATTAATCCTTATCATTTGAATCTCCTAGAAAAAAATTCTACATCTTAATTCTACAAATACATTATCAACTATTATCAATGTGAACGATCACACACGGATGGTTGCTTTTTTCTTATACTAATAGGTCTAGATGGTCGATGCTTCCAGGCTGCTTTTTTCAGAAATGAAAATGACCCAGATCGAGCTTAGCTTGTTAATGGTTCCAGTTCTGCAAGTTTGAGCTGAAGATTCTTTTTGGTTAAGTCTTTACACGTGCTGTAGTTATGGGTCAAATATTGGAAGCGGGTGTCCCGCCATTAAAAGGACCTCTAACCAAAAGTAAAAGTTAGCCCTTTAAGATTCTTTACAAATGTATAAAAATTCTGGTCCAGTGTTGAAAACTCTGAGAGATAAAAGAAGACATTGTGCTGGTCCTTTACGTTTTGTCCTATTAGCCTCCATGAATTGCATGCACGTTCTTTATACCCATTCTTTTGCAATTATACAAACCCCCTGTCCAAAGAAATGACTAGTTATGGAAAATTGAGCAGTACAGGATTGTCGGTTTTTACTTCTTTTCTGTTCAGTCCCCCACCAAAATGGTGGTGAGAGTACTCTTTTATCATGTTGGTGTCTTTCACATGAGGCCTGATTAGCTTCAATCTCCCAAGTTTCAGCACTTAACTACTATACAAAGCAAAGATGGGAATCCTGCTCCCAACCGATTCCAGCTTTTAACAAAGGAAGTTGTATGGTCGTTGCAGATTCGAGCACAGAATAAATATGGCTCCATGTTCTTCCTCAAATATAAATACATGTGGCTCCATGTTATGAGAGCATATCATGAGCTCTTTTGTCCATGAGTTATGATTACAATTAGAGCATATTATACATTCTAATGTCGGCCTCATGCTCGCCATTTGTTGTGCACAACCAAATCAAAAGATTTAATAGCGTTCTTCCTTTTTCTTTTCTGAGCTGCTTTTTCTTACTTCAATGATGATTCTAGTGAGCTATTAGATTCCGTTTCCCCCAAAAACTTTGGCCTTAATTTGTACTCCTGATAATTCATCCGACACATGAACCAAGAGAAAAGCAATTAAACATCCTTAAAGCTTTTGGATTTTACACACCTCTCAAAGTGATTCAGCGGCAGCCTCTTGAGGACTTGTAAGTACCTTCCTTTTTCAAGGCCTTTCGGCCAGGACATCCACTTTGACAAGTTTAATTTGGAGTGCAGCCATGTAGTTCAAAACATAATCAAGAAGGGTAATAATCATGTCTTTTAGGGGATGTCCAATAATGCTCCGAATGCTTAAAATCTTAATTTTGAATTTAATCTCTTCGATTCAATTTATCACTTAAATTGAATTGAAAAGATTAAATTTAAGTAAATTTAAGTATCAACTATTGGAACACTACTTGATGCCATTCATAAAGAATTTATTAGTAACTTCTAGTTAATTGACAAATAAATTTGTCATAAATATTTTGCTATGAAATATATAATTTATATATGATTACATGAATATAAAATTTCATTTAATGCGAATCAATTATTATATCCACAAGTTGGCATAATGTCACTGTCTCTTTCAAGTAAGCAAGCTCCCAACACACCCATATAGTCAAATAAGTCCAGCAATCTGTATGGGCAGGTTCCTGCAGACAATCCACTATATGTCACTTATCCGAACATGTGGTGAAATTGGTTTACATTTAAAGACTTTCTTACTTTTCCTTCACGAGTTACTGGAAAGCTAAACCTGCTTTCTGTCTTACCTTGGAGTTCGCTATAGTGAATGATTAGGTTTCTTTAGTCAATTTACTGTCATTCTCTAAATTTCCCCCACACAAACTATTAAAATCCATAGAAAAGGTAAATCAGACGTCACTTAAAAGCGATAGCCCATAGATCAACTTTAATTAAGAGTGTCTGCTTTATCCTTTTTAATCAAACATCACTTTTTTATATAATAAAAAAATGCTTCGTATATTATTCTTGAATATTGATAAGAAATTAATATCACATTAGTGTCTCTTATTAAAGACATAAAGCTGCGTTAAAAA
>JAOTAZ010000218.1:27196246-27207854 GCA_025629785.1 Erythroxylum oxycarpum
CTATTTTGTTATCCCTAACGAGGTCAATTATATTTTAATTTCCACCACTGAAATCAATGAAAAAAATTGAATAAAAATTTAGTATAATTTTTTAAAAAAATTCACTTGTAATAACTTATTTGCTGCCATTCAAATCTGACAATTAGGTTATATTTTAAAGAAATTAAATAAAATCAAACATAAGATTAAAGGCAAGAGATAGGCGTTAGACATTTTTGTCCTTAGGGACAATTTTATCTTTCTCCCATAAAGTTGACAACATTAATTGTATTTTTTGGTTTTTAAATAAATTATCGGTTAAGTTGCATAATTTGATCTAGATAAAAATAATAAAGTTGCCCAATAAATGATCTAAATTAATGGGTCGAAGTTCAGGTAGAAAATAGGTCCCAATTAGTGTGGACTGGGTCCATATCGGTCTTGTGATGAGGAAGTCCGATATGGAAGCTATATAAAGGTTAACGTCTCCTACAGTTGCTCATATTAATCGTAAGCATAAGGAATCCTTGACTTGTTAGGAGAGCTTATGTATTGATAAAACTGTAGAAAGACTTAGCCCGTGTCTCGGTGAGCACTTTCCATTAAAGGTCCCAGGAGATTTGGAGACGTTTGGAACTCAAAATCAGCATCGGCATCGGAATTAGAGATGGAACCGAAATTCAGGTATTCCGCATTACCTTCGTGTTTTATCCTTTTATGTAGATCTAGGATACGTAATAAGGCTTATACTACGTATTACATGTGGTATCAGAGAGGTTACGTGATCGGATTGCCGAAAACGAGGGCTTTTTGGTTTTTCTTAGTTTTTGATTCGTTTTTCAATTTTTTAACGTATATAATTACGTAAAAATAGTATACATAAGGCTAGTTATGAAAAACGGGTCGAAAGCAAGCCGATCGAGCACGTAAGTGCACTGACATGGCCGTCCACTTCAGTGGCTGACATCACACTGACGTCAGTTATACAGACACTGCTACAGTAAATTAAAAAAACACTCACACACAAAAATTTCAGATTTCCTATAAGGGTATCCCGAGGTATTTTGGGTTAGTTTCAAGGTCCAGAAAATTTATAAAGTAAAAATTTCTATTTTTCTGGATTTATTGCATTAGTAATAAGTTAAAGTTTAACTCTAGAAAAAGGAATTAAGATATTCTGGATCCGATTTCAAGTGAATTTTCATGCTTCAAATATCGTATGGGGGAGATACATGATGTTCCTGTGCCTGGGGTCTCATTTTCGATGTTTGGGA
Source organism: Erythroxylum oxycarpum (assembly GCA_025629785.1). NCBI lineage: Eukaryota > Viridiplantae > Streptophyta > Magnoliopsida > Malpighiales > Erythroxylaceae > Erythroxylum > Erythroxylum oxycarpum. The sequence goes on from JAOTAZ010000218.1 coordinate 27,197,500, forward strand.
TTGTATAATAGTCGATCGAAAAAGGAATCAAGACATTCTGAAGCCATTTTTAGTGCATTTTTGTGCAACGAACTTGCCATAAGGGAGATACATGAGGTGTTCGTTTCTCGAGAGGTAGGTTCAGTATCCAGTGACATATGATAATCACTCTACTGAAAATTTTCATTTACAAAAGTCTCTAATGAAGTTTTTGGAGAATGTCTTCAGCACGAGTGTGTGACAATGAGATTGTGCATTCGGAATTTTGCATTTATTGATGTTACATTGTCACATACTATATGCCTATAAAGAATGTGAGGATAACATAAAGTTGTATCCCTTGTGTTTTGTGGACTTTTTGAGTACTAATGAGAATGTAGTCACTAAAGTGGCATTTCAAGTCAGTACTTTGAATTGTTCTGCTTACATGTTGGGGGATGTCTCTGATTTTATATTTGGTTATTCTGCCCAAAGGTGTTGATCTTACATAATATTTTGAGATGTGAATAAAGGCATTAGATGAAGGAAAGCTGTTGCTCGAGTGATCTATTCACCCAAAGGTGGTAATGTCACAAGAGTTGATAGTTTGTACTCTGATCGCTTTTATGTGTGGAGGTCTAATTGCATATATTATGTATTCAGCCCAAAGGTGTTCTAATATGTGTGATCGGATTTTCAGTAAAGATACTATTTAATGGCTTGAGTATCATTGTTGTCCTACATTAGTGTTGAATTAAAGATTATCATCTTGAAGTCACCATTTTAGTCAACAAAATCAGTGTCACCATTTAAACCTTATACAATTTCAATTAAAGAAGTGGACAGAGGGTGTATTGAAAGTTACGGAGATAGTTGTGGTTGATATGACCATAAGGACGGATACGCCATCTCCAATTACATCTATGACTTTAAAAGCTCATAAAGTAACCTATAAAGCCTGGGATAGGTCTAACGGATTATATCTGATGACCATTAGGAGATCCATACTTAACCATCTATTTAGTGGGCTTCCCAACACAGACATAGTGAATGAGTTTCTTGATAATGTCTCCCAGAGGTACGCAGTCTCATCTTGTATTAAGACAAGTGCCTTAATGAAAGTATTATTCTCCATGAACTATACAGGGAAAAAGGGGAGTATTGGAGTACATATCAAGAATAATTCATCTTCACAGTAGATGAAGATGTTGGGACTTCAATGCTTTGATAGCCTATTGCGTTGCTGAGATGGAGAAAATCAAGTTTACTACTCCTATAGGCCTCGAAGCAGCTTAAGCGAAGACAAAGATGAAGCCCGTTAAGTTCAAAGGTAGAAAGTCCAAATCTTCTCCACATACTGACATTGGTCAAACCAGTTCTGGTGAAAGTCTTAGGGACATAAAGAAACTAATAGTATGAGGTTTAAAAGGAAAGACTAAGACCATCAAGTTACTATTTGACTCATCAATTATAAGTTTAACTTGCGATAGTCGCATTAAGTACATGGTGGCTATTTAGTGGAACATCTGATGAAGGTGTTTCCATAATGTAGTAGTTCATATCAAGGAGAAAGCCAAATAAAGGGAAGGAGAACCTGATGGTTTACAGCAATAAAGAAGTAAAAGTAATATCTATAGGGGATGTATGTACTGAATTTTTTTTAGGTTCATTTGAATTTTACACGACACATTTTATATATGATCTTTTGATCAATTTTGGGACAAAGAGGGTTAACGTTTTTCATTTAATACTTCTGTTGTACAGTTGTCATTTAATGCAAAACATAATGATACGACTTTCTTATCATATGGTTTATATAGAATGTGTCTTACCCCGAATTAGATAAATTCTTCTTCGTATCTTGCTAAACAAGTTATGAAGGACCCTGATGAATGAGAAGTCATACATGGTGTGGCATAAAAGTTTAAGCCACATTTTCAGAGCTAGGGTTGAGAGATTGATCAAGTAAAGAATTTCTCAATTCTAGATTATGATGATCTGGGAATATATGCTGACTGTTGCAGGGGTAAGTTGGCTAATAAGGACACTGTGGTCAACTCATGTTTCTGACTTGTTGAGTCTGATACATAAAGATTTCGGTAGACCTTATACAATTGCCTTATGAAATTCTAAGTATATTATGACATTTGTTGATGATTATTCCCATTATAGTTATGTGTTCTTGCTTAAAGACTGAAGGTTGAGAACCAATTGGAAAAATTCATCAAGATAGTCAGATTTGACTGTGGAGGAGAATATCATGGCAAACATGATGTTTCGAGACTTTAAAAGTCCGTTTACCAGATATATGGAATTAGTTGGAATAGTGACTTAGTTTACTATGCCAAGTAGCTTTAAGTAAAATGGTGTTTTGTCAAAAGACATAACTGCACCCTAAGGGACTTAAATAAGTCAATGCAAAATAGGACTAATATACCTAATTATCTAAAGTTTGGAAACCCAACATTCCAGACATTAGTGTACGGGGCTGCCCTACTGAGGGATTATAATCCTTATAAAGAAACATTGCATACTCGTTCCCTTCATTGCTATTTAGTAGGATATCTCGACCACTTTAGGGCTACAGATTTCACTATAGAGAAGGAGGGACCAAAATGGTGAAATCACAGACTAAGTTTCTAGAATACCATGTCTATGATGATGGTGGGCCTTTTGATCTTTCAGATGATAGCAGGGCGGATACTATAGTTGTCTTGTACCCGTTACAGATATATTTACATCCAGTGGATCTAGATCTTTGTATCATGCTTGTATAGGAACAGGAATCCATACCTGTAAACACGGGGGTTCCTAGGGTACAAGATCTAATATAATTAAGTAAATCCACTGGAGTGAGATGACTTGCTGTCCCATTTGATTACATAATCTATCAGGTGTACTGAACTATATTATTAAACATGTTAAGGATCCAATTACTGTTACAGAAGTTGTTTCTGGACCTAATGTGGATGTGTGGTGGGATGCGATGAATGATGAGATACAAGCCATGAAGTATAGTAAGGTCTGGGAGCTAGTTGATTTGCATTAGGAACTGCAAACCTGTCAGTTATAAATGAAGTTTTGGACCTAAAGGATTTCAGGATAAAGTTTAGCAGTTTATGGGCTCGCTCAGTTGCCTAATGATTCACTCAGAGAGAAAGGTTGACTTTGTGTTACCTTTTTTCTTGCATCCTCGTAGGATACATTTTGAGTGATTAAGGCAATTGTAGCTCATGATGATACAAAGTTACATCAGATGGCTGTCAAAACCGTTTTCCTGAGTAAAGACCTTTATGAAGTGGTCTATATGGTACAATCTGTACGGTCCCAGGATCCAGAAAGTACTAACATGGTTTGCAAGTTATGCAAATCAATATATGGTTTACAATAAACCTCCTAAAAGCAATACCTTACATTTGATGAGATTATGGCCTCTTTTGGCTTCATAGAAAATAAAGTTGGAAAGATGTTTTTACTATGGAGTTAAAGGGAGCAAAGTTATCTTCCTATTACTGCATGTGGATGATATATTGCTCACGTCAAATTACTTAACCATGTTGTATGAGGTTAAGCAACTTTTGGTTAAGAACTTTGACATGAAGGACCCTGGTGTAGCATCTTCTGTCCTAGGTATTTAGATTCACTAGGACAGATCTCAACACTCGTCAGACCTCTCATAGAATGCATACATTAAGTATGTGTGACAAAGGTTTAATACGGTCTATAATAAACCTTCGTAACACCTATCTCTTAAAGTGAGATAATCTTTGATACAATATCCAAAGAATAAAGTAAAGATGGAGGTTATGAGGAATGTTTCGTATTCTAGTACGGTGGCTAGCCTAATGTATGTTCGGCTATGTACTAGGTACAACATTTCATTCACTGGTTGACTGTTTGGTCAATATCTGGTTAATCCCATTGTAGACTATTGGAATGCAGTCTAGCGAGCGTTGAGATACCAAAGGGAATTAAGGATTATATGTTGACATAAAGAAAAGTCAACAGACTAAACCTCGTAAGGAATTCAAATTAAGATTTTAGCTATGTGTCCAGATGATCGAAAGTCCATTTAAGGTTACAGTTTTAAGTTTGCAGATGGTATAATGTCCTAGAAGTGTGTCAAGCAGACACAGGTAGCTTCCTCGACTATGTATGTAGAGTGCATGCTATAGGATTGTTTCATAGACGGTTTAGCTTAGAAACTTGATTTCTGAGTTGTCTGTGGTTAATTCAATGGCTAGACCCATTAGGTTGTACTGTGATAATCTTTTTGAGAATATCACAGGGTCTTAGCAATTAAATATCAATTAGTTGGTCATAAAGGTGTTGATATGAAAAGGTGACATTAAGGTTTAGAGCATTTAAAGACTGAGGAACTGTAAGTTAATTATTTGACTAAAAGACTTCACCCACTTGTATTTATGACATAAGTATACAGTATCACGGTTCATTGATAAAGATGATCATCGTTTATCCTCAGTAATATGTGTCATCATACATTGTCATAATATGTATGAAAGTCTTAAGATTTGTGTCAGTCTTAAGCATTTGAAGGTCTTTGGGCATATATACAGATTGACCTTGTGCCTATATCATTTAGACACATACAGTTTTAGTATAGATATCTATAAAGTTTGACATGACAAAGGGGGATATAAGTTTTTAATCGCATAAAGGTTCTCTAATGTAGTTTAGCATTCAATTGGAGAACATAAAAGTTTTCTCTAATGTGGTTTAGCATTCGGTGAGAAAAAATAGGATTTCTCTAATGCAATTTAGCATAAAGTTTGAGAAATCGAGACCTACAAACGAAGATGATACAATTTAGATCATAAAGGTATTATTGTAGTTTGCCACACTCCATTTTCCTATTCATGTTAGTGAGGAATTAGGTATTCGTGATTGTATTGGATCTGTGTCACATATGACATATGTATCTGATACTTTTCGATATCGAAAGCTTTGCAAGACAAAATGATAAACTTTCGTTATTTTTGGATCAAATGTTTTGTTTTTAAAACTTTAGTCGACTACTTCAGTATTGTGACTTAACCAAGTTTTAAAAATTTTTTTAAACTAGAGTCAAACTGCAATTAATGCTTGTCTAAAGGGGAGATTGTTAGACATTTTGTCCTTAGGGACAATTTTGTCTTTCTCTCCTAGAGTTGGACAACATTAATTGTATTATTTGGTTTTTAAATAAATTATTGGTTAAGTTACGTAATTTTATCTAGATAAAAATAATAAAGTGGCCCAATAAATGATCTAGATTAATGGGTCGAAGTTCGGGTGAAAAATAGGTCCCAATTAGTATGGACCGGGTCCATATTGACCTTGTGATGGGGAAGCCCGATATGGAAGCTATATAAAGGTTAAGGTCTCTTACAGTTGCTCATATCAATTGTAAGCATAAGGAATCCCTGACCTGTTAGGGAAGCTTACGTATTGAGAAAACTGTAGAAAGATGTAGTCCGTGTCTCGGCGAGCACTTTCCACTAAAGGTCCCGAAAGATTCGGAGACGTTTGGAGCTCAAAATCGACATCAGAATCAGAGATGGAACTGAAATCTGGGTTTTCCGCATTACTTTCATTTTTTATCTTTTCATGTAGATCCAGGATACATAATAAGGCTTATACTATGTATTACAATAGGGACTTGGATCAATCTTTAAATAGGACAAAAGCTTTGAATTGTATTATGATGTTTTTGAGAAAAAGAGTCAAAAGCAGTAAATTATTAAACATAGAATTTCTAAAAGGAAAATAAATAAAAAGCAATATCGATCTCCAATCATATTTATGAAGACAAAATAATATTAATTTTCTAAATATAATTAAGACTAACCAATTTTTTTATTTAAAGCAATTCTAAATTCTTAATATTTAAAATTCCTATTCTTCTATGTTTCTTTAAAATACTATAGTCCTCGAGCTTGGCTACTAGTAAAGTCTAGAAAATTTTCCTTTAATGACTTACAAATTTCTCAAATTGAATCTTTAATGGTACATTTCAGTGATAGAATTTTTGTGACGCATTATATCTAGGATTCCTTGGGGTTTGATTTTGATTTCACTATTGGAAGAAATTCCTCACTAGGTTGTTGCACCACATCATTCTCACTTAGTTTCTTCTTAGAAAAAATATGAAAATTCGGATGTATTATAGAGTTGACAAGGAAGTCCAAATATTGAGAAACTAAACCAATACACCGTAACACCCTTAAGAAAGTGAGGAGATAATAAAAGACCGAACACTTACACAAATTTGCTTATGAGATTGAAGATGTAGGAAAATCCAACAACCTACTGCAAATTCTCACTCGCTATGATTGTCATAATTTTGTAGCTTCATTGTAACTAGAAGATTGTCCCATAGAAGTTGCATCATTTTGTCTCTATCAAACAATTCGTTATCTACCTTAAAAAGGATAAGTAATATATTTAATAAGCATGAGAGGAGGTTGATCATTATTTCTTTTTAAAATATTTTTCAAAATACCATATTTATGTATTTAAATTTGGTGATAGTTGGATCATAATCTAGTTTTCTAAAAATTGAGCACCTCCAAGTTCATCAAACAACTCGTCTATTGCTTGAATTTAATATGATGCTTGTCTTTTACAATCATTTTATTTAGTACTCGATAATTAACACATAAGCTAGGATCCATTCTTTTTTTTTGTAATAATAACACATGAGAAAGTATAAACTAATACTGGACTTCATGACATGTACTTCAAACATTGCCTTAAATAATTTTTTTTTTCAATTTTTGTCTTTTAAAGTGTGGATATTTGTAAGGATATTAATAAGGGAAGACAATATTCGGTGTATTTGTTGGATCTTGAATTTTTCTAAATTTCTTGTAAATCGCTTAATTAGTTATTTATGTTTGTTTGTTGGTTTAATTTTTTTAAGAATTGGGTCATTTATTAAGTAGGCTTGAATAAAGATTGAAAATTAGATGGGTAGATTGGGACTTAGTTAGAATTAATGTAGTGTAAGTGGATTGAAGGGGTTAGAGCCATAAAAGACAAAATAAGGGCAAACTTGGGAGAACAAGGTTAAGAAGGGGCATAATTAGAAGAAAAGAAGTAACAAAAGGGATTGAAATTAGAGAAGGGTGGAAGATGTTGTGACCAACCAAAAAGAGGGAGAGAAAACGTAAAATAGAGAGAAGAAGAAGAGAAAAGAAGAAGAAGAAAAGAAATCATCTTGCCAAGGTAAGTCTATCTTCTTCTTCTTGCCTTGTTCGAGAAAGAACTAGAGAAAGAAAGTATTTCATGTAGAGAATGGGTGTTAGATTGGAAGAAGATGATTTAAAGAACCAATTTTATTTTTAGGGTTTCTAAGTTAGGTTTTGGGTTTCCTAACCTAAATGGGTCATGGGTAGGTTAGATTTAAGTTTCACTCACATTTATTGTGATTGTATGATTTTCTGAAGTTTATAAGTTGTATTGGAATGTTGTTTTGATTGGAACCTTGGTTGTGTTAGGAAACCAAGGGGACACTACCCAAGAGCAAAGGGAAAGGCAAGCTTGACTTGGATTTTTGCAAGCTTAATAGTTGGGTAATATATCTATGGTTATTGTGTAATTGGGCAATATTCTTGCCTATGTTTGTGATTGTGATTATGACTTTTGTGTTAAACGAAAAGAAGATAAAGCATAAAGTATGAGCATATGAGAAAATGATTATGTGCTTTTTTTGGACAAGAGTGGAACCATTCTGTTCGTCACGTGCACGTTGACAAAAGCCTTCTCCCAGCTGCCTGCTTGTGGCATATGATCTCCGAAATTGGACTCATTATGTTCATGGGGTAAACTTTGGTTTCCTCATTCTGTTTCATGGAACCCTCGAGCCATTTGTTGTGCATTGGATAATTTAACTGTTAAGTATAAAGCATATTGAGTGTTATGTGCTATGAGTTGTTTGTGAATTGGGATAAATGTGATGCATGTGCTGGATATATATATACGTACATATGCTTGAATTTGTGCTAATTGCCGATGGCTATATATATATATATATTAGCCGTTGATCGGTGTAGCTCACCCCCATTATTCCCTCCTCGGGTGCGAATCAAGAAGATAAGTAACCCTTGCAAGGCATTTGGATACTCTAAGCTAGCTAGGCGTCTTTGGTATTAAGTTAGTAACATTTGCCTAGCTTTATAAGCATATCAACTATTGAGCATCCATTTGTAATTGTATTATTGTGTTAAGCTACTGATGAGCGCGTTGATTGCTATTAAAGCTAAGCTCAAATTGTGTTAGGTTTTGTTAATGAAATATGATTACTTTTGCTTATGATTTTCCAGGTTATATATTGCATTTCATACTTCAGGTCTTTTCTAGGGGTAAAATTAGTGTTCAAACTTTGAGGGAAAAATCTTGAATGATCTTGGTAGAATTGGTAGAAACTGTCTATTTCGAAGTTGTAGATGATCTTTCCAAATTTCCAACGATATAAAGTTTATAAGTTTTAGATATCGTAGTGGAAAGTTATGATCATTTGAAGTTTGTATTGCGGCATAGGGTGAACTCTCGGGACAGCTACATTGATGGGAAATTTTAATCCTTATAGAGGCAAAAATTTTTTTTGATGTCTTCATGGTAGTTGTAGATCTAGAAGTCAAACGATCCAAAAATGACCTTAATCCGATATTTGTAGTGAAAGTTATGCCCTTTTGATTGCTTCGTCTTAGTTTGGCCAACTTCGTCTTAGTATGACATCATCTTCGTCTTAGTATGATGTCAGCTTCGCTTTAGTTTGACCAACTTCGTCTTAGTATGACGTCATGTTCGTCTTAGTATGACGTCAGCTTCGTTTTAGTTTAGCCAATTTCGTCTTAGTATGAAGTCATCTTTGTCTTAGTTTGCTTCGTCTTAGTTTGGCCAACTTCATCTTAGTATGACGTCATCTTCGTCTTAGTATGACGTTAGCTTCGTCTTAATATGACGTCAACTTCGTCTTAGTTTGGCCAACTTCGTCTTAGTATGACGTCATCTTCGTTTTAGTTTGACTTTTTCTTCGTCTTAGTTTAACCTTTTTGGTTCCTTTTTTTGTCTATTTTTGACCCTATTATATGCCGAATCTCGCTTTGAGTTCTTCATAAAAGTTTTAGATCTCGAAGTCCTCTTTCAAACAGTCTAAAAATGAAATCAATCCGATACCTATAGGAAAAGTTATGGCAATCACGCCAAGACATGTATAGTATGAGTAAGAACATAAACATGTTGGATTCTTTTGGCCATTACTTCTTCACCCAACCTCCAATTGAAGTGATTCTTGAAGCATTGGACTCCTAATACATTTTTCTACCTCTAACCAAAAATTGGTAGCTTTTAGTTTTGAATTCAAAAGTATTGATACAAAGTAAGTGAGGGTTCATTGAAATAACCCTATAGGGAAGCCCGCTCTCGCTTTATGACTCTGGATCGATTGTTGGGCTTCGGGAACGGGGCCCAACAAATAAAGAGGTCTAATACTCTTATTCTTGATGTGATTAAGAAGGAGGTATCTAAGTTATTGAGGGCAGGGATCATATATATACCATATCAAACAGTGAGTGGGTGAGCTCGGTACAGTTAGTACCAAAAAAGAGCGATATCACAGTAGTGAGAAATGAGAGTGATGAACTTATTCCATAAAGAGTTCAAAAAGCTTGGAGAATGTGCATAAACTATAGGTAGTTGAACGAAGCAACTAGGAAGGATCATTTTCTGTTACCTTTCATTGATCAAATGTTGGAAAGAATATATGGGAAATCTCACTTTTATTTCTTTGATGGCTTTTTAGGTTACTTCCAAGTACTGATTGCACCTGCAGACCAATATAAGACTACTTTTATATGGCCTTTTGGTACCAACGCTTATCGAAGGATGCCATTTAGGTGGTGTAACACTCCAAGAACCTTTCAAAGGTGTATGATGGCGATCTTCTGTGATTTATTGGAGTGAAATATAGAAGTTTTTAAGGATGACTTCACTGTTTATGGTGATAGCTTTGATGATTGTTTGTTTAGAGTGTGGGTTTTACTGGCCTACCTTATTCAAATATGCTTATGCTTTTTTCAAATCTTGTGATAAGTGCCTAAGGTTTGGGAGTCTGGATAAAAAGCATAAAATGCCTCTAAGACCTATGCATTTTTGTGAAATTTTTTATATTTGGGGCATGGATTTTATGGGCCTCTTTCCTCAATCATTTGGGTTTTCATATATATTACTTGCAGTAGATTATGTGTCTAGGTGGTTAGAGGTAGTGCCAACTAGGAAAGATGATGCTTCTACTGTTGCCATGTTGGACCCCGAATATTTTTTTAATGAGAAATTGTTAGTGATTAGTTATGAGTAAAGAAAAAGGAGAATTCTTGAATTTGAAATGTTATACA
>JAOTAZ010000218.1:27216096-27230096 GCA_025629785.1 Erythroxylum oxycarpum
AAAAACTTAATATAGAAGAGTAAAAACCATCTTACATTTATTCATTAAGAAAAGGTTAAATAATACTTATGGAAATCTTTTCTATTTATTATTGTCAAAGTTTATATGATTACTCATTCCTTTTGAAAGATTATACTTTGATCACATGATAATATGAAATTATTAAAATAAAAGAAGATAATATTACTAAAATGAAATAAACACGTTAATACATATTTAAAAAGTATATAATCATTCACAATTATCTATCATTTTATAAATGATTTCGATTCGACCCTAAGATTGTTCAAATTTACTAAAATAAAATAAACACGTTTAATTTACAGACTAGGTTATATACAATTAGTCATAATGATATATTAAAGCAAAATTTATAAATGCCATTAGATAACACATCTTTTCCTTAAAAAAAGCATTATTTAAAGGATTAGCGCATTTTAACTTTTAATATACTAAAAGACTCTGCAAAGGACATTTGGGTAATTTCAGCCAACGAAAATGACAAAGTTCTCTAATGTGCATTGCCTATAAAATACCAGAAGAAAAACATATGCAAGCATGTCTGAGAACTGAGAAGTGGTGAATGTGTTTGGTAATAGGTTAATATAGCCTTATGTAGTGCTGCTACTTCGACTCAGTTTCATCTCTCTTTCTTCTGTCTTTCTGCTTCTCGCTCCAATTATTATTATTATTTAATCTCAGAAGCTCCGTCCCTTTTTGAAAAAATCAAGTCTTTCCGAGGTACAAAAGCGCCTCTGCTTTTATCGTTCAGCTCTTGAAAGCGGAGAAAAAGCTTCTTACTTTCTCTTCCATTGCCATGGGATGCTCGTGCTTTTATGGAGGCTTTGTGTAACTTAGATTGCTTCCTGTGTCCATCATGGACTTTGGGGTTCTGGGGTTGGATGGTTTGGTGGGTCCTGAAAATATTGGTGCTCCTTCTCGGGTCTCAGCTTCTGAGACCAAAACAAAGATTCTTGATTCTGGTTCGGTTAAGCATGAGAGATCTTTTGGGTCTGGTCAAGATGACTGGGGGAGTCTAAAGATGGCAAGGACTGATGATGTTTCAGTCCCCAAGTCACTGCCATTGCACCAAACTAGTGGTTCCTTGAGATCTAATGTAATGGTCTTTGGTGATTCTCGCCAGCAAGAGCACATGCTTAGCTTCTCTTCTCCCAAACCAGAAGCTGCTCGTTTTCTTAGTAAAAGTGGTGGCTTTGTGGATAGAAGCGCTCAAAACATCAATGGCTTCCCTTATTATCAGCAAACATCCTCAGCCTATAGCAGGAGTGGAGGTAGGGTGGACTATTCTTGTGCCTTTTTCCTTAATTATTAGCTTTGTTTGGTCAAAGTTTGCTTGTGGGCTTGCTCTGGTACTTGATTTTATGAAGTGTTTTTTTTTTCTTGGAGAAACCATAACTAGTTCTCAGGTATCGTTTGCTGATGCTTATGTTTGTGATTATCTTCATCTTCTAGCTAAGGCCTTATGTAGTTATATTGGGTATTTGGGAAAATTTACTTTTGATTATTGTCTAAGGGAAATATTGACTTTTTTCTTTATCTTTTAAAAGCCTGAGTTGTTCTGCTTTGGGTTTGGTATAACTTTTGGCACTCAACAATCACTAAAAAGAAGAGGTGAACATTGAGGAAATTAATAGGACTAGATAAACTTACAATCCAAAGACCATTTTATCTGTATTTTCTTTTACTCTAAAAGTTAATGGTTCATTTACCTGCATTTATGTTGCTGTCAAGAAGTGTTTATGTGTCTAAATTTGCAGGTTATGGTACTGGAAGCTTGCATGGTCCTTTTGCTCGGATAAGAGGTCCTTTCACTCCATCTCAGCTGATGGAGCTAGAACACCAAGCTTTAATCTACAAGTACATGGCTGCAAATGTGCCTGTGCCTTCCAATCTGCTCATCCCTCTCAAGAAATCTATGTACCCGTACAGTTTGTTGGGAGCTTCATGTAAGCAAGCTTCTTTATGATCCTTGGAAATAAACATCAAGTGTTCCTGCACTTTTCCCTACAATACATGGATAAATGATCATACTTCTGAATCAATCTGCAGTTATTTCTGCTTTCTTTGTCTCAATCAAAACTTTTAAATGTTTTCTTGTCTAAGAGACAATGGTTATTAGTGTGTTAGGATTTCTTTACTTTCGGTGTTTGTGTAGACCTGTTGATCTTTTTCTTTACATCATAGTATGGATTTTTGTACGTTATGTTTGTTTTAGTCTTCTCAATCAGATAATGCAATTGCTTTTGCAAATCCGTTATATGTCATCAAAAGAGGTTCTTTCAGTTTTAAAGTAAGATTATGCTTTGAGTTGATCTTCTTTTCCCCTTTCTATTAACCCATTTTTCTTCTACTACAACCCTCATTTTCTTTTTTCTTTTCTCTCTGTCATGTTTCTTTCTAATTTACAGTGGGACGGAGTACTTTCCATCTGGGCTATGCTGGCAACATCCCTGATCCTGAGCCTGGTAGGTGTCGTCGAACGGATGGAAAGAAATGGCGGTGCTCGAGGGATGCTGTAGCTGATCAAAAGTATTGTGAAAGGCACATAAATAGGGGCCGTCATCGTTCAAGAAAGCCTGTGGAAGGCCAGACTGGCCATGCTGGGACCATGACTACCAAGTCCAAGATGGTGCCAATTGCTTCTTCCACGTCGACGACAGTTCTAACCAGTCGAGATGCTTCCAACATCCTCGCTGTCGCACAGCAAGAGTTTAAGAGCTTGCAACCAGCTACCGCCAATTCTCCTGCAAATGCATCTGTGAACAGGCAAACTAATGATGATTTCTTGTGCTTGAGTTTTCAATATTGTCTTTATAATCTTAAAGTTTATACGAGTCTACAGAGTTGATAATCATTTTCCTTTAATTTTCCTATAAAGTTGACCTTATCATGTCATCTTTACTTTTGGTTCCTAAGAGTTGGACTTAGGATTCCTTTTAAGGTGGATACTTTTTTTTCCATTATTAAAGTTGTTGCTTTAATAGTTTCTTAGATTGTTTACTTCAATTGGTTGATACTAAACAAATTACATTCAATTTTCAGAGGACAAGATACACGAGGCAAAACCATTGTCTCTTCCAAAGGTGATCCAAAGTCTGAGGGTTCTACTCCTACCATTTTGGAGCAAGATACTGGAATTGTCAAATCTCCTTCATTGAAGATTGGACTTGTTTCCTCTCATTTCCTTGGAAATCCTTCTTACAGTTCTTACATGAACACCAGAAGCTGTGATTCTTTTCTAAATTTCAGTGACCAAGAAACCGAAGACCAACATCCACGTCGCAGATTCATGGATGACTGTTCTAAGAACCAGGGAAGTAACTCGATCATTAGTTGGCCTGAACAGCTGAAGTCTGAATGGACTCAACTCTCAATGTCAATCCCAATGTCCTCCGCAGACTTCTCATCGTCATCGTCCTTTCCAACACAGGATAAACTTATGTTCCCGCCACTAAAGTTATCTCGCGAATTTGAGCCCATCCAAATGGTTTCAGGCCAAAAGACAGCCAGCTGGACGCCTATCTCTTGGGGAACTTCAGTGGGTGGTCCACTGGGGGAGGTTTTAAGCACTACTACAGGCAATGCACGTATCTGCAAGAGTTCATCAGACCTTAACGTTACGACTGAAAGATGGGACGGAAGCTTGCAGTTGGGATCTTCTCCAACTGGAGTGTTGCAAAAAGCAATGTTTGTTTCACTTTCGAACAGCAGTTCAGGTAGCAGCCCTAGAACTGAAAACAAGAAGAACAATGATGGTGCTAGCTTCTACGAGGATGTGCTTAGTTCAACAATTGTAAGTTCGTCTTTGTAAAATGCTTTTTCAAGTTCGCCTTTGTAAAATGCTTTGTCCTGGAACCGTGGAACTTGTGGAAGACAAGACTTTGAAGTTGTTTATCTGATAAAAATATATTTCTTTTGTTTCTCTTTGGTTGCTTTTATTTTTTTTTTCAAAGTTTAGAATGTAAAAGACTTGGCAGATTCCATTTAACAGGAATTGGTCATTTTGTTGTTTAATTTTATCAGGTTGAATATTGACGTCCGATCGATCTCCATTTTGGAATTTGACATTTTTGGAATGACTAATCATAAAAAGTTAATATCGAATCAAACTTAATTATTTTAAAATATATTTTGAGTTTGAGTTTACGTATTTGGAAACTTCAATTCTATTTAGTCTATTGCCAATACTAAATTTTATTAAAATATTTTTCACATATATTAATACTTCTAATATTAAAATAAGCATTGAAATTTTGTTAAATTGCCTTAATTAATTTAATTTAATTAAAATATAATGAAATTATTAAAAAAGAATGATGTTTAAAGTTTGAATAAATATATTAAAAATTATAAATGATATAAGGTACAATATATAAAAATATAAAGAGTTCATAAATTTAAAAATATTTTGTGTTGAATTAAATGAATTTCCAATCAATATTTTGATAATAATAAAACATAAATATGATTAATGAATTTGTTATCTTGATGAAAAACTATATAAGAACAAGATGTACCATGCATAACTTCAAAAGATTCTTCAAGAATATGCAAGGAAAAGTTAAAATTTGAAATCTTCAAAGTGAAGATTAAGTCGAAAACAAAAGATGTTGTATTTTGTAATGTTAATTGTAGTATCTTGTAGTCACTTTGAGAACCCTTTAGGTCACTGAACAAATATTTTATCTTACTTCGCTACACGAGTCTTCTTATTTATCAAGAGGTATTAAAACACTTATTTTTAAAATAAACGTCTTTCGATCTTCTAAACACTCTTTAGGAAATATTTTAGAAGTTGCTTTTTATTATAATTGAATTAAACTAATTAAGTTTGAGCATTTGAAGTTGTTAAATTATATTTTTAGGAGATTGGTTGACCAATATAAGTTAGTGGTCAACTAACATAGATTAAATATGTAATACAACTATTTGTTGACACATTTATCGACGAATGTATAAATATGCAATATGCTATTTATTGACATCTCGGTCGAGCAATGTCCCTTTAAGGGGTGAATTGGTTGACTAATATACCCAAGTAGTCGATCAATGTCTTAATGACTAATGAATATGTGTATTCAATGCACATTGATATACTAATATGTCACACTAGTCTACCAGTACTCTTGGTAACTATCTATTAATTCTTGGCTCTAATGATTAATAAGGGTCCTAAAATCTTATAAACACATATTTTCATTGGTTCTTAAATTAAAAAGTATTGGAGTGTCTTATACTCATTTTTCTAATTCGGAGTGTCTTATACACATTTTTCTAAGTATTTATTAAGCATTTAAGCATCATTTTCTCATATTTATATGAATGGGTCTATTTAAAATTGTTATAGTGATAAAGTGATATATTTTGAATTGTAAGCATTTGATGGAGGTTTTATATTGTACTTGGGGGTGTCTAAAGTAGCATTGAGATTCCTCTTCATCGTAAAGGAATATCGTAAAATGATTTTTCTTTGCAAAAGAAAATATTGTACAAAAGTTATTCTTCGCTTTAAAAGAAGACTTATAATGAAATTCTACGAAGAATCTTAGAAGTGGACATGGGCAAAAGATATAAATCAGTTTGTATTCTTCTTTTCTTACCTTCTTAATATAATTGCTTAAGAGTGTTGTTAAAAATTATTATTTTGTATCATATTTTCTTATTTTATAAATTGTATTTATTAACGTAATAAGTTAGTAAATTTTTTTGTTTAAAATTTTTAACACTTAATCTACCTCCTTCTTGAGTGTGACTAACAAGTAGTATCAAAGCATGTCTATTAAGCTAGCATTTTAAGCAAAATCCTATGCAAAAACCATAATGACATATTTAAGAGTATCATCGTCATCATTCAACCAAAAACGAGATAGTTTCAAATGATCCCTTTATATCTATAAAAAACTGGTCCCTTTACACCTATAAAAACCACCTAACTGTTGGATTATCTTCCGATGAAATCCTATAACTAAACTACTAATAAACATCCTACAAAATACTTAATCAAAACAAAAGCACCTATTTGTTGGATTGTATCCCAATTAGTGCTTCCTTATGAATCTTTTAACAGGACTTCTCATCAAGTCCTTCAACTTGGATCTATATTAATAGCTTGCTTTTACCCGTTTTCCTATATAAAGGTTCACTAGTTTGCAAAATACCTGCAAATGGGCTACATGTTGCAAGATGATAAGGACATGAGGTATCTAATTAACAAAACCAAGTAAATCCACTAATGCCTTTTTTAGTAACAAATTTTCAATTAATAAAGAATAATAAAACTCCCTGGATCTTCGATTGACTACAAGATTTTGTTTTATAAGAAGTAAGAGCCCTCTGTACTTAAGATGATTGTTGATAATTCCTTGATAATCTCCTTATTTGAGTACTCCTTTTCATCTTCCTTTGTCTCATATTCTTTCTCTTCTTGAATAGAAACTTCCTCATTTTCTTCAACCTCTATCTTCTTTCCACTCTATAAAGTTATCATATTCATATGTTCCCTCAAAGTTGGCTTAGTGTATTCGGTTAACACAGTTGATTATTTAGTTTTATGGAGGATAGCCTTGGTTAAAGCAACGAATTTTATAAGGACATCCTCAAGACGTTGATACCCTTCTTGCTACTGTTATTATAGAAATCTAGATAAAGCATGATTGTTCCATTTAAATTCATAATAACTACTTTATTCTAGATTATAAGAATTCTCATATGAGATATCTTGAGGCTAGTTCTCTGTGTAAAATGGATGCCCCTATATATAGTTTAGTGCTTGACATTCATGATTAGAGTGATTACCTACACAAATGTCATAACACACCATAAATATTGGTTGACCTTTCCAATACATGTCACTAAGCCTCTCGTTCCATGTTTCCAATACCACATAAGCGATAGCATGTCATAATTCCCTTAAGAATTATGTCTGCTCTATCCTTCCATTCTGTTTGGTGGCTATGAAAATGAATATCCAAATCATAAAAAAAGTTACAAACACAAGATTAAGAAAGAGAACTATAAGGACAAACAAATAAATATAAAAAGAAAAGAAATAAAAACTACATTAAAAATGACTAGATTAATAAAAATAAGGTTTTCATTATATTACAATCCTTGAAAACAACACCAAGAACTTGATTAATGTTGAATTATTATAATCGCAAGTGTATAGTATAACTGTAACTAGCATTGACAAGTATAGGTTGATCCCATAAGGACCATAATTATCTTTCTATTATTTAGTCTAACAAATCATAATGCTTATGATTAGTCAAATTTAAATTAAACTAATAAACTAAAATAAAACAACACAATTGACTTACTAGAACAAAGTTTAAACTAAGGATTAATCAAAGAAGACAATGGTACTTGGAGTTTGAATCCCTTTTGACTTCTTTTGAAATCATGAGTTCACTAATCAATTTAATCTATAATTCATTGAATTTGGAAAATTTTCAATTATGATAGTATCTTTCTTAAGGCTATTTACATGTAATCCTAAGTTGGTTAATTAAAATTATAATTAAAACCTTATAATTCTATTAATCAATTTATGAATTTTACTATTAAGTTTGATCCTAATTCAAAAGATTTATGTCTACTATACAGGGAGCATTTTTGCCAGACTGTAAAATTGGTGATCACATTTTATTAGTTCAAAAACTTATGAAGGATTGTAACTCTGGTAAAAAACTCAACAGTTGCATGATAAGGTAGACATCTTCAAAGCTTTCGATACCGTTAGCTGGGAATTTATTCAATTATGCCTTGAAGCAATTCACATCCCTCCCAAATTTATGCAGTGGATCATGACATGTATTCAAACTTCTATATTGAGTGTGCTTGTTAACGATTTTCCATCTAAACCTTTAAAACCAGTTAGAGGAATACGTCAAGGTGATCCCTTATCTTCATACCTGTTTACTTTAGTTATAGAGGGCTTTTCTAGACTATTAACCCAACTCATCACTTCTAATGGGGGATTAAATTTCATCATAATTGTAAGGAGATCAAACTTACTCACCTTATATATGTGGATGACTTGTTACTGCTGTGTGAAGCTGATTCATTTTCCATCAATATAATGATGCATGTTCTTCAATCATTTGCTGAATGGTTTGGCCTTAAGTATAATCTAGATAAGAGTAGCTTATACCTCTCTATAGATGTGAGGAATCTGGAGGAGTTAAAGGGACTGATGGGTATGAACACTGTTTCACTTAATTTATGCTATTTAGGCGTTCTTGTTACTGCTTCTAAACTCAAATATAGCGATTGCCTTTCTAATATTGAAAGAGTGAAATTGAGGGTCATGGCTTGACAAAATAGCTTCTTATCTTATGCTACCAGGGTAACCCACATTATTTTGGTCCTCAGTAGCCTAGCCTTCATTTCCATTAGACTGCACATGTAGCTCTACCCAAGAAAGCTATAAATGAGATGAACAAAATTATGAAAAACTTTCTATGGATTGGCACCTCTATCAATTCCAAGCGAGCTAAAATCAAGTGGAGCGATATCATGATCTCAAAAAGTAAAGGAGGTCTTAGGATCATTTCCATAACATAAATGCAGAAGGTCTTGAGGTGTAAGCAGCCGTGGAGATTGATCACTAATACTAACGCAATATAGATCCAATAGACCTATGAATATTACTTAAAGTATACTAACTTTTGGTCGTTGGATTGTTTTCGGGTAGTTTATGCCATTTTTAAAAAGATGATGGCACAGTTGGGGGGCTATCTACTTTTGATTTTGGAACTACACACCATCTCACATCTGAATTAAACAACCTTGCTATTCATTCATAATATGATGGTCTGAGAAAGTAACTATTGGTGATGGTAGCTCCTTACCCATCTCTCATATAGGGCGTTCTACTGCTTATGTCAATAACGTTCCTATTAATTTATCTCAAATATTGCATGTTCCAAAGGCCCATCAAAATTTATTATTTGTTCATACTTTGCCTAAGCATAATTTGGTCTCTATTGAATTTATTTAACA
Source organism: Erythroxylum oxycarpum (assembly GCA_025629785.1). NCBI lineage: Eukaryota > Viridiplantae > Streptophyta > Magnoliopsida > Malpighiales > Erythroxylaceae > Erythroxylum > Erythroxylum oxycarpum. The sequence goes on from JAOTAZ010000218.1 coordinate 27,225,121, forward strand.
ATTTTTTCTTGTGAAGGATTTGACAACAAGGCAAGTAATTTACCATGGAAAGAGCAAAAATGGTCTTTATACTTTGCCAATGTTAGTTTCTTCCTCACCAAGGGCTTTAAAGGCTTCAGTGGAGTTTCTACTTGGCATTAACGTCTGAATCATGCTAGTATTAAAATAGTGCATCAAGGTACTAGAATTATAATTTATTTTTTCCAAGTCTTTTACATCAATTTGTCATGGTTGTGATGATAGTAAGATTCATAAATTGCCTTTTTCATTATCTACTCGTAAGTAAAATGTTCTAGAGTTGATTTATACTGATTTATGAGGACCTCCCCTACAATAATCAGTTGATGAAAGTAAATATCATGTTTTGTTTAAGGATTATTTTAATAAATATTCTTAGATTTATTTTATTCGCTACAAGTTAAAACTTATGAGTATTTTTATTAAATTTAAACATCTTGTTGAACTTTTTTTTGGTAAGGTAAACGTGAGCAAGCTCACGAAAACAAAAAATTTCCTAACATAAGAGACTCCTATTAAATTATGATCAAGTCATCTACTAACGCTAGGGGGACTTGCCTCAAAACATGAAAGCCGAAAGGAAATTCAAAAGCAAGGTGAGAAAGAGAGTTAGCTACAAAGTTCCTTTCTCCATAAATGTGATTGAGTTTCACATTATGGAATCTCTTCAGTAAGTCTAGGATTTGAACAACGAGAGGCAAACAACCTGAATTTGCTTGAACATCACCGGTCAACATTTGGACAGCAATCTCATTATCACATTCAACAAGCACATCCAAATAGGCAAGTTTATGAGTAAGTTTAATACCATAATAGAGAGCCCACAATTCAGAACAAAGTATTGAACAACGACCCATCTTGAAGACAAACCCATGTTTCCAGCGACCAGTATGATCCCGAATCAAACCTCCACTTGCAGCAATCCCCGTGAAAGCAGCTAAAGAAGCATCCGTGTTGAGCTTCATAAAAGAGGAATGCGGGCATTTCCAAAAAATTAACCTTGAACCCGAAGGAGCATGATTCTTCGACGACAACTTGTTGAAGGTATCTTAAATCAGTTTAGCTTCAGAAATAGTACTCTGCAAGGTAGTAAAAATGGAGGAAACACCATAATTAAAAACTATGTCATTTCTTCGTTTCCAAAGGTTCCAGCAGTCTAATCCGAAGATAGTAGGCCAACCAAGATGATCATGAGAAAGATGAGAGCTTTTCATGTTCAATAATAACCAATCTTCCAAATTAACATTCCAGAAGGAGCTTAAATTATTAAAATCAGTGAACAGATGCCAGAATTGAACAGCAACAGGACAATCTTGGAGAATGTGTAGAAGAGTTTCAGGCTCGTCGTTGCAAAGATCACAACTGCCAGAGTCACTTAAGTGTCATCGTTTTCTTTCATCGTTGGTTAGTACTCCATTGTTTAGGGCTAGCCAAAAAACATTTTGATTTTTTGAGGGCCTTGCCACTTTCAAATCAGCTTCCAAGGAAAATTATGAGAAGGAATATAATTTTCAGAAAGAAAATCATACGCAGCCTTCAAAGTAAAGACTCTTGAAGAAGACAGACCCCAAAAAAGTGAGTCCTTACCACAAGCATCGGAGGGTACCAGCGTGGCAGCAATAAAAGAGCAGATTGAAGTGGGGAGCAAATGAGAAAGATACTCCCATCGCCAATCACCATCAGCAGTAACAAAAAAAGAGACAGTTTATCAATCATACTATCCGGAATAGGTCCACTGGCTGCATGTAGCAAAGGCTCTGAGACACTCGACAGCCATCTATGTTTCCAAAATTTGACCGTGTTCCTGTCATCTACGGCCTAGAAGGCGTTAGAAATCACAGCATCCTAATTTGCAGTTACCAAACGCCATAAAGGAGTACAAGAAGCAGGAGCAACAATATTATTTGGGACATCCATGTTGAATTTGTATTTGGAACGAAGCACCTAAGTCCATAGACTATTAGAATCTGTCAACATATGCCATCCAACTTTCATAGCATAGGCTTTGTTAACTAGGCGAAGATTCCTCAAACCCAACCCTCTAGCTCCTTTAGAATGCTGCACTTTATCCCAAGAAACTAGAGACAGACTCCTTTTGTCATCTTCCTTTGTCCATATGAAACTCCTGCTGATTTTTTTCATCTAATCACAAATAGTAATAGGGACCTTAGAAGTTTGCATGGCAAAGGATGGTATTGAAAACAAAGATGAATTCGCCAAAGTAACACGACTTGCAAGGGAAAGACGACTAGAATTTCAGCTCAAAATTTTTGCCTTCATTTTATCAAGGATATACCCATAGCTTTTCTTAGTGACCCAAGAATGGAGGAGAGGGACTCCTAAGTATTTCCCCAAGTCATTAGTTTCCTAAAACTCCAAAGTAGCCTTTAATGATCTTCTTATAAATGCAGGAACATTTTTTGAGAAGAAGACCGAGCTTTTTAAGTGTTGACTCGTTGACCTGAACAAGCACAGAAGTCTTGGAGGACCCCTTTAACAATATCAACCTGAGTAGTATAAGCTTTAGCAAAAAGGATAAGGTCATCTGCAAAGAAAAGACAAGGAAGCAGAGGACCATCTTGGCTAAGCTTGATAGGTTTCCAATTTCCTTCATCAATAGATTTACAAATGCCATGGGATAGTCTTTCCAGGCATAACACAAAGAGGTAAGGAGACAGGGGGCACCCTTAGCGTAGACCTCAAGTCAGCAAGATATGATCCGTGATACTACCATTCCATAAAAGTTGCATAGAGCTACCAGAAACACACTTCATGATAGTACTGATAAGAGCCTAAGGTATTCCTACCTCATGAAGGGTATCTAGTAAAAATTCCCATCAGATTCTATCGTACGCCTTTTCAAGATCAACTTTTATTACCATACAACCCCGTTTCGAACTCATGGTTCTCATGGAGTGAATGACTTCCTGAGCAACCACAATATTATCAGTAATGTGTCTTCCTGGAACGAAGCTAGTTTGAGCTGGCCCAATCACCTGAGGCATGATCATCTTGATTTTATGAGCAATGGTTTTGGTGATTAATTTATACATTATTGTGCAGAGAGCAATTGGTTGAAGGATTTAAACCTTGCAATTTGATTGGGGTGGAGAGTGTCAATCCTTGCACCAATATCTTGGTGAAAACTGGATTAATCATCTTTCATGTTTACACAAACTTGAGCAAAATGGATGTGTTGAATAAAAGCATCGACATAATTTGCTTTTGATGCCACAAATTACATTATTAATAGACTTCTTACATCTTGCATAATAAATCTTCTTTTGAATTCACATTTAATGAGAAGTTTTTTTTTTGAAGGTTTTCAGTTGCTTGTGCTACTTTTGGCTTAGGCCTTACAACAAGGATAAATTGGAGCCACGCTTGGTTAAGTGTGTCTTTCTAGGATATACTAATTGCACAAAGGCCATAAACATTTTGACATTGTTACTTATAAAGTATACATTTCTCATCATGTACTATGTAATGAGAATCTTTTTCCATTTGCAGATTCCAACGGTCATCAACAAAAGTCAATATTGCCAGTATCTAGGCAATTGGAACCAGCAGCAACAGCTTCTTTTTTCGTACCCGCAGTACCAACTTATGCGCCACAAACCTTTCACACACCATTGGTTGACCAACCTTCCCCACCATCTCAATGACCTACTTCACCAGCTTCTAAACGAACAAACCCAATCGTACATGATAATGTGTTCGGCTCCCCTCTCAATACAAAATTGAAATGGCTTCTCTAATAAGCTCCTATAATAAGAAAATTCAAAACTTAAAATTCGTTAAGAGCCACTTGAAATTTCCTTAATTGTTGATCTTTCAACCTATAATTCACAATCAAAACAAACTAGTTCAATTCAACCAATGCCTACATGGACAAATTCCTTACTCCCATCTCGACAATTTTAAGCTCAGATTATTGAACCTACAAGCTATTCCCAATCTATCAAAGATCCAAACTGGGCAGCCGCAATAACTGAGGAGTTTAATGCCCTTATATCCAACAAATCGTGGGATTTAGTACCAGCTTCTCAAGCAATAAATCTTGTTGGGTGCAAGTGGGTGTATCGTATCAAACAAAATCTTAAAATAACAATTTCACACTATAAAGCTTGGTTGGGTTCTAAGGGATTTCATCAACCACCAATAATTGACTATAATTCTACCTTTAATCTTGTTATTTGTCCTGCCATAATTAGACTTATTTTAAGCATTGATGTTACTAAAAATTGGTGTATTAGACAACTTAATGTTTTTAATCCTTTTTTACATGTTCCCTTCAGGAACAGGTTTATTGTGTATGTTTACCATGCAAATCTCTCTATAGTCTTAAGCAGACTCTGCAGAGTCGATTCCACTACCTTAAATAAACATTGCTTTAATTCCATTTAAAAGCCTCTGATACTGATCCTTTTCTAACTAATGGTAAATCTCATATTTTTTTGCTTTGTATATGTAGCTGACATCGTTTTGAGATGTAGTTCTGATAAATTAGTGATGGGAGTTATTCACGCACTCCAATCCCGTTTTGCAGTCAAAGACCTTTGAATCCCTGTAAGTTGCAGAGTCAGCCAGCTGTCAGGGTTAATTAGGCATTTAAGTTCAATAACTTTTTAAATAGACTTAGGCCCTGTTTGGCAATCAGCTGATAGCTGATAGCTGATAGCTGATTCTATCAGCTGTTAGCTGATAGCTGATTATATCAGCTGATTTGACCAGCGGATTGCATTAGCTGTTTGTTAAAGATGTTTGGTAAAATTAGCTGTTTAATATTAGCTGTTTAAGTGTAAAATGACTTATAAGGACATGACTTTAAAAAATATAAAAATATGATTATTATATATTTTAGTACTTCAATGAATATTCTTATAAGAATTTACATTTTAGATATTTAATTCTACAAAAATTTAATTTATAATTCTAATAAAAAACATGGAACACAT
>JAOTAZ010000218.1:27255125-27271556 GCA_025629785.1 Erythroxylum oxycarpum
CTTGGGTGATTTGAAAAGAAGGTAATATCTCAAGCTTTCTTTTCAAATCACCCAAGTCTGTGTGAACTAATTTTCTACTCAAAGTTTTTGTAAACAGATTCACTAAGTTTCTCTCTGACTTGACATAATCTAAAGAAATTACACTATGTCTAATTAAAGTATAGACAATTTTACGTCTCAATCTGATATGTCTACTTTTACCTTTATATGTCTTGTTCTTGGTAACATGAATGGCAGCCTGCAAATCACAATGAAGGAAAATAGAAGGAATTGGTTTTTCCTAAAGCGGGATATCAACTAAGAGATTCCTTAGCCACTCAGCTTCCCGTCCTGCCAACTCCAATGCCATAAACTCAGCATCCATTGTTGATCTCGCAATACATGTTTGCTTGGATGATTTCCAAGATACTACAACTCTTGCCAAGGTAAAAACATAACTACTGGTAGAGTGTATATCATCACTCTCCGTAACCTAGTTAGCAGCAGAATACCCTCCAATACAGGAGGATGACCACCAAACGATAATCCATAATGCATAGTACCTTTCAAATACCTTAATAAACGAATTAATGCATTCCAATGCTCTTGACTAGGATTATGAGTATACCTACTAAGTCTACTCACGCAGTATGCAATATCAGGACAAGAATAGTTCATTAAGAACATCACACTACTAAGAATTTTATCATACTCAGCTTGGTGTACACTTTTACCAAGATTTTTCTTTAAAGCAACACTAGCATCATAGGGAGTTTTGACTGGATCAAAATCATAGTAGCTGAACTTCTTCAAAATTTCATGAACATAATGAGTTTGATTCAACCTAAAACCAAAGTCAGTTTTATCAACTTTGATTCCCAAAATAAAGTCCACAGGTCCAAGATCTTTCATATAAAAAGAACACTTTAACAAACTCTTAGAAGTATCAACAACAGATAAACTAGTACCAAAAATAAGCATATCATCCACATAAAGAGTTATGATTACACAACCATTGGCATCATATTTCACATAAATGCAAGAATCAGCATCACAAGAGGTGAAACCATATTTGAAAATCTCACTTTCAAATTTTTTTGGCCACTGTTTGGAAGCTTGTTTAAGTCCATGCAAAGACTTAACCAACTTACACCTTTTGCTCTTGACCATACACTCTAAACCCCCAAAGCTAGACTATATAAATTTCCTCATCTAGATTGCCATTCAATAAAGTTGTCTTAACATCCATTTTGTGGACATGAAGCTTAAATAACGAGGCAATAGCAAATAACATCCTTATAGATGCAATTTTAGTAATAGGAGCGTAAGTATAAAAAAAGTTCAATCCTTCTTTTTGTTTAAAGCCTTTAATCACAAGTCTTGCCTTGAACCTCTCAATGGTTCTTTCAGGTTTAAATTTCATTTTGAAAATCCACTTACACTCCAAAGGCCTACACCCTTGAGGTAGATCAACTAAAACTAAAGTTTTATTAGACATGATTAACTCTAATTAATTATCTATGGCTTCCTTCCAAAACGTAGCATCCACAGATCTCATTGCTTTCTTATAAGTTTTGGGATCTTCCTTAATAATATAAGTCACCACAAAAACATCATCTATCTCCTCAGGTTTTGTCACCACAAAGAAAGTAATAAATTCAGAACCAAAACTAGTGGGTACTCTAGCTTTTTTGATTCTTCTTAGTTCAACAATTTCGCCTTCCTCTATGTCATCATTAGTAGAAGAATTAGGAACAACTTGTCTAGGGACTTATACACTCCCTTTCATAGAAAATATATCTTCGAAGAACACTGCATTTCTTGACTCTATAATTGATTCATAAGTGCTAAACCCCTCTTCCTTAACCATAAATCTATAGGTAGCACTATTAGGGACATATCCTACAAAAATTGAATCAACGATCTTAGGCCCAATTTTCTTCCTCTTATGTTCAGATGTCCAACTTGGGAAACCAAGTTCAATGGATCAAACGGAGTCATGTAGTGACTACTTACTTGAACTTTGTTTGTGGAATAATACTGAGATATATTCAGTTGTTGAATTGCATCCCTAATATGACTTTACTGTGTTTGATGAGGTTGAATTGTACAATCCTTAATGAGTTCCATAGCCCCGTTTTTGGTGATGTGAGCAGTACACACTTGATGAACTCACCTACGTAATTAGGGGGCTAGCCACCCTCCTATGAGAGTATTTGGGCTATCTCTCTAGAGCGATTATGAGACTAGAACATTTTGAGGTTGTTAATTCTCTAGCAAGTTCTGTCTTCAAATTTCTTGGACAACAGGTTCAAGACTTAGTTCACCTAGTTGTTCACTAATTTTTCTCCTAAATTGTTATAGTTTGTTTCTCAATTTTTGGACCAAGTGGGGGATTATTGGTGTTATTGGTCCATAACTTGGACCCTGTGGTTGTCATCCTCATTATTATCCTATAACAATTATAATGTTTAGCCATTATTATGCTCCAACGTTTATTTCTTCTACTGCTAACGTATACATTGTTTCTGTTATATATAGAAGTCATGCATCTGCTCAATAAGGAGACCGTTGAACACTGCTGATTTTCTCTGTTTTTTTTCTCTCATGTATCTTTATTTGCTCCATCCACTCAAGCATTTTCCTCTACATACAAACATCTTATACACGTATTTTTTCTTGCACACAAATTTTGCATTTATTTGCCTTCCTTTAATTTCGGAGACAGTTCTTACTCCACCCTTTAGAGTGTACTGAAGTTGGTGGAAAAGGCGTTAACCCTAGGATCAAATCCCGTTATCCTGCTACACCGTAAAGGGAAATTTTTTTACTTAAGGCAGTGATTTTTCACGACGCCTTGCATTTCAGATAAGCTGTTCCATTTTAATTATTATTGCTACTTTCACTAACACCCTAGTTTCTACTGAATAACTCCACTTGTTGATCTTTGTGATTTCCACATTTTAAGTTGTTAACTGGTTTTCGATTATAGAAGGAGGGTAATGTATGGAAACTTTGTTTGTGCGTGGTTCTAAGGTTTTAGGCTGATACCACGGTTCATATGAGATCCCACATCTATTGAAGAGGAGAACGAAATACGTCTTATAAGGGTATGAATACCTCTTTCCCATATATGCATTTTGTAGGTTACGGAAAGAGAAAAATCGTGAGGGTTTTAGATGATGGGCAACCCAAAGCGGACAATATTTGTGGGCGAGTGATCTGGGCTATTACAAATAGTATCAGAGCCGATTCTTGACCCGTTGTGCCAGCGAGGACGCTAGGCCCTAAAGGGGTGGATTGTGAGATCCCACATCAGTTGGATAGGAGAACAAAATACACCTTATAAGGGTACGAACACCTCTTCCCTATAGAAGTGTTTTCCTGGGTGCGGGAAGAGCAAAACTGTGAGGGCCTTGGCCCGATGGGCAACACAAAGCGGACAATATCTGTAGGTGGGTGGTTTGGGCTGTTATAAATGGTATCAGAGTCGGTTCCCAACTTGTTGTGTCAACGAGGACGTCGAGCCCTAAAGGAGGTAGATTGTAAGATCTCACATTGATTAAAGAGGAGAATGAAGCATGTCTTATAAGAGTACGGATACCTCTTTCCCATAGACGCGTTTTTTTCAGGTGCGGGAAGAGCAAAACTGTGAAGGCCTTGGCCTAATGGGCAATCCAAAACGGACAATATATGTGGGCGGGTGGTCTGGGCTATTATAGTTCATGTTGAACATGCTTATATCGTGGCTTTTGAAAAACACTTTCTTGAAGCTCGCACAAGATGAGTGTGCAATCCTTTTGAAGCAAGGACCTATTGAGCTCACAAAGTTGGATTGGGCTTGTCAAGCATTCTATGTCAATAAACATTCAGAGCAGAAACGTGGAAAAAAGAGATTAGTCATTGACCATAAACCTCTGAATGCTTTCTTGCAAGATGATAAGTTTCCTTTACTAAAGATAAGTACTCAATTACTATTCCTTAAAGATGTTATCTTTTCAAAGTTTGGTCTTAAGGCAGGATTTTGGCAACTGGGTATTGTCCTAATAGAACGATATAAGATTGCATTATGCATTCCCAATGCATAATACCAATGGATGGTTATGCTATTTGGAGTTAAAGTCGCTCCATCACTGTTTCAAAAATTCATGACAAAGATTTATGAGCCTATCCTCAACAATGCACTAATCTACATTGATGACATCTTACTGTTCTCAAAGACCCATGAGGAATATCAGGCCCTTTTGAAAAGATTTTTGAATCTCACTAAACAGTATGACATTATGCTATCAGCCTCGAAAAACATTATTGACACTACATAAATTGAATTCTTGGCTATGCATTTTAAAGGTAGATTCTAACAGCCAGGTCCACACATTGTAAAAGAGCTGTTATAATTTCCTGATGAAAAGCTCACTGTCAATCAGATACAACAATTCTTTGGAATTGTCAATTATCTTCGAGATTTCATACCACACGTGGTAGCTTACACTTCAAGCTTATCCAAGCTTTTGAAAAAGAATCCACCACCTTGGACAAAAGAACAAAAAAAGCTTGTCAAGCATCTAAAGTAGACCTGTTAGGATCCTCCACCACTAAAGATTCCTGACACAGGACAATATGTCTTACAGACTGATGCTAGTGACACCTACTGGGGTGTTGTACTCCTCGAAGAAATCAATGACCAAAGACATTATTGCGAGCATGTAAGTGGTCAATTTAGTTCTACTAAATGCCACTATTATATAAACTATAAGGAGATTCTTACTGTTAAATGAGGTATTGAAAATTTCACTTTCCACCTCACTCCTTATCATTTTGTCATTGAAATAGATAACACCTCCTTTCTAAAAATCCTTGATCAGTCCAAGAAAAAGATTCCCAACAATCAATTACTTCGTTGGCAAGAGTGATTTCCTCCTATAAAATCTCCATTCGTCACATTAAAGGTTACATAAATATCCCTGCTAATTATCTCTCTAGACTTACAAAACCTCTCTTGTTCTTCTCTTCTTTTCTCAAACTTCCCATTCCATTATACTGGTTAATGGAGTTTCCCATATTTGCAAAATATAAAAAGGAATTTCCTCCTTTGTTTTCTAATCCTCCAACTACTGTTTTAGAGCTTTATCCACTTCTGCATCAGAGTTTGTTTTATTATTTACATCTAACTCTTCTCCAGCATGACATTTTACCAGTTCCTGGATTCTTTGATCCTACTACTCCTTATAAAATGATGTATCATATTTATGATACTATCCATGACTCCACCTTGTGGCATCTTTGGGCAATGTCAGCCCTTTATGCATGTTCAATTGCCTTTTCACCTCTTAATGTGTATTGTCATCTCTCTGATCCACCTAATTCAAAATCTCTTCTATGAACCTTTCTTGAATGGTTCCAACCCCTAAATAAATGGAGAATTGATATGTCCCAACTCTTAACACATTATAGATTATGAGATTCCTCTTTGGATGATCAAGAAAACTATGCCATTTATCTCATTCATCTCCCTTATGTTATAAGTGATTCTGGACAACTCTGCACATTCAACCATCCCCAGCATTGGCGAACTTCTACTTCCCGGTCTACAGATCAAACATGTTTCCTAGAAGATTCATATTCTCTTTTAGACCAGTTAAGCCAATCTCAAAATTCGGACTTCTCAGCATTGTGCATTTCTCTTATACCTTATTATGGAGATACTGCTCTTCTCGATCCAATTACCACTCCATCAATAAGTCAGTAGGCTTCCATCGCTGATCATGTAATTCATATTAGAGCTGGTGAAATTCCTTGCCCAGTCTCCAGTCCATCAACAAGCCCATTATGTAGTACAATACAAGAATTTGATTCTTTTTCTGGTCCATGGCCTTCTAATTGGGATACGACAAATATCCATCACCCCATCGACCAACTTGACAGAAGAATGAGAACCACTAGAGATATTGACATACTGGATGACCTCACTTTAACCCTTTAAAGTGAGCACACCTTTTAAGGCAACCACCTTCACGACTTTTGATGAAAGATGGCCCCATAAATCACTCTTTAAGCTACTTTTTAAGATTCCATCTTATCATCACATTGTGTATCTTTAGACTTTTGATAAAGTAGGTTACTTTTGTCAAAGTTAGGTAGCATTATTGTACCTTAAAGTAGTCTTCTTTTTAACAGAAGTAATGAGTTTATCTTAGGTTGATTTACATTTCTAAACTTCGCATCGCCTATAAAAGCAAGGTTTCCTTTCCATTGTAAGCATGCTTAATTTTAAGTTTTGAGGATGGATGCTTAATCTTAAGCTTTCCTTAGAGTGTATCTTAGTGTGAGATAAATGAAGTTTGTTTCTTTCTAAGTCTCTTCTCTTTCCTGAAAACTTCAAAGGCTTGAATCATATTACTATCTGTCTAGGTGTAGAACAAGTATGTTCTACACTCGTCTCTTTTGAGGATCTTGTGTATCACAAAGTCTATGACAGTTTGGGACTGCTTGTAAAACAATTTCTGCTGCTTGATTCTGAGTTTAATGGGAAAAAAGTGAAGGTATTATTGAGATTATTATTACAGAGTGGGAGCTGAAAGTTGTGAAAAAAGGGAAAGGGTTCCTAAGAGGAAAGATGAGAGTTGTGTGCCCGTGGAGGGTGGCCTTGTTGTCTCATCCATCATACCTGGAACAATCCCGATAGTCACAAGTATATTCCCAAGTTATTTCACAATAGTCTACCAGACAACTCAGTACCTCTAATCCGACTTTGGTTAAGTCGATGATCTTGGTCAAACGAGTTGCTTTAGCTAGTTTGTTGTCGTAGTTTCCCTGTGTGCCCTTCGGGGTCCTCCTGTGATATCAAAGCCAGAACTTTTGTTCTTGCCTGAGGTATATCTTGTATATCGTCGTACCAATATCCCAAGTCCCCCATAGACTTAGAGGTCTTGTATTATGCATAACTAGCTAGTGACCCAACCAAACCTTTCGTATCTTGTCAGGCAGGTAATATTAATTCTTGTTCAAAGAAGTGAATAAGGAGAGAGGCTATATGAAACATGGAAACATTGTCTACCGAACCTGTTCCTTTATCGTCTACTTTGTCTATGTCTTTTTTACCTTCTAGTGTAAAGCATGTGTTATCAAATATAATAGAAAACCTTGTAGAAATCACCTATGTACCTGTAGAAAATCGTGTTTGTAAGTCTTTTTTACCTTTGTTGAGTCCATACAATGTATATTCTCGTGATCATTCTTGGACGAGAAGTATTCATACTATTTTGTTTACTTCTAGACCTCGTGTGAAAGAAATCATCCAGAGTTCCAGATTGGAACAATGTGGTCTTAGATCTAGCACTGCAGAACAATACGTAAAGTTTGAAATCCCTAAAGAACTAATCTCTTTATGGAGGGAGCAAAATCATACACATCTTCATATTAGAGCTTTACGCCCTGTTCTTACACTTCATAGAAGAAAGGGAATACCTGCTACAGCCAGGATAACTCTTCTAGACATTGCCTACATAATATACCAAAATGCTCTTATTGGTACTCTGTTAATAACGCTTAACAATGGAAGTGTCATCTTAACCATCACACATGATTTCAACATCAAGTTGGATGGTCCTACCTTATCTGAACGTCTGCAAGTTCAGATCCAGATCATTGGAGCAGATCAAGATCCTACGGTCATCATGACTACTCTACATCACCAGATGATCTATCATCTACATAATCATGCTTTGGACCTTAACTTCCTGAATTCCACTTCGGATGCTCTTTAAATGGTCGTTGATTGTTTCAATGATCAAAATACTATCATTCAGATCCCAAAACAACTACCAGCACAGGAGCTTGAAAAGTTGATGCCTACTGAACGGATCACCAACTACTAGAAGTTGTTCCATGTGCCTCATCGATACTCTATTTATACGACAACTTCTCCAATTCTGAAGACATTGAAAGATGGAACTGTTAAGTCCATATATACACAACCCAATGAAGATCCATATGGACCTTCAACATCTGGGGCGATCCTTATGATCCAGCCCTATTTTCTCATACGGAAGGTAAATTTGGTCCTCCTATTCATTACTTTAAATCTAATGGAGATCCAGTTTATGTTAGTCATCATCTTGGACATTTTGTATGGGATGTCAACCCATCGATGTGCGAAACAGACTGTGAGATTTGTCTCAACACAGAGTCAAATAGTGATGATGATGATGATCGTTATACAAAAAGGAGAGGAAAAAGAAAAGGCCAAAATCTTGTTGTATGTTTTCTCGTGAGTATCATCCCCTTAGAGATGATCCAGATCTAGACGATTCTAAAGGTCTATTGATAGAAAGATCCAGACCTAAGTCTCTTAAAGAGATGTTGAAGTCGTCTACATGCAGATCTACATAAAGATCTAAGCCAGAAGTTCCTGTTATGACTCCTACTCCTATACCCTGTATGATGGCAAAGCCATACGAGAAAGACTTTCCTACATTAACCAGGAGTATTGATGAATCAACGTGGGTTGTCTCTAACCTTTATATCCGAGCCACAAGAATCACTTCACAAGGAGCAATTGTGTCAAATCCATTTGACGAAGTTCTCAACTGGAAAACATCAAATGCAGTAGCACAGAACAAAGTTTTTAAAAGAATTGATTTTAAGCTGGATGGAATTTGTCAACAAAATTAGTGAGATTTTCATCATAAAGTCGATGCAGTTTCTAAACAGATACAACAGATGTACCAGTCATACAAAGCTCTTATTCAGCGTCTTGATGCTAAATTTCAACAATACATCTCTACCCATTATATGGGTCTTGACTTCAACATTAAAGTTCGTGAGATACAAAAAATACAAGGAATTGAGCAACAAATAGAAGCTGACATGCATTCTGCATAATCATGGACAATTTATGGCTCATCCTCAATAGATTTTCCAAATACATAACCAACATATTCGTCTCCTATGTATCATAATCGGAGGAGTTGTCGTATGAAAAGAGTGTCGATGAGGCGCGTGGAACACCTTTTGGTAGTTGGTGATCCATTTAGTAGGCATCAACTTTTCAAGCTCCTGTGCTGGTAGTTGCTTCAGGATCTGAATGATAGTAGTCTAATCATTGGAACGATCAGCAACCATGTAAAAAGCATCGGAAATGGAATTTGAGAAGTTAAGATCTAAAGCATGATTCTGTAGACAATAGATCATCGAGTGATGTAGAGTAGTAATGATGGCTGTAGGATCTTAATCTGCTCCAGTGATCTGGATCTGAACTTGCAGACGTTCAGATAAGGTAGGATCATCCAACCAGATGTTGAAATCAGGTTCTATAGTTAAGATGACACGTCTGTTGTTTAGCGTTGTTAGCAAAAGTAATAATAAGAGCATTTTGGTATGTTGTGTAGGCAGTGTTTAGAAGAGATATCCTGGTTGTAGCAGGAATTCCCTTTCATCCATGAAGTGTAAGAACAAGGTGTATATCTACAACATGAAAATATGTATGATTTTGCCCCCTCTATAAAGAGATAAGTTATTTAGGGATTTCAAGCTTTACATATTATTCTGCGGTAGTAAATCTAAGACCACACTGTTCCAATCTAAAACTCTAGATGATTTCTTTCACATAAGGTCTAAAAGTAGGCAAAATAGTATGAATACTTCTCGTCCAAGAATGGCTATGAGAATATATACTGTACGGACTTAACAAAGGTAAAGAAGACTCACAAACACAATTTTCTACAGGTGCATGGGTGATTTCAACAGGGTTTTCTATTCTATTTGATAACACACGCTTTACATTAAAAGGTAAAGAAGACATAGATAAAGTAGATAATAAATAAATAAGGTCGGTAGACAGTGTTTCCATGTTTTCATATAGACTCTCTTCTTACTTACTTCTTTGAACAAGAATCAATATTACCTGCCTGACAAGATGCGAAAGGTTTGGTTGAGCCACTAGCTAGTCATGCGTAATGCAAGACCTCCAAGTTTGTGGGTGACTTGGGATACTGGTACGACAATATCCAAGATATATCTCGGGCAAGAACAAAAGTTCTGGCTCTGATACCATAGGCGGGCCCCGAAGGACACAC
Organism: Erythroxylum oxycarpum; assembly: GCA_025629785.1. Taxonomy (NCBI): domain Eukaryota; kingdom Viridiplantae; phylum Streptophyta; class Magnoliopsida; order Malpighiales; family Erythroxylaceae; genus Erythroxylum; species Erythroxylum oxycarpum. The sequence continues at coordinate 27,265,181 of JAOTAZ010000218.1, forward strand.
AGGGAAACTACGACACCAAACTGGCTAAAACAACCCGTTTAGATAAGATCATCAACTTAACCAAAGTCAGGTTGGAGGTACTGAGTTGTCTAGTAGACTATTGTGAAACAACTTGAAAATATACTTGTCACTATCGGGATTGTTCCAGGTATGATGGACGAGACAACAAGGCCACTCTCTACAGGCACACAACTCTGATCTTTCATCTTAAGAACCCTATCCCTTTTCACAACTCTCAGCTCCTACTTTATAATAATAATCTCAACAGTACCTTCACTCTTTCCCCGTTAAACTCAGAATGAAGCAGCGAAAATTGTTTTACAGGTAGTCTCAAACTGTCATAGACTTTGTGATATACAAGATCCTCAGAAGAGGTGAGTGTAGAGCATACTTGTCCTACACCTAGATAGATAGTAATATGATTCAAGCCTTTGAAGTTTTTAGGAAGGAGAAGAGACTTAGAAAGAAATAAACTTCATTTATCTCACACTAAGATACACTCTAAGGAAAGCTTAAGATTAAGCATCCATCTTCAAAACCTAAAATTAAGCATGCTTACAATGGAAAGGAAACCTTGCTTTTATAGGCGAAGCGAAGGTTAGAAATGTAAATCTACCTAAGACAATCTCATTACTTTTGTTGAAAAGAAGACTACTTTAAGGTACAATAATGCTACCTAACTTTGACAAAAGTAACCTACTTTATCAAAAGTCTAAAGATACACAATGTGATGATAAGATGAAATCTTGAACAGTGATTTGTGGGGCCATCTTTCTATCAAAAGTCGTGAAGGTGGTTACCTTAAAAAGTGTGCTCACTTTAAAGGGCTAAAGTGAGGTCATCCAGTATGTCATTTTTTTTAGTGGTTCCCATTGTTCTGTCAAGTTGGTCGATGAGTTGATGGATATTTGTCGTATCCCAATTAAAAGGCCATGGACTAGAAACAGAATCAAGTTCTTATATTGGACTACATAATGGGCTTGTTGATGGACTGGAGACTGGGCAAGGAATTTCACCAGCTCTAATATGAATTACATTATTAGCGATGGAAGCCTACTAACTTATTGATGGAGTGGTAATTGGTTTGAGAAGAGTAGTATCTCCATAATAAGGTCCAAGAGAAGTGCACATTGATGAGAAGTCCGAATTCTGAGATTGGTTTAACTGGTCTAAAAGAGAATATGAATCTTTTAGGGAACATGTTTGATCTGTAGACCAGGAAGTAGAAGTTCGCCAATGCTGGAGATGGTTGAATGTGCAGAATTATCCAGAATCACTTATAACATAAGGATGATGAATGAAATAAATGGCATAGTTTTCTTGATCGCCCAAAGAGGAATCTCATAATCTATGATGTGTTAAGAGTTAGGACATATCAATTCTCCATTTATTTAAGGGTTGGAACCATTCAAAAAAGGTCCATAAAAGAGATTTTGAATTAGTTGGATCAGAGAGATGACAATACACATGAAGAGGTGAAAAGGCAATTGAACATGCATAAAGGGTTGACATTGCCCAAAGATGCCACAAGGTGGAGTCATGGATGGTATCATAAATATGATACATCATTTTATAAGGTGTAGTAGGATCAAAGAATCTAGGAACTGGTAAAATATCATGCTGGAGAAGAGTTAGATGTAAATAATAAAACAAACTTTGATGCAGAAGTGAATAAAGCTCTAAAACAGTAGTTGGAGGATTAGAAAACAAAGGAGGAAACTCCTTTTTATATTTTGCAAATCTGGGAAACTCTATTAATCGGTATAATGGAATAGGAAGTTTGAGAAAATAAGAGAAGAACAAGAGAGGTTTTGTAAGTCTAGAGAGATAATTAGCAAGGATATTTATGTGACCTTTAATGTGTCAAATGAAGATTTTATAGGAGGAAATCACTCTTGCTAATAAAGTAGTTGATTGTTGGGAATCTTTTTCTTAGACTGATCAAGGATTTTTAGAAAGGAGGTGTTATCTATTTCAATGACAAAATGATAAGGAGTGAGGTGGAAATTGAAATTTTCAATACTTCGTTTAACAACAAGAATCTCCTTATAGCTGATATGATAGTGGCATTCAGTAGAACTAAATTGACCACTTGCATGCTCACAATAATGTCTTTGGTCATTGATTTCTTCAAGGAGTATAGCACCCCAGTGTGTGTCACTAGCATCGGTCTATAAGATACGTTGTCCTGTGTCAGGAATCTTTAGTGGTGGAGGATCCTGACAGATCTGCTTTAGATGCTTAATAGCCTTTGTTTATTCCTTTGTCCAAGGTGGTGGATTCTTTTTCAAAAGCTTGGATAAGCTTAAACTGTAAGCTGCCATGTGTGGTATGAAATCTCGAATATAATTGACAATTCCAAAGAATTGTTGTATCTGTTTGGCAGTGAGATTTTCATCAGGAAATTATAACAGCTCTTTTGCAATGTGTGAACCTGGTTGGTAGAACCCATCTTTGAAATGCATACCCAAGAATTCAATTTCTGTAGTGCCAATAATGCTTTTCGAGGTCAGTAGCATAATGCCATATTGTTTAGTGAAATCTAAAAGTCTTTTCAGAAGGGCCTGATGTTCCTCATGGGCCTTTGATAACAGTAAGATGTCATCAATGTAGATTAGTGCAATATTAAGGATAGGCTCATAGATCTTTGTCATAGATTTTTGAAACAATGATGGAGTGACTTTAAGTCCAAATGACATAACAATCTTTTGGCATTGTGCATTGGGAATGCAAAATGCAATCTTAGATCATTCTGTTGGGTCAATACCCAATTGTCAAAGTCCTGTTTTAAGATCAAACTTTGAAAAGATAACAGCTTCTTTAAGGAATAATACTTGAGTACTTATCTTTGGTAAAGGAAACTTGTCATCTTGCAGGAAAGCATTCAGAGGTTTATAGTCAATGACTAATTTCTTTTTTCATGTTTTTGCTCTAAATGTTTATTGACATAGAACGTTTGACAAGCCCAATTCGACTTTGTGGGCTCAAAAAGTCCTTGCTTTAAAAAGATTGCACACTCATCTTGTGCAAACTTCATATCATCAGGGTTCATCCCTGGATGTGTGGCTTTCGTAGGATTGATATCCTTGTTCTTCTTGAAAGGTAGCCTTATAAAATAGTCTGCATTTTTTCACAAAAGACATGGGTGAGAAATTGTGCATGAGATTTAGGACAGTATTCCAATAGTTTATCTCGTAGTGCATTGTATTGTGTAGGAACCGGGGTTAGTTTAAAAACATTTTTTATTTCAGTGTATGGTCTGAATATTGATCGATACCTGAGGCCTATGGGTACGATCTGCAAAGGTGAGGCTTTACTGTATGTATCCATGCCAATCAGAATGTCTGGGCCAGGTAAATTCTTCCAAGAACTTTAGTTCAAACTGTACATTGAGGAAAGAATCTGATTCTGATTCTTCTTCTTGTTATCAACCCAATCTTAAAAGAATTACCATCAGCAGTAATAAAATATTCTTCATGAGAAGTCTATGCGTCAGATGATAAGATATTGGGATTCGTGATCGTACAACTAGATCCAGTATCCATAAACCCGATAGCTTTGATGGGTTTGTCATATTTGTACTGTTGAAATAGTTGGATCTAGACATAAGGTCGTTGAACTGGTTTACCATCTACTTTCATGCATGTTTGCTGTAGCATGTATAATGAATCATCATCTATAGATGCAAATGAATGAGATGATTCTTCTTCTTCAGATGTAGAGATTGAAACAACGAACTTAGTATCGTCATCCTCTTGGGATTGCTTCTCAATTAATTCTTCAAAATCGTCAGAATGTATTGGCAGAATAGATTTGATCTGTTTCAATAACTTGAGATCTTTCTTTATTTTGTGAGGACAAGTACGTGCAAAATGCCCATGCTGTCTACAGAGAAAACATCGAGTAGGCTTCTGTCGATGTGAGGACTTTTTAAAGAACCAAACAAATTTTCTCTTTGTACTACTGTTCTTCCTTTCATTTGTTTTCTTCCAAGGCTTGTAGCCTTCCTTCTTCCTTTGGAACTTTCTCCTAGGGTAGACTTGATGAAGATGAGCTTTCTTCTTGCTATGACACTCACAAGTTTTTGTATCTTTGTATTTTATCTAGAGATAAGGCTTCCTGCAAGCCTGTTTGAGAATTAGACCGCCTTTTATGATATTCTTGAATAAGGTATGCAGATCACATAACTTATCAAGAGAAGCTAAAGCAAGTTGATATATTTCTCCAAGAGATATTGTTGACATATCCCGTTGAAGAGAAACTATGGTCCTTTGTAGTTCTGGTTGCAGTTGATATGGAATGGATAATATAAAAGTATATTAAAGATTAACATCATTCTATCCATTCAAGAGATAATACCTTTCCGTCATTCGTTAATAATGCTTATGGATATCACTCTTATCAAGAGAATAACATTTCATTGTGAAGTATTCCTGGCGGATTTGTTTGTCAATGAGCTGAAAGTCACCAATGAATTTTGTATGGATAATTCCAAGTAGTGCTCCTGCAATAGTGACTTGGATGTACTGAAGGAGTTGATATTCATTACTACTTTGCCACCATTTTCGCAAAGTACCAGTGAAATGAGATGTGAATACAGGCTAGATCATAAGGATTGCCCCAAACATTGAAGGTCCGGATGGATCTTTATTGGGTCGTGTATAAATGGACTTAACAGTTCCATCTCTCAATGTCTTCAGAATCGGAGGAGTTGTCATATGAAAAGAGTGTTGATGAGGCGCTTGGAACACCTTCTGGTAGTTGGTGATCCATTTAGCCAGCATCAACTTTTCAAGCTCCTGTGTTGGTAGTTACTTCGAGATCTGAATGATAGTAGTTTGATCATTGGAACGATCAGCGATTATGTAAAAAGCATCCGAAGTGGAATTTGAGAAGTTAAGGTCCAAAGCATGATTATATAGACGATAGATCATCTGGTGATGTAGAGTAGCCATGATGGCTGTAGGATCTTGATCTGCTTTAGTGATCTGGATCTGAACTTGTAGACGTTCAGATAAGGTAGGATCATCCAACTTGATGTTGAAATCAGGTGCTATGGTCAAGATGACACTTCCATTATTGAGCGTTGTTAGCAGAGTACCAATAAGAGCATTTTGGTACGTTGTGTAGGCAGTGTCTAGAAGAGATATCCTGGCTATAACAGGTATTTCCTTTCTTCCATGAAGTGTAAGAACAAGGTGTATAGCTTCAACATAAAGATGTGTGTAATTTTGCTTCCTCCATAAGGAGATCAATTCTTTAGACATTTCAAGCTTTACGTATTGTTCTGCAGTGGTAGATCTAAGACCACACACTGTTCCAATCTGGAACTCTGGATGATTTCTTTCACACAATGTTTAGAAGTAGACAAAATAGTACGAATACTTCTCATCCAAGAACGATCACGATAATATATGTTGTATGGACTCAACAAACGTAAAGAAGACTCACAAACACGATTTTCTACAGGTACATGGGTGACATTGATTATTTTCGGTACTATTTTTTGGGCTATTAAATTCAACCGATATCTGATTCGAGGGCATTTTCTTTAACAACTGGTATTAGAGCTTCTCCTGTTGGTCTAACATACCGTATGCTCTGTGGTTGCCACTAAGGTAAACCTTTCACATCAGAAAGTAACTTAGATTTTTATTGTGAGTCTAAATAGGGCCCACAACTTCGATTTTATCTTGTAGGGCCCACTGTCTTGGTTTTGTAAACAGAGTTTAGCTTTGCATATGGGGCTTAAGTCCCGACTTTGTCTGAACGGCCTATATCCAGTGCTTTTGTGGGGTCCGCTATCCCAATTTCACGTGTGGGGCCCACCTGTAGAAAAATAGTCAGAATATTAATTTATAGCCATCATGACGATAACAAAGACCTCTATTGAAAAGTTTGACCGGAGCGTTAACTTCGGTATGTGGCAGCTCAAGATGCAAGCCATTTTAATACAAGATTGGTGTGAGATTGCACTGGATGGAGTGAAAAAAAGGCCAGTAGATATGGCGTCAGATAAATTCACAGATCTAGATAAAAGACTAGATCAGCCATCACATTGAATCTCTCCGATGAGGTTTTGTAAGAGGTTGCTGGTGAAAGCACAGCTAAAGGTATGTGGGACAAGTTGAAAGCTATGTACATAAAGAAGACGGTGAAAAATCGGCTTTATTTGAAACAGAAGTTGTACATGTTGAGGATGACAAAAGTTAAATCTATTCTTTCACATTTGGATAAATCTTATTCTCTTATTTTGGATTTGAAGAATGTAGATGTAAAAATTGAGGATGAAGATCAAGTGATTCTCTTATTTTGGATTTGAAGAATGTAGATGTAAAAATTGAGGATGAAGATCAAGCCATATTGTTGTTATGTT
>JAOTAZ010000218.1:27322164-27334596 GCA_025629785.1 Erythroxylum oxycarpum
TGACAGAGCCAGGAATTTAAGATAGGGGGGCCAAAAATTTAATTTTTTAAAATTTTGAGAGGCCCAGTACACCACTAATCCTTAAATAACTCTATCTTTATATATATATATATTAAAAATAATTTTTTAAAAAAAACTTGAGAGGCCCAGTGACCCCCCAAGTTTGTATGTTGCTACGTCACGTGTCACCTAAAATTAAAATGGTTATTCAATTTTCCTATGAATTATTTGTCACGGTCACAAATTAATGAGAACAACATTTCCATCCCAACCAAACAAAGCTAGATTATCCATTTACAATTCTTCTGCTCTATATGCGCATGTTAAATTATAGAACTTTCAAGTTTTTCAGGTTGGTGATGGCAGAACCGATCACTATTGTTGGCAGCCGCCAGAGGACATGACAACCTCACGCCAAGCCTATAAAATTAACGAGAAGAATCCCGGTTCGGAGGTGACCGGAGAGACGGCAGCAGCCATGGTTGCTGCCTCAGTTGTGTTTAGGAAAACAAATCCTCATTACGCTCACCTACTATTGCACCATGCAAAACAAGTGGGTTGGTTAATGAGGTCGTTGGCTTGTTAAAGGGACATATTGGGGTAGGTATAAGCTATTCACCAACGAAATAATTAACACTTACAATAACTTATGGTTAGTGTAACCAATTCAAGGGAAGCACTTAACTAACTAACTATAAACCTTGAGTTCGATCATCAAATAGATGAATTAGGATCGAATTTAAAATTGATAAAGATGTCATATATTATGGCATGCAGTTGTTCGAGTTCGGTGATAAGTATAGAGGGAAATATGACAAAAGTGTGAGGGTGGCGAGGGGATATTACACATCGGTGAGTGGATACAAGGATGAGTTACTGTGGGCAGCTTTGTGGCTATACAAGGCCACCGATAATGAAAGTTACCTGGCGTATGTGACGAGGAATGCTCGTCGACTTGGAGGGATCTCTTGGGCAATCACCGAGTTTAGCTGGGATGTGAAGTATGCTGGTGTTCAAGTCATCGCATCAATGGTATGTATGATACTTCTCTACCTATATTATAGTGATCTTGTAAATGGGTTTGGATTCTTTGTCTAATATAATGGTGTCTTATTTTATCTTATAAATCTCAACGATTTATTTATGTGGATCTCATAAATAAATAAACACGAGACTTACATAAATAAATGATTGAGATTTGTGAAACAGAACAAGTCAATAGAGGATCTCATCTCCTTATACATAACATATCATTGTTGAAAAAAAATACTGCTTTATATATTTTCAAACAATTACTTCTTACTCAGACAATAACTTGTATGTCTAATTAAAGATTATATATTCCAGTTGGAAAGGGAGCATAGGGACAAAAATCAAAAGTACATACTAGAAAAATATCGTGCCAAAGCGGAGTATTATATTTGTGCCTGCCTTAACAAGAGCAACCAGACTAATGTGCAGCGCACCCCAGGAGGCTTACTCTACGTCCGCCAATGGAACAACATGCAGTACGTATCAACGGCTGCATTTCTTCTCACAATCTACTCCGATCATCTCCAAGCCATAAGTCAACAGCTCAACTGTGACCGTGGAGCGGTAGGCCCGGGTGAGATATTCGATTTTGCTAAATCACAAATTGATTACATATTGGGGGCTAATCTAATGGGCATTAGCTACTTAGTTGGCTACGGATCAACGTATCCTCAAAGGGTCCACCACAGAGGAGCATCCGTTGAATCATACAAGGAGAACAAGGATTTTATCAGGCGCATACAAGGGTATGAATATGATACCTGGTACGGTCAGAAAAATCCTAACCCTAATATTCTTGCTGGGGCTTTGGTGGGTGGGCCAGATGATAAGGATCAGTTTAGGGATGACAGGAGTAATTTCATGCAGACTGAGGCCTGTACATATAATACGGCAACCTTGGTTGGTGTTTTTGGTAGATTATATACATTATTACATGACAAACATTTGCCTGCTAACCAGTCATTAGCTACTTCTATTTAGCAGAAGTTCATTTGTAACTGTATGCACAATACAATGAAGGAAGTGTTGGAGGAAGTGATTATTTTGTTCTTTTAATTGATTAGCTTATTATATGTCCTCATCGACCAACTTTCTTCAATTGTTCAAAAAAGGGTTAAGTATATGTCAATGATGGACTCTGTCCTCAAAGTTCAGAAGTAATTAAGGTTATGGAATCAAATCAAACAACTATTATTATGTATTAGTTCAATCACAATTTAATTATATAGACAAGGTGTCCTTTTTGGCTTTTTCACGTATAAGAACTATAGATTTCGGTATGCTAAAAATTTTAAAGCTATAGGTGGGAACTCTTTTGGATCATTTTGGTACAGTGAATGTTATTCACCTTTCCTTGCTTTCCTGCCTGTCCCTTTGCGACAGTTAAGATATTATCACGGCTACTAAATTTGACCCTATCCAATTTAATTCAGCCTAATTTAATTTAATATTAATAAATTAAAAGAGCTTAAATTAAAGGGTTAATTCGCCTGATTTGAAAAGTTCTTACCAATTCGATCCAGATTGACACAATAATATTGTTTTGACAACAAACTAAGTTTAGATCTTATGTAAAGAAAATCATGTCGAGTTAAACTAAGTTAGAATGATCAAGACCCTATTAAACCCATTAATAACCTTATTTATTAGCATCTAAATTATAATTAATAGATATTAATACTTACCATGTATAATAATTTCTCTTTTGAGCTAAAAAATGAAACACTCATTCATCTCTTTAAGTTATTATATAAAAACGATACTAAGTTTGAGTTTACTTTTGATTTTTTACATTAACTAAGATTTGTTCTTATCACAGACTAAGTTTTTCTGTCATGTTTTTCTCCCATTATTGATTTCTCTATTTTTAGATTTTCTTATTTATATTCTATGATTTTATTTGAATTCTTTAATTAATGGGATCAGTTAGGCTCCTTGTATATTTATATACATTCATATAAACAAAAGAATACAAAATAATTGTGTCATTAAGAAGCGTGAGTCTTAAAATAATGCTTTCTTGATGAAAATTGGGCTTACTCTTGCCACAAAGCCTGATCTCCTTTGGGTTAAAGTTCTGAGATGCAAGTATGGATGGGAGAATCTTAAAGGCCCGTCTTGTAATAAACAAAACGGATCCCTTCTTTGGCGTAATATTAAGAGAATATGGCCTGATTTGGAGTTGGGCATGTGATGGGAGATTGGTGATGGCAGTAAAGTTTGGTTTTGGGCTGATAATTGGCTTGTCAATGTGGGGCCTCTCAAACTTCTTGCTAGTTAGGATATCATAGAGGAAGAGCTTGCTCTTCCAGTTTGTAACTTTATCGGTCTTGACGGTAATTGGAAATGCAGTCTCTTTAACCGAGATTTTCCATACCAAATCCTCTCTATTATTATAGGAACTAAGCCACCAAGCTAGGAGGATGGAAATGCTAGCTGTTTCTGCGATAGGAATAGCAATGGATACTTTTCTGTCAAATCAGCTCACAAGACAACAAGTGGGATGTAATTTGGAAGCACGAGAAGGCTTAATGGGTTCTTGTGTTCCTCTAGTTAGCGTTACGTGGAGCTCTTCTCACTAATAAAGATCGTGTTAGACGACATATAACGGATAATGAAGCTTATAGTCTGTGTGGTAGCGAGAAAGAGGATGTTGATCATATACTCAGATGATGCAAGCTAGCAGGGGATGTTTGGAAGATCTTTGTCCTATCACATCAAATGGCTCAGTTCATGAATAATAATTTTGCAGATGGGACGATTAAGAATCTTAGAGGACGTATGACCACTCCTTTCCTAATGGAGAGTGGGCCTTGATGTTTGGACTTACCTGCTAGAAACTATAGGAAGCACGCAACAAACATATCTTTTACAATGAGTACATTCAAGCGCCTCGACTTGTAGAAGAAGCCAAAATGCTTTCGGATTTCAGTACGAAGGCAAGGTGTACTTTGAAATCCATTCAAAGCGCTAGTGTTAGGAAAGAAGCATGCAACGTTAAGTGGATGAAACCCATGAGCTGTTGGGTCTCTTTAAATTGTGACGGTGCTATTAAAGGGGCATCCGGACAAGCAGGAACAAGATCTCTTCTTCGTAGTCCTGATGGAAGCTGGATCAGAGGGGGTTGTCGAAACATTGGGTGTTGTACATCTCTCCATGTGGGCTATAGCGGATGGATTAAATGTGGTTTGGGACTGCGGATTTCGCTGTGTGAAATTGGATGTCGATTGTCTTTTGACAGTCAATCTTTTAAAACAAAATGGTTATCAACCCAATGCTAGTACCATACTTTTTAAATAGATCCTTATGCTCCTCAGGATGGATTGGCAAGTGGATTTAGCTTATGTATATCGTGAGGGAAATAAGTGTGCATATTTTCTAGCGACCTATGGAGTGTGCATGTTTTCTAGCGACCCATGCACTAACGATGGAAAGAGGTTTTCATGATCTACAGGTCCCACCTGAAGAGTTGAATAGGATTCTACATGATGACGCCATAGGTGTTGAGCAGGTAAGATTATGTAGGGGCTCTCTTTAGTGTACTTTTCTTGTCCCTTTTTAACGGAAAAAAAGCTCATTAAGGATAGTGGAGGTATTGTGACATCTTAAATCGACATTAGATCAAGGAATTTTCTTATCATTTACCACTGACCTTTCCCTTTTCTCATATTGTAACTCAGATTGAACTAGTTTTCTAATGTATATGTTCATTTAGTGGATACTTCAATTAGACAATCTCTTATCTCTTAAAAAAGCAAGAAACATGTTATATTCTCTCGTTCTTTTATTGAAGTTGAGTATATTTATGGCTACAACTATTTATGAATTAATTTGGTTAAAGTAATTGCTATTTAATTTAAATGGGCATCATTATTCTCTTTTATGGTTTTATTGTAACAATCAAGCTGCAACAAATATTGCTAATGCTTATTATCTACTATGAATGCACCAAGCATATAGAGATAGATTCACTACAACAAAGTAAGGAAAAGGTTAAGTTTTTTGTAAAGATCGATAAAAATCGTCACTAAAATGATAACTTTTAGCGACATTTTGGAAAATAGTCGCTAAAGATTTACTTTTTTCGACGATTTTGAAAATTGTCACCAAATGTTGACATTTAGCTACGATTTTAGAAAAATAATCACCAAAAGTTAACCATTTAGCTACGATTTTAAAAATCATCGCTAAACATTGCAACAAGGTAGACAATTGGTTCTTTTTTTGCTACGTTTTTAAAATCGTTGCTAAAAGTAAGCTTTTAGTGACAATTTTAAAAATCATCACAAAAAGTAAACCTTTGGAGATGATTTTAATAATCATCATCAAATGAGGACCATTTAGCTACTATTTTTAAAAATTGTCTATAAAAGCTCAACATTTTGCAACAAATTTTGAAATCATCACTAAAAATGGACCTTTAGTGAGGTTTTTGTCACTAAAAGTGGATCCTTTAGCGAAGATTTAAAAAAATCATCACTAAATGGTCCAAAATATCACTTATTTTGAGGCCAATTGTGTGCCAAATAAGGAGGGAACGAAAATGAGATAGGCGTTTAAAATGAAAAGCTCTAAAAGCCTAAAATACCCATCTCTCATTTGCTTTTGCTTTCCTCTTCCTCCATGAAAACGCCACACCCATGTCTCATCCTCTCCTTTCTTCTTTCCTCTTCCTCCATGAAAACGAAAGGTAGCTCTCGATCCATAATGTAGAGAGCTTATGTTTGTATGTGCTTTTTTGTTTCTTTTTTTGATATCTGAACTTGGCTTGATGAAATGCATTTGGGTTTTGTTTTGTGGATCTTTTTGTTTTCTATGGAGTCATAAAGGTGTCATCTTGAGTTTTGTCTAAATGAGTGTTTCTTTATTTTTTTTTTGCTTATGAGCTTATCTCATTTTTCGTCTTGGGTTCATTTTGAAGCTTGATTTCATGGGGAAGATGTAAAATTTGATGAGAAATTGGACCTCTCAAGTATTCCTGCTTTACCATTATTAACCCTATTGGAGTTGCTCTCTTATTGCTTGTACTCATTTGCTTTGTGGCATATTTGGAGTTTGTTGATAATACTCCTTCGGTTTATAAGGGGTTGTTTCAAAGGAGCACTCGCACCTTCCCATATGATCGACCTCAATCTGCGATTCAGACTATTGTCAACACTAAAGACAACAAGCGTGGTTGGTTGTAGAACCTTGTGGATCCCTCGCAATATTTCATTTCCTCTAGCACTCATAGGATCTTCGCTTCCTTTTTCGAGAAAAACCTCCCTCTGAGGTTTGATTCTTTTACTTTCTTGAATGATTTCTTGTTTCTTAAAGTTATGGTTGTTAATTTTTGTATAAATAGATATCTTCTCTGAAAATTAGGGTTTTTTTTAAATTGGTCTATTAATGAAAATTCTTTGTGAAAATTATAGTCTTAGTGAAGTTGAGAGATCAGTGAAAATTGTTGTGAAATTTAGGGTGTGTTTGATTAAGTTATTACCCAGTTTACTGCATTTACACTAGATTCAAGAATTCTTTCGTTATCAGTGGATTTTGATTTAACTAAAGTTCTGTAAATTCCATATGAACAAAGCAAAACATGTTATGGAAACATGGGATAGACAATTCCATTGCTCTCCATGTGAGCAAGGGATTGCTTTTTTGTATCTTGCAAATGATATTTTGCAAAATAGTCGCCGAAAAGGATCAGAATTTGTTGGGGAATTCTGGAAGGTTCTTTCAGATGCACTTCCTGATGTCATTGAAAATAGGGATGAGTTTGGAAGAAATGTTGCATTGTGATTGGTATTAAATATTTACTTCTTGCATTATAACCTTTTATTTTAAATTTACTTGATGGGGTTTGGTACAATCAACAAAATCCTAGATTTCATGATTTTAGTGTGCTTTTCATTACTTCTTTTTCTAATGTGAGACCTTTTTGCTTTTTGTTTATTATAAGTAAGAAATATTGGTTATTAAAGTAGTAATCTTGCAATTACATGTTTTCTTTTAATTTATGACTATACTAGTGTATTGTTCAAAAGATATTCTTATTTTTTGAAAACTAAGCAATTGCTAGCTTCTTTTTTATTTTTTAAACATTTAGTTGTTATTAGTCATTTAGTTTTCTGAGCTAGATGCATCATATGGTGACATTATTATCTCATGTGCACTTGCAGTTAGATCAGGTACTCTAAAGTGTGAATGATAATATGATGCAATGTGTAATAATTGCATGACTTATAAAGTTCTTTGTAATTGTTGGGTTCTGTTTCCGAAGCCCAACGATCGCTCCAAATATCATAACATAAGACGTGCTCATAGCACCCTAAAGGGTTACTTCAATTAACCCTCATCATTTCATCTTCATTCTTGTAACACCCCAAAAAATTTTCCTCTCCATATGCTCAATGGTGTGCCCATACCAAAACAGTCTCCATGTTAAAACTCCTTTCTCCTTTTTGTGAACAGAATTTGGAAATCTTCAAACCCGAAGTTCACTTTAACTTTTTAAAATAAATCGTAACTCGAAGTCTCTAGTTTTTTTTGAAACAAGAATCACTTCAATTGGAGCTCTATAGCTCAAGATATGATTAAAAATATAAAATAGGTTCATAGCCCTATTAAGCTCTCCAACCTGACCACTCACTTTCATTTCATCTAACTGTTTCAATTCCACTGCAAAGGTTACCAATTTTTATGGACATGTACGGAAATGTGTTAGAAATCCAATTCCTCAATAATCACCTCAGTCGGAGGTCGGACGAAGGAGTTATGGCCAAACGAATCGAACATGTTCATATCCTGATTCCTATTGAACATACTTTGGCGCAAATGCCATAACTCCCGTTATAGATGTCGGATTGACTTTGTTTTTAGACGGTTGGAAAGAAGACATCTAGAGCTACAACTTTTATGAAGACCAAAAATTTAAATTTTGTCATTAAGAGGGTCAAATTACACGGACCGTGTGAAATCACACGGTTAGGCCGTATAACCATCGGGTGAAATGTGTCCCCTGCGCCCAGATTTACGCAGCCAATGTAAATTCACACGGGTAGACCGTGTAACCTTCGGGTGTAACAAGTTTTTCACCCTCCAAGACCTCTCCAAAGGGTCTTAAACCCAACCTAACTTCCCTTTTACTCATATCTTACTAAAAATCAACTTTTTCTAGTCTGATATCACTTCATATACTCTAAAGGTTCGGGTATTTCGTTCATCACGACATCCTAACTTGTAATGAGCATAACTCTCAACTCCGATATGAAAAACTCACAAACTTGGTATCGTTCGAAAGATAAAAGGACAAGCTACAACTTCAAAGAAGGAAACTTTGGCCAATCCTATCTCAATTATTCTAGAATTTCCCTTGAATCAGCATACCCATTTTTATCCTCATGCAAAACTTAACATTCATCCCAAACTCACTTCTTCTATACCACAAAACCACTTCAAATCCATTTCAATCAACTTGTTCTCTCTCAATTTCATAGCACGTACACATTTACTCAAATTCAAGTCATCTAAAACCAAAATTCCTTTAAGTCAAAACACTTACAACACATCCATATACAAAAGCATTCTTTTCATGCATTATCCTTAAACATATTATGCCAATTTGCTCCTATTAGTATGGTTCAAATAAAACATCAAACACAATCATTCTACTTCATGCATATTCTTTTTTCTTTGTATTTGCATAAATCACCATGATTTCCTTATTTAATTTCATTTCATAAATCAAAAATCCCACGAAGAGATTGGGGTCTAACATGAGGTATTCTCTTTTGTAGTAAAACATTCTTCTATTCATATTTTGTTGGCTTTGGTTGTGCAGTTTGACCATGAATTGGCTCAACTTAATGTTAAGACGACATTCTTACATGATAATTTAGAGGAAGATATTTTTATGTCTCAATTAGAAGGGTTTACGGTTGTTGGTAAAGAAAATTGGGTTTGCAAATTGCATAAATCATTGTATGGTTTGAAGCAATCTCCAAGACAATGGTACAAGCGATTTGATAGGTTTATGATCGAGTAGAAGTACACAAGAAGTCATTATGATCATTGTGTATACTTTCACAAGCTACAAGATGGAACCTTTATTTATCTACTTTTATATGTTGATGATATGTTTATAGCATGTAAAAGCAAAGTGGAGATTGAAAGATTGAAGACTCAATTGAGTAATGAATTTGAGATGAAGGACTTAGGAGAAGCTCGAAAGATACTAGGTGTGGAAATTGAAAGACATAGAGCAAAAGGCAAGATTGGTCTGTGTCAAAAGCAGTATTTAAAGAAAGTACTACAACATTTCGGGATGAATGAAAATTTATAACCGGTTAGTATACCTTTTGCTCCTCATTTCAAACTTAGTGCTTCTATTTCTCCTAAGATAGATGAAGAGAGTCATTACATGGCTCAGATTCCATATGTAAGTGCTGTTGGTAGCTTGATGTATGCTATGGTATGTACTAGGCCTGATATTTCACAAGCTGTTAGTATTGTGAAATGAGGATCACCACTTGAAGGATCACCACAACTAAGAGAACTAACTTGTCCTTCTCTATCCCTTTTAACATGCTCTTTTGCTTCACCATCCGTACGTTCAACATATTGAAAACTTGGACTAGAAGAAACGTATTGAAGATAAGAGTGTTCTTGGCTTTCTCTCCCACACTGAAAACTGAACTACCCCTGAATTCTATCGTTAATAGAACAACTACCTGGTATAAGGGCTGAGTAAGAATGTTCCTCCACATGATGTCAAAAATAAGTGGATGGATTGTGGAATAGGTGGGTTTTTCATGGCTTCGTTGCTGGGCTTATTGGTGGCCAAAGCTAAGGTTATTAATGTTTCCATAGTAATATTTAACTAAAGAAGTTGGACTGTCGTTAATGGGCTTTAACTAGAAGCAAAAAATCCAATGGAGGTGACAAGAAGAGCAGTGACATTGAAAGTGAGTTGAAGTTGAATCAACTTCTGTATATTTTCGTAGAGACACCTTCCCCATCTTAAAATTTTCACTACAGTATCGAAGTTGTCATCCAATATGATCATATCTGAGCCCTCTTTTTCAACATCTACCCCTTGAATTCCAATGGAAAGCCCAATGTCTGCATTTTTTTAGAGCAAATGCACCATTCATACCATTTCCAATTACTACAACTATATGGCCTTTCCCTTGTAGGTACTGTACCATCAAGCTTTTGTCAAACGATGAAGATCTTGCCATTACTCAGATACGATTGATTTTCTCATTTCTTTCTTTAGGCAAGTAGTTTATGAATTGCACACCTTCTATTATAGTATCACTGTCTATAAACTCTTCGGGATCAAGAATTCTGCAGTCAATTGCTATAGCTCTGGATGTGTGTATATTGTCACCGATGATCATTATAAATTTCAATCCAGCTTTCTTGCATGACTCTACTGCCTCTTTAACTCCTGGTTGAAATTGGTTCTCCAATCCCACAAGCCCCAACAAAGCCATTCGAGCTTCTTCAACCTGTTGATCATTCAGTAATTGTGCAACCTTTTTGTGGGCAAAGGCAATGCACCATATGCCTTTTGTTTCCATACTTAGAATTATCGATTCAAACTTCAATCTTTCTTCACAACTCATCTCTTGCTCACCGTTGCAGTCATAGTAATTTGAACACATCAAAAGTATTATTTCTGCAGCTCCTTTCAAGTGTGTCTGAATTGTCTTTTCATGGTGTGAAGAAACATGATAGAGAGAAGTGGGAAAGAAGAATGATAGAAACTGAATGTGGAGAAAAATGAAAATATATTCACTCATTCTAAAACGTTGTTACAAGTACAATTATATACAAGTAAAAGAGAGAAAGTCAACCAATCTAAAGAACTAATCTAACTAACTAATTAAGTTACAAAATACAATATGAGGATTTAATAACCTCCTTAAGATGAGTATGGATGTCAAGGATGCTCATCTTGGACTTAAGAAAATCAAATTGTCTTCTACATAAAGCTTTAGTGTAAATATCTGCCACCTTTTTTTAGTAGGGATGAGATGAACTTCAATTGAACCTTCTGCTACCTTTTCTCGGATGAAGTGAATGCCCATCTCAAAATGTTTTGTTCTTTCATGAAAAATGGGATTCTTGCAAAGCTATATACATAACTTGTTATCACAGAACATATCCATCTTCTTATTTACTAGAAAACTAAGGTCTTTAGCAAATTTTTTACCCACAATAGCTCACACAAAGCCATAGCCACCGCTCTATATTCAACCTATGCTGAACTTCTTGCTATCACAGATTGTTTCTTTGATTTCCAACTTATCATGGTGTTTCCAACAACCACGCAATACCTAGAAACTGACCTTCTAGTGTCTGGGCAACTTCTCCAGTCATTGTCTATAAAACACTTCAAACTTACATCCTCTTGTTTGCCAAAAAGAACCCCTTGCCCTAGAGAGCCTTTCAAATACTTCAAAACCTACAAGGCTGCCTTTATATGGATCTTAACTGATTTATCCATGAATTGTGACAAAACATAGACTGCATAGCACAAGTCGGGTCTAGTGAAAGTCAAGTAAATCAGTTTCCTAACCAATTTCCTATAGACTAGAGCATCTTCAAAAACTTCTTCTTTTTCTTGCCTTAATTTGCGATTGATTTCTATGGGAACAGGACTTGGTTTCGGTCTAACTCCAAATTCAGCGATAAGATCCAAGGTGTATTGTATTTTCTTTGTGATAAAAATATCCCTTGTGAAGATTTTGCAACCTCAACTCCTAAGAAATATCTTGGTACCCCCAAATTCTTAAGTTTGAATCTCTATTCCAATGACTTATTGACAAAAAGAACACCAACATCTGAAGTGCCCCCTATCAAAATGTCATCTACATACACTAATAATGCTGTGAAAACTCCCCCATCCCTATAAGTAAACAAAGAGTAGTCATACCTTGATTGGATAAAACCAATCTCTATCAAAGCCTCTATAAACTAAGTGTTCCACTGCCTAGAAGCTTGTTTGAGTCCATACGAGGACTTTTTGAGTTTACAAGCAATAGTTCCGTCATGAAGTTTCCCTCTTCCCAACTTATAATCCAATGGCATCTCCATAAAAAGTTCGTCATTTAAGTTTCCATTAAGAAAGGCATTGTTTATGTCCAACTGGTGGAGAGACCAATTCATCTTGGCTGCTAGAGCAAAGAAGACCCTAATTGTTGTTTGCTTGACAACAGGGCTGAATGTATCCTGTTGGACCCCGATACCAAGTCCCAACCTACATCCAATTTGTTTTGTTACCATAACTGGTGGATCCTGATTCCGGTGCCCAACATCCTGAGACATAAGTCTTGTACTAGAAACCCTGAAGGGTCACTTACTGCCAAATCTTATTAGTAGTGGTGAGCGTACATTAGGCAAATCCCA
>JAOTAZ010000218.1:27497948-27512617 GCA_025629785.1 Erythroxylum oxycarpum
AAATATCTTTATTTATTAAGATTGGGTGTGTTTGATCGATATATAATATTGATTTAAATGTTACTTATTATTACTTTATAAGTGGTCATTAATTTGTTTCTTCTGAAATATATCTTTTTGGTTTGTGAATTTAATTGCAAATTATGTCATTAAAGATAAAAATAAAAATAAATAATTTTTTCTTTCTACGTACAGCTGCAAGAAATTATCATGATTTGGATATCGGAACCACCTCTCTTATAGTCTTATAGGTTGATGGTGTAATGCAGCTGTAGATGTGACTGGCGTATGTTGCGATAACCAGCCGACAACACTTGATAGTCACAATTATATTATGTTGTGTTGTTGATATGCATTATCCAGCATCTTATAGTTTAGAAAATAGCCTAATCCTTGCATGTGATCTTGTAATGGTGGTCAGTGGTATCTTGAAACAACCATTGCTTGAAGGAAAGACGAGTTTGAAATAAATATTTCTCAAGATAACAGCAATGGAGGTCACTAGCATTAGCCTGAGATCTTGTAATTGTGGTCAGTGGCATCTTGAAACAACCATTGCTTGAAGGAAAGACGAGTTTGAACTAAACATTCCTCAAGACAACAGCAATGGAGGTCACTAGCATTAGTCTGATCTTGTAATTGTGGTTAGTGGTATCTGGAAACAACTAGTGCTTGAAGGAAAGACAGGGTTTGAACTAAACATTCCTCAAGATAACAGCAATAGAGGTCACTAGCATTAGTCTGATCTTGTAATTGTGGTCAGTGGCATCTTGAAACAACTAGTGCCTGAAGGAAAGACGAGTTTGAACTAAATATTCCTCAAGATAACAGCAATGGAGGTCACTAACATTAGTCTGATCTTGTAATTGTGGTCAGTGGTATCTGGAAACAACTAGTGCTTGAAGGAAAGACGAGTTTGAACTAAATATTCCTCAAGATATATAACAGCAATGGAGGTCACTAACATTAGTCTGATCTTGTAATTGTGGTCAGTGATATCTGGAAACAGCTAGTGCTTGAAGGAAAGACGAGTTTGAACTGAATATTCTTCAAGATAACAGCAATGGAGGTAACTAGCGCGCATTGGTATGATTAAAAGTTCATGAATCAGAAGTAGTTCCTTGAATGGACAATAAATGCCATACCTAAGCTAAATAATGACAACAGCTTAGTTATAATATTCTTATTAAGCTCCAAAGAGCAGTTTAGACGGTGAAATTAACTCTTTAAAAAGTTTGAAAAAATTATAACTTATCTTAATTTTAAAAATAACTTGTCAAACGTTCAAAAATATCGAAACTTTCTAATATGCATCATAAGTAATTGCAATTATTGTGGGTAGTTCAAAACGCGAAGTCCTCAATATATGCTAAAGTGAATTGGATCAAGTGTAGCTTTCCTGGTTATAGTACCAATCCAATTTTCATTTAATAGTTCATACTTCATAGAGTGGAGAATACAAATGTGTACTAAAAGAAAAAGAGCATTATGCACACGAATGTCTGTGAATCAAAATTTTCTGTACCGCTACGCACAGATTTGAGGTGTCCTTGTACTATTAGTACGTTGTCCCTGTCTGACAGCTTCTGGTAGATAAAGAGTGAAATACCGAAAGGTAGGCAACGACATTGCAGTTCCAAGTTGACGCTGGAACATTGATATTATTCTCAACAACGGCTGCAACAATCACTGATATTTGATCATTATTAAACCGTCATGTAATAATTGAAGAACCATATTTTTATCTATCTAAAACTTTAAATTTTAACTAAAAAAAGATTGTCAAAAAATGAAAACATTCTAAACCAAGTTCCTGTCTCCAAGGAAGTGTGTTAACCCAAGAAGTTTCCAATAAGAAACTCTTGTTTCCATTTCGAAACTCCAAAAATGCCATACGCAACATATATCAATCTTTCCTGTCATTAGTTTGAGCTTGGAGCTGCAAAAGTACTCTCCTATGTCCCTACTCCTACCTGAAAGCTCACTTGTCAGAAACAACCAGAGAGGAAAATTCAATAGTTTGATGACAATTCTAAGGATTTCTTTGCAAGGAAAAAGAGTGAACATGAACAATACTGTTTCATGTTTCTTTCCGGCGGCCTTAGTGCGTATACATATGGACAAAACAAAAGATACCAAGTTGTAGTAGTGAGCTCCATTTATACGGCCCTCTAGTTGATGCTGCTCCATTTTTTGATAGCAGATTAAAGCTCAGTACCTGTTTTGAAATATGATCCAAGTTCTTGTTAGAATCCTAATCTTCCGGAAGAAATCCTGATTCGAGAACTCGGAAGAGTTTTTTTTTGTGCTTTGATGGTCAGCAAACTTATCCACAAACATTAATTTTTGCTAAGACATTGTATCTGACCATTTGAGAACTACTACTCCTCCAAGTATATATCTAAGATTATGTCCAGTTGTGTTCATCTGTAACCATGTGATCATTATTGGTAAAAGATAAGCATGAAGGTCACCAATTCAATGCAGATGAAAGGAAATGATGCTGATATTGGTGTGCAGTTAATGATAAACGACAGCCATACAATCATGTCAAAGGATAAGATCTTTTACCATGTGTTGAGTGTAGAGTTGCTAATAATAATTGAGCTTGAATTATTCATTAATTAGAACTAATTATATCAATATCGATAGCTCATTTTTATTATTTATAAATTCTTTAATATTTTCATGTTTATTCAATACGTGATACTCTAACATTTCCTCTCAAGTATAACTAAAACTGGATATCTAATTGTCAGTTAAAATAAATAGAATAATAACCGGATCGAATTATTAAGATTAAACATCTAGACGGATAACCGAAAAATTAATAATTCAGGCTAAATCTATTGTGATGTCATATTAAATTTTTTAATATAGATAAAATATAGAGTTCACTAACAATAATTAAGATTGAGTCAATAATTATCAAAATGAACCAAACTAATCATTTAAATAATTAAAACTTATTATTTACACTTACTACCGGATACTCTGATATAAACAACTTTCTTTCTGTACTGGAAAAGCTTGTCGTTTTACAGGAAAGTTTTAACCCTGGTCTGTAATGTCTTCTCTTCTTCCAAGGACAGTACATGGTGATTGTCTCTGTAAGATAGCTCTATAAAGACTGTCAATAATTTCCTTTGCACTCTGTTTCAGGCTCTTTAATCCAGGAAACAAAATGTACAAAACCATTAAATTTCCTTTCCTAACTTTTTAGGTATGAGGAATTGATTACGACAATGAGAAGCATTCAGTATAGAGGAGAGCTAAGGCTAAGAGACTCGGAAATTTTATCTTGAACCATATTGGATAATTCTTGATAGGCTCACCGGAAGCATGCGCCCCTGAGCTTGAGTTGGCTTCAAGTTTCTAACATTACTACGTGGTTTTATCGATAGCAAACCAAACATGAGATGCATTAATTTCTTGGCTCGGAGGTGAAGGCTGCTTTTAAGCTCTCCAACCAATAGTCTGATGAGATGGCCATGCTAATGATCTACCAGGATCAATTGAACAGACTCAAAATTAGTAGGTAACTTTGGTTTGATGTTAGTCCCAAAATTAAGGGATGAGTAAATTAAGACAGACGGGTATGATTAATGATTTCCAAACTTGCATAACTATCAGTAAAGATGGTCATGTAGTCCGACAATTAAGTGATGATTTAGCTGAAACGAACAGTGTAAATTACGCCTCTTGATCCAAATTTGTTAGAATACTCTAAATGAGATCTGTCTTTTTCCACTTCATTACATCGCACCAGAAGTTTAAAGCTTTCCTTGAATTTTGTATCACACTGGCAAGAAAGTTTTCAACTTGGGCCTAAGAATCTGAGATTATCATCACAACAACTACAAAACGGGTTGGGAACTAAAAAAGGAAGTTGGGCTTCAATGTTTGCATGAGCCTACAAAAATATGAGAGTCTGAAGACCCTGGGAATGCATAGAAATAGAGGAAAAAATATGCATATGAACGGAGATATGGTGGCACTGCCCAAGGCCAATCACCGGAACTGCAACTACAAAGATCAAATTTTCAGAAGTAAAATAGCAGAGGAAAACAACCCATTACTATATATGTTGAAAGGAATGAATGCTCGTGGGAACTTGTCACTCATGTCATCTTCTGGTTGGAAATTGTGGAGGAATTTGTTTGCTGCTTTGGACATTAGTTGTCCTTTTAAAACATATTCAAAGTTATGGTTTTTAATTGAGACACAGCTAAAATCTTACGTTATTACTTATTAGGCTTCAGTAATGATTTATGGTCATCCCATCTTGTTGTCTCCTCTACATTACACACAAACACATGCACTAGGGACCTCCATTCCTGTACCATTCTCTTTCTTCTATTATATGGATATTCATGTTCATGTTGTTTGCGTTTGGGTTTGGGGGGCTCAAGAACCAATGTTAAACTTCTTGTCTCTTGGGGTTTGGTTCTAATCTTTCTTTTCGCCTTTCTTCCCATTTCTTATTTGTCTTTCCACGTTCCATCACCTCAAAGTATCAGAGAGATAAGTGAAAGAAAAGCACTTTGCTATAATGTGTCTTTCAATTACTGATTTTCTTGTTTTCTTATAGAAAACGATGCACTCTGTTTCTTAATCCTTTTCTTATATGTAAGTTATCTTTCAGTCTCTCCTCGCAGTGCAAACTCTTCTTTTCTAGGTCCAGAAATGGGGTATAGTGGTTACAAGTTCTTGTTGTCTCAAAAACTTGGCTGCTTTGCCATTTCCTTTGTCTTTCTCTGGATTTCAAGCTCGACCCAAGTGAGATTCATGGCTGAAGGTAAACCAAACCTCAACTAATATCTGTTTTCAATGGAGAAATTTTATTAATAAGGTTGAATTAACTACTCCATTCTATTAACAGGTACAGCAAGCCCTGCATTAGTCACTCCTTCACAGGTGAGCAGTACTGTAATTCTTTTTGTTCTCATAAGCTTTAACATGTTAGCTTTTAGAACTTTTTGTTTCTCACACACAAAGTCAAGAGCCATTGCTGAGTTATTTCTTGAGTTTGGTTAGACAATAAACGAAGAAGACAAGAGGATGATTCTAAGATCTCAGATAGGTTCAAGGCCACCAAGATGTGAGGGCAGGTGCACCTCATGTGGGCATTGTGAAGCTATCCAGGTTCCAACAAATCCCCAAGTCTCCACCATTGCCTATGCTAGAGGAGATGATAGCTCCAACTACAAGCCAATGAGTTGGAAGTGCAAATGTGGAAACTTAATCTTAAACCCTTAATTTTGATTGCTTCAACTGTCAAATTTCTCAGTTGTAGCTGGAAATATATATTTTTTCCTTTGAACAATGTACATTTCTATACTGATATGTCTGATCTCTAATATCCTTTTAGACATGCACGCATGCATGTATATATATGTGTGTGTTTGTATGTGTGTGTGTGTTTATATGCTAGTTTACTTTGTCTTCAAAAACAAATCCAGGTGAGCAGAATAAGAGATTTGGTGGGCAGAGATGGCGATCTGCAACACGCTATCTTTTATATCCTTGAAAAGAAAAACAATAATTTCTTTCATATCGAAGCAGTTTGCTCTAAATGTAAGTCCTCCAGTCTTCGCTCCAAGTGAGAAGTGGCCAAGGTCCTGAACCTATGGACAAAGTACCAGGATCTGGGTTTTGAAAGTTATTACTTGTCGTGTAAGAAATCGTAAAATCATTAGTTTTCTTCCCAAACCTCAAGTATACGGTCTTGCGGCGGATACTGCAACAGTTGTGATCAAATAATACGATGACACATCTTTCAATTACCTTCAAAATAAGTTTGTTTTGCTCTTTGAATCTGATTCTTCCATTCTTGGGTTCAGATGTTCTATCTCAATTATCCTGTACTAATCCTATTTTCGGATTGAAGAAGAGTAATTGGTACAGATCCTCTGATGCCCACATCCTTACCTTGTGCTTTTCTATTGTTCTTACGAGGAAAAGAGGCTACAAAATGACGGTTCTTTTGATCAACTAATATTACTCTTTTGTCAGCAAGTGTGTTTAAGGAAAATATACTTCCATTTTGGTGACTAAAAACAGTCAGAATCATCTTCTCATTTCAGGTTTTTGATACAAAACAGGAAGAAAGTGAAGGGATGGAAGAGAGGAAAGAGACTCGTTGTCATAAAAAAGATCGTAATCTACAAGTGATGGGATGTTACATGAGGATGAGTGTATTCGCTCTGCTGATCTCTTGGGTTCGTCTTTCATTGTTATAACCAGAAAACGCCATGCTTCTTTCTTGTTGACAACTGACACCCCGAAGACGAAGACCACACCAAGAATTCAAATCAATCAGGAATACTGCGTTGATGAGAGGCATATATCGTTCTTTTGAATGACTACTCTTCATTGTCTCCGTGAGAGAAGGAAAAAAGCCAAAAACGCCAAGTGAAGGGACACAAGCAGATCATATCAGCTTTGATGAAACACATCTTGTATAAAAGGAAACTTGTTACTTTGATATGATCTTACTCTCCCCAAAATTAACCAACCAATTTTAAGTTAATTAAATTTTGGATATGATTAAATTTAAATTAATTCAAATAAAATGATTCATTTTTAACATAATTTATTGACAACCTTTTATTAAATTCTAATTTTGTCCAAGTAAAAAAATTAATTCTCATTCTCATCCTTCTTCATTTTCTATGGATTCATCATTGTATTCAATTTCAATATTTAAGGGCATGCATGCATTGAAATTCATTATACATTAGTACTTATTATTTATCTCAAACTCAAGCGGTATGTTCTATCAATAATCATATTACAAGCGTCCGGTACATACAAGGGTTTAGATTATACTGGGAAGAAAGTTTACTCCCGCTTTAGTTCTATGTTAAAATGCAATTAGTTGAACAAACGAATTCTTAACACACAAACAAAGTGTATGTATTAAGCGAATTAGTTCAGAAAGCTCTATGAAATCTACAGTGTTAAACATATGAACAAAGCATTCTTCGAGTATTTGTCTTTTGTCATATGAGATCACCGCGTTATCTTGTTTAATGGAATCAGGGCTGAGAAGTAATATGATTATGATCACTAGATTTATGATAATCTCATGTTAATGCAGGTATGACCTTGTAAAATCAACAAATCCTGATATGAAGTAAGTTGAGTCATGAACTTAGATGAATGATATACTTGATCACTTCAAGCCGGTGCTAGTCCCTTGGGAATATAATAGAGAGGTACAACTACTACGAGCACATCAGATGCAACAGTCACGAGCAGTGATGGGAAAAACAAAAGTCTCAAACTGTCCTGGAACTCCCAAAATAGAATGTTGGTGCAAAAGTCAAGACAGACAAACTGAAAAAGCTGAGTAGTCAGTACCTGAGTATTGGTGCTATCAGGATTCTGATTCCCAACGCCTGTTGTTAACAAGTGTTTTGTTGCTGTATTCCAACAACTAGCATTTAATAGCAACTGAGAAATAGCACTGACAAATCCACATCCCTCAATCACGTACAAAATATGCTAGGCGGAACTTGAAATATCATAGCCACTACTTGCCATCTGTTAGGACATTCATATCAGATTTCCTGGAAACTGACCTTTGATGTACAAGTCAATCCACCAGGGTTAGTGCATTATAATATATATATATATATAGCGGTGGGTTCTGAAGAACGGACAAGATTGGATCAAGTCCAAAAGATTCTATAGAGAGCAAACACAAATGAAGCAGGGTACGTTGGCCCTGCTGTTGGAAGCATCTAGCTGCCGATCTTCTTTTCAGCAGATGCAATTGAAGACAAGGTATGCAACGCGGGAGCTGAGTGGAGAAATATTGCTTCAGACATGAAAATTGCTAATGAAAACAATCATAAAAACCGACTAGGAAACAAACATTGCACTCAATGGAACATGGGAAGGCTTGGTCTTCACGTATAGGATAGATGGAACCTAGTTAGGGTGAATTCATAAAGCTGAAGGTAGAGATGGTGAGCTCAACACATATTTACTGGACCTTGCGAGCAATAAGCCGCAGACAAACAAGTCCAATAAATACTAATCCAAAAAAGGTCCAGTCCTGGTTAAGACTAAGTTTGCCATGACATTCCACAGCGTACGAGAACGGTGATCATGCAGACTCGTCTCTAGTAAGTTGTAACAATAGGCATTATGGACGAGGTCCCAAATAAGTCAAAACAATTACTGAAGAATAAATACATATGTGATCTTGTGGTTTAATATATCTCACCAATACCAATTACCCTAAGTGAAGTTAAGACCAAATGTTAGCATAATCCCAATCCGCAGAATTGCCAACTCAGGTTCTGATTCGGTCACAAGGTAGCTAAGGTTGGAAAACAAACAGAACCTCCAAGTTCTACATGCAGAAGTTCCTCAAATGAATACACGAAGAGCAAAACATCAAGAGAGGAATAATTAAACATTTGCCTTCTAAAATATGGCCCTTTAGTACCTGGTCAGCCCTCAAGAAACCTGTTAAAGACAAAGTAGCTCAAACATGCTTTTTACTTTAACTTGAAGTAAATATGTATAACCACTGATCACTATCTTATTTTCGTATGTATGCATCCCTGCAAGGTGGCATGAGTTTTTCATGGACTTACCCACGCCCCTTTCCTTTTGTCCTAATCGCTTCCCCATAAAACCTTTCCTCATGACTGAGGGAATATGAAGAAAAGAAAAGATGTTGACACCTCATTTGTCTGAAGAGAAAGGAGAAGAGCACCAAATCTGTCTGATTCTCAGTAAAGTGAAGTTTAATTTAGCAGCCTGTAAGCCAGCGCTTTGGCCTATACACTCTCTATTGCTAAAAATGCTTTCCCAGGCCAGCAAATGGCAGCTATGTCGCTTCTGCTAAAGTCCTTTCCTTTGCAGCCGAATCAAGAATTTAAAGAGTTAACTAAGAACAAAGTACCGCCAAAGTATTATAAGCTTCAGGAAAGCAAGCTCATCAAGAATGAGATTTATGAATTATTCTCAATTCCTGATATGTAAACACAAAGCAATCATAGAACATTTCAAGCACATGAAAATCATTTCCTCCGTATTACATAACTAAAATTGACAAGGCGGAGATAATTTAAACAGTTATATGGAATCTGTGATAGGAACACCATCTCATCCTTTTTTTTTTATCCCAATTCCACATATGATGCTTGCATACCTAGACAAACACAAGATAACAACTGATTTAATTCAATCATGGACAAATTATGACAATTCACCAAGGCATATACGCGGAAAACTGATGATAAAACTGTATGATATTCCATTGACTCATCATGCACTATCTGAGGAATCCCAGATTCTCAGCTATACGTCACTAGGAAGCCCTCGTCTGGCATGCAATTCAAAACCCAATTGCCTCACTTACTCTGTTTCAATTTCTTTAGCATCACATAAAAACTGAATGTGTAGTGCCCGTTGAATCTGCTAAATATTAATCCCTTCCTTCACCATCTCATAAAATTCCTCACAAATTATCCAATTTCCTCCAAAGATTAAATGACCCCAATCTCACTCTTAACTGCCATGCCCACGCATCTGTCACAAACTCCGCTCGGTGCATGTCCCATGCGAACCTTCTATATCGTTGGTGGCATCTTAGCTTCATTAAAACCAAAAACAAAGGCACTGGGCCGCTTTTCGTCAAACTTTTTACTGTTCATCATTCTTGTAGAATGTGAATGTGGCTCCACACAGTTTTCGCTCGGAAGGGGGTTTGAGGTGTCGGGCAGCTGTAGTGGGCCGTACATTTCGGGTTCTTTTGCTTGACCTGCGGAACGCAGGAGTTATCTTCCGCTGTTGTTGCCTACATCTGACCCCACTGTCTTGTGAGTTCCCTTCTGACTACAGGGAATCATGTTGGCTGCTATCACCGCTTCGTGCCTCCGGGCGAGTACGTAGACTTGTTGGAGATTTTCAGGATCCAACAGTTTAACCATCAACCCAGTTCTGGCAAGAGCCCGTTAAGGAAGAATGCTATGAGGTATTCTTCGGTAAGCGCCAGTAGCTTGGAGTATTTGTCGAACTGCGCGATACTGGATCGTTCCTTCCTGTTATAATTCCTTAAAATCCCCAATGGGCTCCTCAAATATTTCTTCCTCAAAACGTTCCTTAATAAGGTATAGCTTCGCTACGCATGGAAGTTGGTTACACGACAAGAGTCCAGCACGCATTTTTGCTCCGTCTGAGTCGTAACGACATGACGTTTCTTCTCTGCGTAGAACATCACCACTCCGTTAAACGATATATTGTTAGACTCCGTCGCTCCGGAGATGAACACTATCTCTTTGCCCAACGTTCCGATCAAACCCGCCACCTACTCGGGAGCGGTTTCCAGCGCCTGTTCCGATTCCCAGCCGTAGAGGTGAGTCCGAGAGTGCGGGTATCCCAATCGCGCCAAGTATTAATAAAGCACACGATCGAGAACCCTAGGGTCCATCGGAGCAGTCGCTTGCATGTCGAGTTAGAGCGGTCGAGTCGCTATTTTCACGGCTTTCATGGCTAACGCATCGTAGAAGGCGGAAGCTGCGGCGCTAGAGAGGTGGCCGACGGCGTAATTCCCTGCAGACCCTTTCGGAGACTGGCGTAGAGCAGAAGCTACAAGCTTGGAAGCCGTAGCCTTGGATCGACGTGTAATTTTCACTTCTTTAGTACTCCGCTTAATAATACAGCAAAGGAAAAAAAAACGTAAAATAAAAAAAATTCAGTGAGGTCCGCTTCATACGCGTGGCACTGCAGTTGTTAAGTCAATGATCCCCAGAAAAACAAGAAACGTTGCCGTTTAGCTGGGTATCCGTCTCTGTTGTCATTAATGACATATGTCCCTCTGCTCGTGTTTTCTCTTATATAAAGGTGTGAACTTGGCATGGCTTTTGACATGGTATGCTTCCATTTCGAGATCCAATCCGAGAGAGACATAATAGGAACACTTGTGAAAGAAACGAGAAGCATTTGTAATGAACTTCACCAACCTCTGAGATTTAAACAGTTGAAAGGTGTTTTGTTCTTCTCGTAATTATTACAGAGTCTGAAGTGGGATTTTCTGGCTTTTCTTGGTAAGCATCTTTTCTTTTCTTGTCTTTTTGTCTGAAACCCTGTTGCTATTCTTGTCTTTCTGAAACTGGGTTGTGGTTAGATCTCTCGTTTCAAGTGTAGATCCCGCAAATTTGTTAACAGGGGTTTGGTTTCAGAAGAATATGGAAAACAGGGGTAGTGGTTGCTTGAACGAAGATTTTGTTTTTAATGATCTGAACTTACCTGCTAATTTTGCCTCTATTATTGAACCAGTTAATCATCAAACCTTCCATGCGCAGATCAGGTTGTTTGAATTTACAGTTGTCTTGCAATAGGTGCAAAGAACTGGAAGATTGGAGCTTTTTTTGTTTGTATCTTCGTTAGATTTGTTTTTGTGTTCTGATATTGTCAATCTTTTTCCTTTTTACTTGTGGAATGTTATGTGTCACTCGGATCCTTTCTTTCCAAATTTTCTTTTTCCTTTTAATTTTCATAAAAGTTTTGATTAATTGTCAGTTTTGCTTTTCTTAGGAGACTGTGTACTATCTAGCACTTAAATTGGATTCTTGATTGTGTAATAAGTGTTCTTGACATTGAACGAGGAGATTTGTTAACTTCTTCTGATGTGTGTACTTCTTTTGGCTAGTTTGACATGTCGGTAATGAAAGTTTGAAACTTTTGGCAGGTAATTGGAAGGAACATATTTACTCACCCAAGTCGATACAAATCCGATATGTTTCGGTTATCTCCTCGTAGAAACCAGAGGTCAAAGGGTTTCAAGGTAAAACATGCTTTGCAAATTTGTCTTCTGGTTGGTGTTTGCATTTGGCTGCTTTACCAAGTCAGGCATTCCCATGATAAGAAACCAACATATGAGGAGGATCTGAAAACTGGGAATGAGATTATAAAACTGGGGAGAAAGGACCTCCGTCCTGAAGTTGAGGAACCACTAATCAGGGATGCGACACACAAACAAGAAAAAGTAGAGGAGACAAAGAATGACGAAGAAAGCAAAACTGAAGATAACATGGGAAATTCTGTTGGGGACGATGAGATACATGATCATTTTCATGACACTACAGAACAAGGAGATGGAGATCTCATAACTGGAGACAAGGGGATGGAAGAGGGCAAAGAGAATGTTGGTGAAGAAACGGAGCGGGAAGAGAGCAAAGAGAACGTTAGTGAAGATAGGGGATCTGAAGGGACGGAAGGGAATGAAGGCAAGAGTGATGTTGGTGTAGAGAGTAAAGATGCTGAAAATGAAGAGAATAAGGGAAACCATGGTAATAATGGACAGAATGAAGGGAGCCACAAGACAGAGAAGGAACATAATCAAGAGACGACCGAGGACACCAGTGAACAAAAGGAGATGGTAGGTGAGAATCAAGAGAAAGAAATTAGAGAGGTAACAGAAGAAAGCAATTTGAAGGAAAATGAAGATAGAGATACAGAAAAAACTGAAGATAAGAATGAAGATGGGGGCTCAACAAATGATGTCGACAATGGAAACAAGAGCCATAGTGAGGAGGCAAGAGAGGAACAGTACAAGGGAGATGATGCTTCCAGTGGTGTTGTTCATGAGGCAAAGAATGAGATGCCTGGAGAGGATTCAGGCGTTGACAAGAAATCTAATGATGCAGAGCTTAACCAGGAAAATAAGAAGGATCTTGCTGAAGTTGATACCAATGGAGTTCCAGATGCAAAAGAATCTGATCTTGACACAAATGATACTGTGAATGTCAGAGCCAGCCAAGAGAATGTTAGTAATGAAAAAAACAATAAGCAAGAGTCGTACAATGAGTCCCATGAGAGTTCCACAGTAGCAACAGAACTGAAACAACATCACCGAGATTCTAATACCGATTCTGTTACTTCTGAAAATGTTGATTCATCCCTGCAAAATTCACTCCATACGACTCAGGGTCAAAACAAAGCATCAGACAACAAGTTGCAAGACGAGGTGGATTCCAAGAATAACAATATGCTAGATCAAAGTAAGAAATCTGACTTCAATGCCAGCAGCAAGCTATTGGATTCGAATGAAAGGCCTTCTACTGCAACTGAAAATGGAGATTCGGCAAATCAAGAATCAATAGATTCAAACAATTCTGAATCTGTTGTATCTACTGAAGAAACAGTCAACGACAATACTCATTCTACAATGAGCCAAAACAAGGATCCAGTTAAGAATGAAAGTTCTAGCAGCCAGTCTGGAGTGGAGAGTATCCGTGAAACTGTTCCGTCTTCAAACATGAATAAAAATAGTAATGCTGGGGAGGAGGACCAGATTACTTCTTTGAAGACAGAAGAGAAAGGTACATCATTGAACATAAAAAAAGATGCTAGCGCTGGCCAGAAGGAACAAGTAAATTCTTCTGATTTGTTAACCACACAGATGGAAGGAAATCCCTCCAACGTAGGTAATGGTGGAGATGCTGATCAGAGTCAGAAAGAGGCCAATGGTTACACAAATGTTAACCAAAATGCAGGTCAAACTGAGCAAGCAAATTCGAACAGGGGTGATGTTGACCAGAATGCGAACCATAATGCTATTGACAACAACAAAGTTGATAATGACAATTCAAATGGCAACACTGGTACAATCCAAAAGGAGCAAGTTGATACAAACAATGGCAGCACTGGCCAGAATGAGAGCAATGCTGATGTTCAGAGCAACACAAACGAGAATAGCAATTTAAATGTCAACACAGATGCAGATCAGCGTAAGCAGGACAGTTCCAGCCATAATGATGGTGTCCATGATGACAACCATAATATTGTTAGCAGCAACACAATTGAGAAAAATGATTTACATCTTGATGCTGACACTAACAAAAAGAAACAATTTGATTCTGGCAATGGCAACAGTGGCCAGAATGAAAGCAAGGATGATGTTCAAAGCAACGGAAAGGACAACAAAAAAGCAAATGATGGTACAGATGCAAGCCAGAAAGAGCAAGTTGGTTCCTCTGATTCTTCAGAATCACACGAAGACAAAGTGGCATCCTCGGACACCAATGGCATCAACAATAACCAGAATGACCTGGACTCCCCCCAGAATACTTCTGTAGACTCTGCAGATTCTTCAGTTTCTCAAGACGAAAAAGAGGCTCGAACGGATTTGGGAACTCTGCCTGAAACTGGAAATGAAGGGTTGGGTGTTGGCAACAAAGCAGCGGAGTAAAGTTCCCATGTATGGCTTGTAGTTTACTTACACCCAAGTTTTTGCCTTTATTGTCACCCTAAGCTGATCAGTCAGAATTTTGAGGTCATCTACTTGCTTCATGTGCATTAGTCAGTTATATATATAGTATGTAAGAATTACTCTCTGGAGGAAGTTAAGAACTCATGCAAGTTGAAGCAATTGGAATTTCCAACTTCTCTGTAATCCTGGTCTTTTCCTTAATGATCCGTCTAATTCACAGCTTTTCTCATTTAAAAGCTTTTTGTTAGGAACCAGCTTTTAGAATAACAGATTATTATTATATTATTGCAGTATAACTATGGTGTATACACCACTATTGTAGAGAAATATAGTTTTTCTCCCCTAACCAGAGCAGATTTGCTCCTCAGAAGGTGAATCTTTCTGTCACTATCTTCTCTCAAATATTCACCTATTTTTTCCTTCTCTACCTACC
>JAOTAZ010000218.1:27533056-27546834 GCA_025629785.1 Erythroxylum oxycarpum
CCAAATTAATTATCTTATTATTATTATTAATTATTAATTATTATTATAAATTTTGTACTATTATTATTGTTATTATTATTCGAGATAGAAAATAGGAATATGTTGTTTTTCTATCGAACAAAACATGTTGTCAAAATTTAGCGAAACGATGTTTTCTAGTTTCTATTAAACTGTTGTGGTTTTTTATTTTCAGAAACAAAAATCACAACAGAATAAACCAAACACATTTTACTTATCTGTTTTTCTTTTTACAAAAACGACAACAAAAAACAAAAGAAAAAAAATGAAAACAAACAGCCCCTAAGTTTCTAACGGTACACCGAGATTGATTTGTATCGTTTCCTTCCTATTTGTTAGATTTGAAATTTTCAAAAAATTAGAGGACTAATTTGTACAAAAAAAACCCTAATTACACCATAACACAATCAATCTCCAATCTGCCTCTCCCCCTACATTTTTTGTCGCTTCTCTGCTCACTCTCTAGTCTACAATTTGCTCACTCGCATCCACCTCAACCTCCAGTCATCGCACTGGTTGTCTCCTGTCATCTTGTGTTGTAGCCAATTCGCCTTCGTCCTCCCCAATCGGCCTTCATCCTTCGCATTTGCTCAGCCTGTTACCTTATTGCCCTGCTGCTCAGCCCCACACTCATATATCTATTCTCCTTGGTCCTTTAAGCTCCGTCTTTAGCCTCTGCAAGCAAGTAATGTAACCCACATTAGCTCCTTGTCTTCCTCCACCTTAGTCCTCTGCTAAGAAGCACGGACACGTAACACGATTACAGAAATACACTAACTTCTAAAATTTGGTAGACACAAACAGAGCATATACATATTATAAAATTTAGAATTCAGAAAAAAATTCAAAATTTATAATAGATATATATTGATTAATGTATTTCAAGATTTCTAACATCTTAATAGTTCATACATATTTGGTACTTTATAAGCCCCTCTAAAAAAATATGGAGTATATATATCATTAAGCAATTTGTCTACAATCTCCTATTCAAAAGTAAAATTAATCATTCACATGAATAGTTACAACCAAAAAATCTAACTAAAGTATCTACCCTCTAATCACTTTACTATTAAACTTTGGCATTGCTTTCATCAGCAAATATCATACTCTCCAACTTTGGTTCATCAAGTGAAAGATTGACAACTTCAAGGATTCTATGATCATCATCAATTGGTGAAAACTTATCTCCTACAACATCCCACGTCATTGTTTCTCCTTGTTTGTATTGTGAAGATTTTCTTGAAAGGAGTCGCAAATTACTATGAATGTATACTAAACTCTTAGTAAGCTTAGGTTTGATTTTGTTCCTTTTAAGAGAGTGAATAAAAGAGTAAGTACTCCAATTTCTTTTACAACAAGATGAAGATGATGGTTGTCAAAGTAACTTGAGAGCAATCTTTTGAAGAATTGGAGCATAAACACCATGAACTAGCCACCAAGATTTTGCATCAAGGATACCTCTATCATTTATAGAGTCATAATCATCAAACCCTTGTCTGCCATCCGAAAAATTAGCAAACTCAATGTTCACTTTTCTCCGATCTTCTATATTAGGAAAGTACCTCTTCAAACATTTCAATCTCTTATTGGTGAGCTCCACATCTTAATGTGGTGGAACTCGTTTTGAGTCTTTACTCAACCATTCATGGCTATAATATCTATATAGTTGTATGAAAAAAAATGCTATGAATTATTCATCAATTACCATTTATTTATCTCTAATAGAAAAGAAAGTATCTAAATTTGAATAATCATCTTGTATTCAAAGAATGAGCTAAACAATAAAGAGGGTACTACTTTTGTCCAACGTTTAATTAAGATTTGGTGGACCACTTCATAGAAGGTTAAAGATTCATTGTCATCCTTTCTTTCAAAAAGATATATGGCCTTTCTTACTTTTTCAATCATAGAATCCCACATCTCATAAACCAAATAAAGAGTAGGTGTATCCGTATCTGTGCTTCTTAAACATCACCAATAGATGCATCCGTATCTGTGCT
Source organism: Erythroxylum oxycarpum (assembly GCA_025629785.1). NCBI lineage: Eukaryota > Viridiplantae > Streptophyta > Magnoliopsida > Malpighiales > Erythroxylaceae > Erythroxylum > Erythroxylum oxycarpum. The sequence continues at coordinate 27,535,078 of JAOTAZ010000218.1, forward strand.
TCTTAAAGCAGTATAGATAGGATTAGTGAAAGAAAGAATGAAATCTACCTTTTGCCACCAACTTTCACTCAGTAGCTTCTCTTTGATATATTCAACCCTGCCAACATCATCTTCCTTGTAAGCAGACCATTTTTCACTTATCACCATCTCTTGGAGCTCATATTTGAGAAGATTAAACCGCTTCAACATCACTATTGTAAAGGCAAATTGAGTAGGAGCAACATTCAATAACTTCAATGAAGCAAACTCATTAAAAATGGACAACCTCATAAGGTGATTAACAATGAAGTTCTTAATAAAAGAAACATCGTCAGCAATTTGTGAAATCCAATAACATTCTCGATACGCGAGATTGTTCCTTTCTGTATTCTTAGCTGCACAAATGGTCTTCAAAGCAAGGTTAAGAGTGTAGACAACACAAGGACTCCAAAAAACAGTTGAAATTCCACCTCAATCATTAAACCAACCGCCATACAAGCCGGTGCGTTGTCTGTCACAATTTGCACGACATTATAAAAACCAACTTTCATAATCACATCTCTCATTTGCTTAGCTATATAATCCTTGTCCTTAATATTATCGGAGCAATTAATTGCTTTCAAAAACATTAGCCCACTTTCAATCACAGCCATAAAGTTGACAAGAGGTCTTTTTTGTGGATCACTTACAATGCTCACTCCTTTTTGATTCCGTGTATTCCTTATAGGTTGAAGAAGCTTCTCAATATGTTCTCTTTCTTTGTCAAGTAAAGTCGTTCCCAACTTGTTGTAGCCCGGAAGAACATAACCACTAATATAATGATTAGCGGCAAAAAAGAATGCTTTGATGAAATGAGAATTCCTTGCAAAATAAAAAGGCAATCCTAAAAAGTAAAACATTCTAGCAATCTCAAGATTTGAATTTTCTCTAGCTTGCACGTTGAAAACATTCTCTAGAAATCCCCATGTTGCCTTTCTCTTTCTTGAATCAAAACTACTAGTACATGATGCTTCACCAGTTGAGAAATTTTGATATTGACTAAATAAGGGTCGAAGAGGGACAAGTCTTGCCTTGAAATTTTTCAATCAACAATGTAGCTTCATTGTCATTTTTTTTAAGTTTTGTCTCCTTTGAGGATGGAATGTCACCACAAACTTGAATTCCCTTGCTTGACAATTTCAACAGGTGCACCCTTACCCTAGTGTAAGAACCTCTGATATGGCAAAAACTACACTCAAACTCAAAATTTCCACCACCCTTTGTTTTATTTTTCTTCACCACATATTTTCATAGTGATTTTTCTAGATTTTCTCGTTCGGCACCACTACTAGAAGCCATGGAAAAACGAGAATAGTGGATTGAAATACCTAATTAAGATACCAAATTGTATTAACAAACAAGTAAACAATATCAAGAAACAACAAAATGTTTTTATATCAATGAAGAAAGCAAGACAGGAAAAGCAACTTTCAACCAAACACATTTCTAATTTCAAAATCACACATGAAGATTGCTACTTCTAAAAAAATATTGTAGCCTACAACAATACAGCCATAAAATCATCAATATTGCATTGCAAGACGGCAACTAAACACTCCCCAAAATCATGTTGCGGGAAGCTACACCTTTTCAAATTTTTCATTGCGTGTAATATTGGCTTTACTATGTGGACTCCTTTCAAATTTATGAGATATACACTTATCATGTGTCAACATGTATATGGAAATCATCAGTGTATATACGTGTCATATGACAACACATAAAAACAATCTCTAATTCACCTATCAGTTATCGGTGCTTTTCTGATCATATAAATTCAAACAAACAAAGGTGTTAATGTCACTAACCTGTTTCTAAACATACCAAGGATACCATGGAACTTTTGCTGCTAATTTTAGCTATGCAAAGGAGTATCTGGTGGCTGTAACTGACACTGCTGAATTAACATCACCACTACAGATTTTTCCCCCTGTCATTATAGCAATTACTGAAATATCACATGTGTATATATCTCATAAATTTGAAAAGGAGTCCATATAGTGAAGTTTACGTATATGGAAATCACCAGTTTCTTGAAATCAAACATCCTATCTAAGACTAGACAAAGTAGCAAATGTTTTTTTTGCATGTGAATAACCAGTGCAGACGTAAAGGAGCAGATGGAAGCTACACCTCAAAAGCTTCGTATGAAGAGCAGATGGAAGGTGAAAAGTCTTGGCACAATGGTATTATTTCAGAAGAAAATTAAAAGTCCAATGGCGCCTTGCAAATGTAAACGACAACTAACATTTTTTTATTTGTTTTTCTCAGGAAATAGTTGTGTTCGAGTCATCTCCAGCCGTGTCCGAGCCGGAAATTTTTTTTAATGCCGACACGTAAGGACATATGTCCGACACGTGTCCATCACGTGTTCAGTGGGTATCCGTGTCGGACACGTGTCCGACATGCAGACACGACTCTATTTTTTCGTGTTCGTGCTACATAGGTCCTCTGCCATCCCAGTTGCTTCAAGGTTGCTAAATGCCAACCGTCTATTGTGTTGTGAATTATGATTGTTGTTTGTGTTGAACACTTGAATCTATTGATAGTTTAATGAAATAAAATATAATGAAGTTTTATGTTAGGTCTTACACTCTCATGAAGTCACGTATTTGTTCATGGGATTTGAGGAATATGGATTATGAAGTGAATTATTGTCGCTTTGGATTTAACATTTTGAATGAAATATTGAGTTCTCTCATTTAAAAAAAATGTGTTGTCTCTCTTATAGTTTTGTTTATATTAATTAAAATTAGTGATGAAATATTGTCCTTATAGAGAATGAATGTTTGAGAAAAGTAATGAATGAAAAACTAAAATTAGTGACAAAATCAAAGTGAAAAACTAGTGAATGAAAGATTAAAATTATTTTGTGCACAAATTATGTTATATAATGTCACAAAGTAGTTGTCATAAAATGGTTTATAAATTAAATTGTGAAATCATACAAAATGATTAATTTATGGTCAAATTATGTTATCACATAAAATGGGTTATAGTTGTCAATTTATGGTTAAATTATGTAATCATACAAAATGAGTTGTAGTTGTGAGTTCATAATTGTATGTAATTATAAAAAATGAGTTATAGTTATAAGTTTATATTTGAATTATATAATCGTACAAAATGGGTTATAGTTACGAATTTATGATTGAATTATATAATCATATAGAATATGATATAGTTGTGAATTTATAGTTAAATTATATAATCATAAAAGTTGAGTTATAGTTATTTTAAGGTTAAAATATGTAATCACATAAAATAGGTTATAGTTAAGAATTTATGATTGAATTACGTAATCATACAAATTGATTTATAGTTATGACTTTATAGTTGAATTATGTAATTTTACAAATTTAGTTATAATTATGACTTTATGGTTGAATGATTCTCACACAAAATGGGTTATAGTTGTGAGTTTATATAATAACACAACAAGAGAATTTTTAGATAAAATGTACTTAAGCATCTCGAACTTTATTCACTGCAAGAAAATTGGGTTTAGTGACGAAATGTGAAGGTTTACCGTCGGTAAACTAAGTTAGTGATGGAATTTACTGAAGGAATAAGTCGTCAAAGAAACGACTGTAGATAAAAATTGGCTACAGAGTATAGATTGTTCGTCGCTAATTTACCGACGGACATTTTGTCTTCCATCGCTATATTTAGCGACGGTAATTTTTGTGTTATCGATAAATTTAGCGACGAATGGTTTGTTTCAGTGAGTAAATTTAGCGACAGACAAGGGTCCTTCGTTGGTAAAATCACATCTAATTATATCGATGGAACTTCGTTGTTTGTCGATAAATTCATTGCACTTTACCGACATATTTTAGTTGTCCATTGGTAATTTACTGCATTTTACCAATGAATTTTATTTTTCCATTGGTAAATTGGCTGATGTTGTTTTTTTTAATTTATTTGCATTTAATTTTATTTGATAATCTTACGATTGATGTATAATTTATATAGTTATCAGTTATCTGTTGATAATATTTTGATTTGTTTCTACATTTAACTTGTTAAAACAAAAAAGTTGATTGATGATATAAAGTAAAAATTATCTTCATTGATAATAAAAATTATTATCTATAACAATAAGTATTTCATCCATACAACTATTCTATTCATTTAGTGAATGTGGATGCTCTGAATGTTGTGATGAGGTGCTACCCTTTCCTTTCAACTCATCCATCTTATTACAAAGTTGGACTATATACTCCATCGACTATTGCAATTAAGTTGTCAGTGCCTGTACCGTGCTTTGAAACTTATGGACTTCATTGGATGTGGACTACCTATTAGATATGGAGGATTGCGAATAACATGTGTTTGCAAATGACCCTAAGCCGAAGATCCTTCCACGACGATCCCTACACCCACTGCATGAAGATAGGTTTGACTCTTATCAACATCTTCAGACTGTTGAAACTGTCGTTGAATGTTTTCTTGTATTTGGTTCTATAAGAAGACAATGTTTATGTTAATAAGTGATAATTATTAAGCATTAATATTAATGCATAACTTTCACATACATTTAATTCTCTACATCGAGTGTTGATGAAGGTAACACCGTTATGTTTCTTAGTGTGAGTATACAAAAAGAGCTAACAGGATATATGCTTCTTATAAGTCTTTTCTTATCTCATAATAAAATGTTATAAGTAAACTACAATTTACAAAAATTTAGACATAATTTTCTCTATTTTTATGATATTTACTCCCTTTTGAACAAAAAAAGTAACTCAACAATACAGCCATACATGGCACCAGACATTTATAAGTTTATCATTCTTCACAATACACATATTTTCATTCTAAAATTCAACCATAAAATTAAATTGAAATACATCAAAATAAAAAATCACAATATAAGTGTAAAGTGTAGATACTTACAAGTCTCTCTGTTTGTTTATTGTGGATAATAGATCCTCCAATCTGTACGGGAAGACTGTCTCCCCCCGGTCCTTCATGTCTGTTGGTAGAATTACGTTATGAAATGGACATTACCTTGGGTGATGTCCAATACTACTGCCAACGACTTCATATTTCTTCAGAAATATAAAGAGGTTATACACTAGTCTTGTTAGAAATATTGATAATCAATTTCAGATATTTGGTGAAATTGTGAGTGAATTCAGACCAGAAAATATTATTTAGTTCATTATAAACAATGATTTCACTAACAAAGCAACTTATAGAAGATTGCAAAGCAGTTATAAATATTTTTATTTGACTCATTTTGTTGCATATTGTGTTAACCTAATGTTTAAAAATATAAGAGATGCTAGATATAATGTTTTAAAAATTGGATCGAATCGACCGATCTAACTGAAATAAATATAAACCGATTTGATTTCCAATTCGATTTACATTTATTATCCTTATAAGTAAAAACCGGCCGGTTAATTAATAAACTAGGCGATTTTCTAAAAAACTGGATGGTTTTCTCTAACAATCGGTCGGGTAATAACTCAACCAAAAGCATGTGGGACCCATATAAGATTTCTTGCTATCTTTTTTGACAAACCAATTAAGTAATGACTACGTGAAAATTGAGTTAGGGTGTAAAGTGATTGTGGCTTTTCTAACTTTGATGGTTAGAGGGTTGATCCGTTACCTTTCATATTGCATAAAACTCTTTAGAAAAAGAAAACAGAAAAAGCATAACCAAAGAGCAGAAAAACCACGAAAATAACATGAACTCGTTCAACTCTTTTGACTCGAATGTTCATACAGCCAAAATGTAAGAATACGAGAACGTGATGAAGATCCTCCTCCTCTAGCACCATTAGAAATGCAACATCCTCTGAGTTACAACACTGTGGTCACCGACCAAACCAACCCTACAAAAGATGTGAATGACTTAACTTGACCAGAGGAGGACCCAATTGAGCTAAATGAAAGTGATATTAATATTATTCAAGCCTCACATGGTTTGGGCATTGAACTGTCCCCCACCTTCAGAGGTAAGTTAAACAATGTCTGGACCAATGCGGTGGTGATTAAGTTGCTAGGACAAAAATTGGGGTTCAACATGCTCCGAGATCGACTCCTAATGATGTGGCACCCTAAAGGCCCCCCGAAAATTGTGGAACTCGAAAATGAGTTTTATCTAATCAACTTCAAAGAGGAAGAGGACTACGTATATACCTTAATGCAGGGACCATGGCTAATCGTCGGCCATGTATTATCCGTCCAACCATGGGTTCTAGAATTTTGGCCCTCAATTGGGAAAATTACCCACGTCATAATGTGGGTAACGTTCCCTGAACTTCCTATAGCTAGATACCACCCCTCTATTCTCACTGCGCTCGGTTATTTGGTGGGGAAAACAGTTAAGATTGATACCAACACTTAACAGGCTTACCGTGGACGATTCGCGAGAGTTGCGATTAATCTGGATTTTAGCTGCTCTCCTCTTCGTTCGGTAGTGGAGTTAGACAGAGAACTCATCCATATGGCGTACGAAGGCCTCCCCCAAATTTGCTTCAACTGTGGACGGGTAGGGCACGGTACCATAGTCTGTCCCTCACGCCTCGAGGCCAATACCAGACCGGCGACATCCACCAGAATCTCGTCACCACCAACCTAAGTAGAATCAAGTGGAGCTCCTTCCACTGGTACACTTCGTCAAGCTGAATATAGGCCTTGGATGCAAGTTATCTGGAGGACTTGCCAAAATCCACCACCCACAATGTGCTCTCGTCGCGACAGCTCCACCCACGCAACGCCTACTGGAACCTGAGGCTTGAGGTACTCGGCACTCTCCACAACTGAGACGTTAGAACCCTCAACGGATCTCTCCCTAATGGTCGATACCTGAAGCCACAACGCTCCCCAAGACTCGTCAGTAACCACAACCTGACAAAACCCTTAATTACAACGTCTTCGAGCGGCGAACGAGAATCCCTAAAATTGGAACTAAAAACCCACTGAAGGCCATGACGTCGTCTCAGCCCCAGCAGGCCCACGCTTTGAACCAGACCACGCCCACGCAAACTATAGGCCTTCTTAGCCTGAAACCCCAGTTGAAGTAGTCCAGCCCAAAAGGACCTAGCTTTCCCAAGCCCAACCCAGCTCATTTCGTGCTCTCCATTTCCTCACACGCGGAACTAGTATTATAGGACCCGACCCTCCCTATGCCAATCCCAGCAGAATTGGGTAGTGGCGATATGGACTAAAATCCCATCGATCCCAGTGGCCCTACAGTCCCAACACCTCATAGACAAATTCACGATTCAACCCCCCAACCTCCCCGACCTAGTTATCGATTCTAGGATCACAGTGGACTTTACTGTTGAATACGACACTCTGATAGAGGAACTAGAACCTGCACACGTGCCAATCCATTATCAGGACTTGACTGAGCCAGCAATCAACACTTTAGAAGTTTAGAATTCGGTTCCCTCTTCTTCATACTCTTTATGACGATTTTTATTTGAAATTGCCAAGGGGCAAGAAGTCGGACCTTCAATCCCATCATGAAGAACTATTTTCGACTTCATAAGCCTCGTCTAGTTGTTTTGGTCGAACCACGTATTAACGATGACCGCGCGATGAAAGTTATTCAAAATCTGGGCTTTAATAACTCCTTTTGGGTAGAGGTAGAGAGATATTCGGGATGTATATAGCTACTTTGGAAAGACGATATCGTTGTTCGTATTCATCTTGCTCACCGTCAATTTGTGCATGCCAACATGGAGTGGGATCACTTGACGTTTGAATTTATAGCCATTTACGTGAGCCCAACTTATGCGTTACAAAAATATCTCTGGTATTACCTGTCGAACATTGCTAGGCACACTACCACACCCTGGCTCCTTATAGGGGATTTCAATGCTAAATTGGAAAGTGTAGATAAGCGTAGAGGTTCCCGTATCCAACCCATTGTTAATACATACTTTCGAGACTGTATGCATCACTGTAACCTCTAGGATCTTGGATTTTCAGGTCCAAGATTCACGTGGTAGAGGGGTCATATTAACGCGAGATTAGATCGCGCCTTCAGTTCTACTTCTTGGCTCTCGACTTTTCTTAACACCCGAGTTACCCATTTGCTTTTTCTAAAATCAGATCATTGTCCCCTTCTTATCACTTTTCAAACTAACGACCCCCTCCTTTAAGTAGTCCCTTTCGGTTTCAATCCACCTGGCTTACCTATAATTTCTTTGCACAAGTGGTAGCAAAAAACTGGCAACCGAATAACTCAAATTTTAGTGGTGCGATCAAATATCTTTCGGATAAACTCCACCATTGGAACAACACTGAATTTGGAAACATTTTTCATAAAAAAAAAGCGTCCCATGGCTCGCCTAGCAGGCATTCAGCAACCTCTTGAAGACATCGGTTCGTCCTCCCTCCAAGAGTTCGAGGGTTACCTGCGAACTGAATTAGAAAACGTCCTTTATCAGAAAGAGCTATTTTGGCACTAGCGTTCCAGAAGTCAATGGCTCGGAAAGGGTGATCGGAATACACATTATTACCACGCAATTACACTCAATAGATGTCAACAAACAATAACCATTTCTTTGACCAACGTTAATGGTAATGTGATAACCGACACCACGACCCTCAGAGGATTAGCTCAAAGTTACCTAGAGGATTTATACTGCGTCGAAGGCCATTCCCCCTCCGCATGGCAGAGCCATGGCCATTTTCCCCTATCCTGCACCAAATGACAGCTAAGCTCACTTGTCAACTAAACCCAGACAAAATAAAGACGATGTTATTCTCCATGGCTCCAAATAAAGCCCCAGGTTTTGATAGGTTAACCACACTGTTCTACCAATCCCAGTGGGACAAGGTTGGACCTTCCCTAACTCTTTTCTTACAGTGTATCTTTCAGCATGAAGCTTGGGAGCCGGAACTTAACTGAACCATTATGGTCCTTAACCCTAAAACTTCGTCCCCCTCTTCGATTTCATAGTTCAGGCCGATTGCACTTTACACTATTCTCTACAAAGCGCTCACCAAGATTATAGCCAATCGGATTAAACCTTACCTTGAAGAGCTTGTGGCCCCTACCTATTGCAGCTTTTTGCCCAGGCGCCTTATTACCGACAACATCATCATCACACAAGAAATGATACACTCCATGAAAAGAAAGACTAGTCGAAAGAGGATTATGGCTATTAAAGTGGACCTAGAGAAAGCGTATGATCGCCTAGCTTGAGACTTCATCCAGGACACACTGATAGATGTTGGCCTGCCAGATTCACTGATTTCACTCATTATGAAATGCATAACTATTGTCTCCTTACAAGTGAACTGGAATGGTTAGCTTAGCGATGTATTTACTCCCTCCCAAGGTATCCGTCAGGGGACCCTTTCTCTCCCTACATTTGTCCTATGCATGGAACGTCTTGGCCAATCGATTAATCAAGCGGCGTCCGATGGAAACTGGCAACCGATCAAATTGGGCAGAAATGGTTTGCCCCTTTCCCATTTATTCTTTGCTAAAGATCTCATTCTCTTCTTTGAAGCTTCCATCGATCAAGTGAACGTTATTCAGGATCTTCTGAGCTCTTTCTGTGAGTCTTCTGGACAACGCGTGAGCACAACCAAATCTATATGCTACTTGTCCAGGAATACCCCTCCCTCGATCTGTCACTCCTTAAGCCGCGAATTAGGGTTCCATATGACTAATGACCCCGTTCGGTATCTTGGCATTCCTCTCCTGCACCAACGAGTTAGCAAAAGAACATATTAGTACATTTTAGATAGGGTCTATCAACGTTTATCAGGATGGTCCCCCAATATGTTGTCTTTCGTTGGCCGAATCACCTTGGCCCAATTAGTTTTAGCGGCTATCCCGAGCTACATGATGCTGACAGTCCGATTGCCACGTGGTTTGTGCGATAAACTAGAACAAGTCATGAGCCAATTTTTGTGGGGCTCGTCTCGTGATAGGAAGAGGATTCACTTAGTTAACTGGGAGGAAGTTTGTAAACCAAAGAAGCTGGGGTGTTTTGGCATTCAAAGAATTAGGGAAACCAATGATGCCTTCCTAGCAAAACTCGGATGGTCTTTGGTTGCCAACCCTAAAGCTTTATGGGCCTAGGTGCCCTCTGGAAAAATATAAATTTGACACCAACAGCCTCCCCACCTCTTTTGCAACCACAGGGGGATCAATGATGTGGTGGAGTATTAAGGCAACATGGCACATCGTGTCACAAGGCATGAAATGGAGGATTGAAGATGGCACTACGACACGCTTTTGGCTCGACCCTTGGATCATGGGAGTTGGACCACTCATTTCTCATACTACTCATCCTATTCCAGAAACACATCTTAAACTCAGTGTCCACCAATTAATGGATTCTACTGGCAATTGCAATTGGGTAGCCTTCGAACCATATCTCCCAACGCCGGTTTGCCGAACCATTGTCGGCACGTTTCCACCAAAGCCATATCTGGGTCAGGATAAGTTGATCTGGGGAGCTTCCGACAATGGTCTCTTCATCATTGCATCCACTTACTCCATACTTATGGGCCACGAAGACGAATCAACTCATAGGGTCTGACGAGCAATTTGGCAGTGGCCCAGGCCACAGCGTATTCGTTCATTCTTTTGGTTACTCGTGAAAGATCGCTTGCTTAGTAATCAACAACGAGTCCAAAAATAACTCACTTCTAACGGCACCTGTCACCAGTGTACCCTCGAAGAATCATGTATCCATACTGTAAGGGACTGCACCAAAGCTCGTCAAGTGTGGGACGCCTTCCCAACAAACCTCGTTACTTCTGGCCACTTCTCTTTACCAACTAGAGACTGGATTCTCACAAATCTCCAACAACACCAGCAAGTTCAAAGCCATGATTGGGCGATTATTTTTGGCACGACTTGTTAGTTCCTCTGGACATGGAGGAATAAGTCTCTCTTTAATGACATTCATTTTATTTGGCCATCCTCACCTATTTTCCCCATTTTGTCTTTTACATATTAGATACGCAAGTCTACCGAGTGGCAAAGCTGGTCCAACACTGGGTCCCATCCCCGCCAAGAACAACGCATCTGTTGGAGTAAACCGCAGCCTGGTTGGGTAAAATTGAATACAGATGGTGCATGCAATCGTGCCCAACTCTCAGCTACAGCAGGTGGCCTCATCCGAGATAGTGACAACAACTAGCTTGGAAGCTTCACACAGAACTTAGGCTGGTGTGTTGCATTGTCAGCAGAACTCTGGGGTGTCTTTACCGGACTCTTGCTCGCCTGGACCTTGGGCTTCTGTCCGATCGAATCGGAAGTGGATTCGCTTGCGGTGCACAAGATCATCTCTTCCTCGGACACCCGCTCTTAGACACTCAACCTTATTGTAATAGATATCCTCAAACTGTTCACCCAGAACTGGTCTGTTGTTCATCAACACGTTTACCGATAGAGCAATAGATGCACTGACTAGCTTGTCACCCAGGCAAAATATTCTGACATTGGTGTCACATATTTTGAGACTACACCTATAGGGTGCCAACATATCCTGTTAAAGGATATGTCGGGGATCTGTTTCGCCAGACTTGTTTTGTAACCTACTTATTCAACTTCCTTTAATGAAAAAAAAGTAATGACTACCACAATGTGGAACCCACCATGAATTTTTCTACCCCCGTGTAGTTCTTGAGTTTTAAGATGATGTATTCTTATAGGAATCATAAATCTTTGAAATTTTCATTCAACTTTTTTTTTCCTTTTCAATTATCACACATTCTAATTAATAAATTATATTATCCAAAATT
>JAOTAZ010000218.1:27650230-27660799 GCA_025629785.1 Erythroxylum oxycarpum
ATAAGAGTAAAACCTATGAGATACAATGAAGAAGACCAGAAAGAATTTGGAATACAAATAAAAGAATTAATAGATTTAGGATTTATTAGATCAAGTCAGTCACCTCACAGCTTACCTGCATTCAGTAAGAGGACATGTAGAACAAGTTAGAGGTAAGGCCAGAATGGTAATAAATTATAAAAGCTAAATGATAATACCGTATTTAATGGATATTTTCTTCCATAAAAAGAGTGTTTGATTAATAGAACTAGAAATAAAAAGTTCTTCTCAAAATTTGACTATAAAAGTGGATTTTGGCAAATAAAAATGCATCCAGATAGTATAAAATATACAACATTTTCTACTACACAAGGACATTATGAATGGTTAGTAATGCCTTTTAGACTAAAAAATGCACCTCAAATATTTTAGAGAAAAATGGATAATATCTTTAAAGATTATTCTTATATATTTGTATATGTTGATGATATTTTAATCGCATCTAAGGATATTCAAATCCATTTAAAACATTTAGACAATTTTATTGATATATGTATTACACATGGATTAGGATTATCTAAAAAGAAATAAAAAATATTACAAAACAAAGTAGAGTTTTTAGGTATGCAAGTAGATGGACAAGGAGTAGAACTCCAAAATCATATATTAGAAAAGATTTCTAAATTTCCTGATAAATTAATTGATAAAAAGCAAGTACAAATTTTTTAGGAATTCTAACATATGCTTCAGATTTTATTCACAATTTAGCTCAGTTAAGAAAACCTTTTCAAGATTTGCTTAAGAAAGATAAGATGCTTAGTTTTACACCAGCACTTGAGACTCAGGTAAAATATATAAAAAGATTATCTACTAATTTACCAAAACTATACTTACCAAATGAGGAAGATAATTTAATATTAGAAACAGATGCTTCGAAAAATTATTGGAGTGGAATTTTAAAGAAAATGGATTATCATAATAATGAAAAAATAGGAGAAAGTTTATGTAGACATTGTTCAAGAACTTTTACAGATACTAAAAGTAGATATCATATAAATGAAAAAGAATTATTAGCTGTAGTAAAAAGTTGTAAAAAAATTTATTACTTTTTACTGCCAAAGAGATTTCTACTAAGAACTGATAATACCCAGGTAAAAGCATTCATTCATAATAACTTGCCAAGTAGACCTGAGTATAAAAGACTAATTAGATGGCAAACATTACTTTCTGATTATATATTTGATATTGAAATTGTTAAATCTGACAAAAATATTCTAGCAGATTTTCTTACCAGAGATGAAAGACCATCGATTACAAATACTTGAGGAAATCCAGAAGATGGATACAAAAATAAAATATATTAAAGATAATGTCTCAGACTTTCTCGATGTTGCTAATCTCCTAGGACTGACAAAAGAAGTTTCTAGCTTGATAAAGCGAGGTAGTAATCTCATCCAGATGAATATAGAAAATTATGAAAATTCGAGCCTAAAGTTAGTAGAATATATTGCCCATTCCACTCATCCAAAACAAATCAGTTTACACATCCAAAGATAGAAGCCATAAAACATCTCTCACTGGGAAAGATGAATATCGATTTACAACCCCAGAAAATTCCTACCAGTTCTTCATCAGATCCTCTTACCATCTCACAAATAATAAAAGAGATATCAATGGTTCGCCAGAAGTGGAAGAACAACAAAAGATGATGAAAGATTTATTCCACCTTGCAAATAGTAAAAACAAAACCCCTCATGTTGCACTCAGAAAACACAGCAAGATATCAAAGTTTCCATATAAAAAAATTCACGTTCATCTAACTTATTCCAGCTCACTTCATCATCAACATCTTATATAATCTTTCCTAATTCAATCATAATAATTACATGCCTTAAAGATCAGATTTCTACTTACTTGTTAAGCTTAAATTCTACCTTAAAATCTCAAGCTAATCTAGCCCTCCAAGCTTGCAAGATTATTACAAAGTAAAGGTGAAAACAAGTTGATTTTTGGCTAGGACAAAGAACAACAAAATTCTAGTTCTTTGGTTATCTTGTGATGGTTAAAAATATGAAGTTGATGTGGTCATTTAGCAAGGTTGAAACCAAATTACAGAGATATGTGTTAGCAACAACTTTCAATGGAGAAAGGAGAAGAAGATGGTGGATTTTTCCAGTAGCAACTTAGCTTAATTCAACTACTGCAAGGTGTCTCCAAACTGCCTTAGCTTGTGTCATTTGGCACGTAAGCCATTTATCTCCTCCTTAGGCTGCCACATGTCTCCTAATTGCTAGTTCATTTGTCATTCACTCTTGCTACCATTTGTCAACTAATTACCTATGCTAAATGTCACCTAGTTATTTGTCCAATTGTCACTAAATCATGTTACCATTTGTCAATTATTTCATAGGCTTAGTCATCCAAATTTTTCACGTGTCAATTTGTCTTGCCACTTGGTATTTTCCAAGTCCAAATATACATATTAATTCATCACTTTTCTAATGGTAACAATTAATTCCAAATTTACTACCTGTAACCAATCAAACCAAAATTCAAGATGCTAACAATACACAATTTACTTCATGATCATTTTAAACCTTTCATATCTTGAAATATGTCAATTGAGTGCATATACTATCTTTGTAACGTGTACAAAATCATAATTCATATGTGTATGCTAATGATGTGCATGTGAATGAAATGCATTTCATGAATGCTAAAATGATTTGACTCATACACAATAATTTAAGGTTCTAACCTTTAGTACGGAAAATAGGCTATTACATTTTTAATCTTTGGTTAAAACAAAAAATGCAAAGTTTTAAAAATCAGACTGGATATCGAACCGGCCAAAGGAAAGGTTCAAGGTCAAAAGATTCAACTAGGGATGGCAATGAATAACGTTCGGTTCGAATATTACTCTACCCATATACATATCTATTTTTTTGACTCAACCCATATCCATATTCATATCAATCGGTTTTTACGATTTACTACCCATATCTAAATCTATTGGATTGTTAGAGTTTTTGGATATTCATCGGGTTGTATAACACATAAAAATATAACTTCTAAATATAAAATATAAAGAGCAGATTTATGCGAACGCCCTAAATCAAAATTACTTTAATAATAATAAATCAAGATTTTAATTTGTATGTCTTAAAAAACTAAAATTACTTTAATAATAATAAATCAAGATTTTAATTTGTATGTCTTAAAAAACTATAAAATTGGAATAATGAAAATCATAATGTCTAGTGTAAAGACAACATATATTTTTCACAATCAAGAATTGGAACAAAGACTGAAATATCCAAAGCTTCAAATTGTCTTTGTGTGAACTCCACAACATTAAAAACTTCATCTCCATATCATTTGTGATATTATCATCTTATAAGAAAATAAAACATGATGAAACAAGTGAGGACTAAGGAGTAAAGTGGAGATTTTAAAGTTGTTTCTTCTAAGAAAATATTAATATTTTATTATATTTAACCATAAATATTCAAGAAAAAATAAAAAATAGAGTTAATAAAAAACGAGTAGGGTATGGGTATCCACCAGTTCGGGTTATCACTAGACCCATATTTAAATTCATATCCACATCTATTTTTCAGCATCCATTTAAAATCTATTTTTCAGCCTCCATATTTATTTTTTTTGGGTCGGATAGTGCAGATATTAATTGGGTTGAAAACCCACTGCCATCCCTAGATTCAATCGACATTAAACCGTTATAAAATTGTTATATAATAAATAAAAAGTAAATTTTATAAAAATAACATATTTTATTGAAATAATAAATACATCAATATCTATTATTATATGAAGAACCAATAATCCTCATTATTGTTATTGTTATTGTAAGAGAATATTTAAGCTAAATGACTAAGAAGGAAGTAGTAACGATTTGGTCAATTAAGTTTTTTTAAAAGTATATATTTTAATTTAATTCTATAATATTATTTATTTATTTATTTTTATTGTTATTTGAATTAACCATGCTTTATTATTTTAAAAAAGAAAAATGAAATATATGCAAATGCTATAGTTTGTAGAAATTCAAAGCTAAAAAAAGATAACTTATGAATTTCTTATGTTATTGAAATTAGTTTGGAATAAGATAGTTCATCTTAAAACTAATATCTTATAAATTAAATTTGGTCCTAAGTTTGCCAAATTTAGTGGCATCTTATAATTTTAATATCTTATAAATTAAGTGGAATGAAAATATTAATGTTCATAAGCTTTAACTTGTTACTAGAAAGGATTAAGAATTTAATATTATACTTTTTCATAATATTAAAATGAAATATTATATATAAAAAAATGGTTTCAAGACAGTAGTTCATAAAAATAAAGATTATAAAAATACACGAAACCTTGTTGTCGTCATCCTCCTTCTCTGTCCTTAAAGCCATATTTAGTTGTGAGTTTATAAATGGAATAGAATGTAATATTATTCCATTGTTTCGGAGAGGAGTTTATAATGAAATAAAATAGAAGATGACGGTTTCATATTACATCTCATTCGATCTTAAACAATAAAAATGAAAATTTTCCGATTTGGGGGATTTAGAATAGAATGAAAAATGATAAACAATTTTACAGTATATTACATTATAAACTCTTCATCCTAACAACATTTCACTATATTATATTATAAATCCTTTCACCCCTCTCATATAATAATTTTCTAACATTACATTTATTTATATTTCATTTAAAGAATATTTCATTTCTTTAAAAACCTTGACCGTCACAATACAAAACGCAGCCATTTCAACTTCATGCAAACCCCAACCCAAACCTGCCCCTCTTTGTCTACGAATCTCTCTTTTTCATGTATGTAAATCAGTAAATGCTTAGTTTCTCTTGCGGAGTTTATCCTCACCAAATTCCAAGATTTCCATGTTTCATAGTCGTTTCCATACGAAACAAAATAAGAATGGTTCTCAACAATCCACTTGCAAATACCTTTAGATCTCTGTCGTACACCGCTTTACTGTGGCAGTAATCCACTCCATTAATAAGTTGTTGAAAGTATCTCCCGGCTTCAGCCTCACTAAGCCACCCATGATGTACATCCAAAATCAAGGTTAGCAAGGCAATCCCACAAACAGTGGCCGGAGAAAATGATTTCAGAGCAGCACATCCCACCGCCCTTTACGCTGCTGGGTCAAAACATTGACTACTCACAATTTTATCAAACAGTTCGCCACCGGGAATGAATTCCAAGATTATGTAAATCTTAGTATGGCTTGCCAAAACCTGAAGTTGAAGTAAAGACATGAAAAAGGGGTATATTCTTTCATGGTGACATATCTATGCTTGTTTCAACTCAAAGCATAGTGTCAAAGATAAAGCCTGGTAGTGGTGCAACCTATAAACAAAAGTTCATTTTAGCATAAGTTCAGCACTTACTATACAACTGGAAAACTTCCATGCAAAAAAGAAAAGTAAATTAAATTTTTTAAGCTTAAAATTTTTTATTTTATTAGTTTAATTTTCGGTTCATTTTTAATGAACCAAGACTGGACCAAGAGTCCATTTGGACTTTTTTTGAGGCAAAGTCCATTTGGACTTTGAACATACATGAATAGCCTAAACCCATTTACCAAACCTAATTTTAGGTTTGCAGTCCTAGTTTAATCCAAATCTAATTTTCGTAAGCCTAACCCAACTCTGACTTTAATCTTAGATATAAACAAATTGATCTTAACTTCCAATCTGAATCCATTAATTTCGGTCCAAACTTTTTTATCATTCTTATACTCATTAGTCTTCCAATCTTTAACTAGTATACGTCACTATATCAGTTTCTTGGCTTTCAAGACCTCGCCTTGAACATTAACACTACCATTTCTAGGATTAACAAGAACGTACAGCTTTGCAGCACCTCAGCATCTAGACATTGCCGGTGTGGACTTCACATGCTTCTAGCCCTTAAAACGTTGCTCAGTATAGGTGGCGACCTAATGTCCAAGAAAGGGAAAGGGAAAGGGAAGATTCCAAAATCTAGAGCATCAAGTGCAATTATAATTAAAAGGAACGGAGAAGGTATTAAAGCAAAGAGCTCTTGGATGCTTTCTTCCATTTGAAATTGGTACTGTTGAACAAACATGACAAGTAGCATCAGAAGAACGAGAACCAAAATCAAAACCAAAAGCATTTTGAGGTTTTTTGTAATCATTTTATTGTAGAATTCATTTCCCCACACTCTACAGCGAAGGAGATGAAACAAACTGTCTGGGCAAGCTCAAGAGATCTCTCCCTTCAAACGGGGAAGTCCAGTCATGGGAGCCAGAAGCAGAGGTTTCAGCATTTGTCACTCCACCATCCGGCAATCCTATCATGGATGTACCATTACCACTGGGAGTTGATCTTAACGCTAGCTTAATCCCTAAGCTAGAAGGATTTGAATCATATACTTGGCTGTCATTCTTTAAAGAACCCGGACCAACCCACAATCCACCGGGTCTTGATGAAGTTAGGCCACGATCCATGCTCCAATCTATGCTGGCATAGTCTAGACCTGCCATTGAGCCTGCAGTGCTCCAATCAACAGGAGAAGATGCCCCAGATGAACCAGCTGAACCCAAACCAGAGAAGAGTCCAAGAGAGGAAGCAGCAGCAGCAGCAGCCGGAGTATTTGATGTCATTCTACTCCGTAAACCATTTCCTTTGCTAGTTCCAGGAGAAACTCCTGAACTGTTGCTGGGAGCTAGTTGTTGTTGATACTGAAGTTGGTGGAGCATCTGATTTGAATTTACATTGCCAAGGTTGAGACTGGTCGCGGATGGAATGTTAGGCATCAAGCCATTGGACATAATGATATCGACACCGTTTGTGGGATACCAACTGCTTGTTCCAGGTGATGAGCTTATGCTTGTAGCTGGAACAGGTTTGGAGTTTACTGATTGAGGTCGCTGCATCATCACAACTGGCTCCCTAACTACACCTGGCCGAAGGTTCTTATATTCAATTCCAGCAGCCAAATAGTGAGTTTCTGTCTTGGATGGCAGATGTGTCGCTTTTAGAGATGAGGTCAAAGAATAAGAAACCGAAGGATTTGACCCTGCACTAGCCCACCTTTTCTCCACTGGCACAGCAGATTGTTGGGGTTTTGCCCACTCCAGCTTTTGTTGCACTTTCTTCAATGGTTGCAAACTTTTACTCCCCAACTCTAAGGATCCAATAGGGACAGTTGTTTTTGCATAGTTAAAATCCTTGTTATCTCTTCTTTGATTTATCATCAATGGCGGATTGGATCTAGGTTGTGGACTTACCACATTCTGGCGCATGATTACCGAAGGTTTACAATTATTAGCTGTTGGAGGATCACCGGTTTCTTCAGGCTTTGGTGGAACAGGTGATTCAAGCTTTAGTGCTCTTAACATATCTGCAGCCTTGTCAAGATCACCCTCAGAGGACACTACTGCTCTTTCAATCTCCTGCTTGGAGCACTTGAATCTGATCTCCATGTCAGCAATCCGAGCAATTTCATTTGATATATCAATTTTCAAATTACCACCACCAAGGTTTTGATCCCTATATTTCTCAGCATCTTCATTTCCATCAAACAACCAGGTAACAGATTCTTCTACTTTGCCATCATTCAATATAAGAGCCATTGTAGCCCGTTCATGAGAAAATCCCATTGCAACCAACTGCTGAGCAAGTGTTTCAAGCTTTCTTGACATAAGATAGCCACTGCATCGTTCGTGCAATTCCTGAGCTCGCCTCTCCTTTTGGCGCTGGTGCTTTTTTTCATTTTTTTGACGAATTTTTTCCCGCTTGTCATTGTCAGCTCCTGGTATTATATCCTGTCGAGCTGGAGGATTAGACATTTTATCTTTGTGATCTTCTGATTCTCCAGACCAGCTACCGTTGTTTGAGACAGAATCACACTCCACTCCAGGTAAACCACCACCATGATCATCTGTCTCATCTACGGTCCGGAAACGGCCATTAATTGGTAATGGTGAAGCAGAAGATGTTGGAATTCTTTCAAAAGTGAGAAAGGTTCCAGAAAGAGGATTATATGCACTAGCTGGTGTCCCGCTAGCTGCACTTGCAGGTCCTGCAGGCTTTGATGGTGCCTTCGGGGCCTCCAAAATCTTTTTGTCCTTGGACGTAGCTTTTGATGCTGGAGACATCTTGTTCATGGACAACCTACCAGGAAATTTTTCATTTTTTAAATTATATATATCATGATTTACAACAGCACAGTAAAATCACAAAAATATAATAAGTGTCAAGACACAGTAAACCTCTTCTACAGTCTCATCACTTATTCACAATTTCAAACAACTTTCAAGTATTGAGAAAGCAGTAATTCAGTATTTAGAACTTCAAAATCTTGACATGCTGCAAATTGTCAAGAAAAAAAAACCTACGATAAGACAATGGAAGCAGAAATACCCAAATCTTCTACTGGAAGAAAAAAAATTTAAAGTTCAATACTCTCCAGATAAATCTGAAAGATTTAGTGACAAGCACAAGTTCAGTCCACAACCTTCTCCGTCCTAGATAGGGTACAGAGCCCAAAATCACATAAAAACTTCTTTTCCCTGTTAAAATGTCAACTGTAATATTCCTAAACCAATGCAATAAACCTTCTTCTCGATTGCATATGGATCCAATGAAGGAAAAGGAAATTGGGATACCAATATCTCTACCCTTTGTTTTTCACTAAAAATCAGCAAGAATAAAACTAGTTTCCACAGCAATATTTTGAGCCAAACAACAAAATGTAAGCCAAGGGTAATAGATATTTATGTATATTACAAAATTTGAACTCTACTCATCAAATAATTACTGATTAATAAAGTCTGAATGTGAATCATGAAAACCAGCCCATGAAATGGAACTGTTTTTATGTTAACCACTTCATCTACAATTTCATTTCAAACCAATAGAGCTGGATTTGTTACAAGAATTATAGGCATAGTTGCAGTTTTGTCGTAGCAAGAAAGATGCAAATCTAGTTCCACTAATTATAAACCAGAGCTAAAAGAACTTGAAACGCTTATACAATACATCTCTTTATCAGGTCTAAAAGTCTCAGAAAAAATAAATCACAACTTTTTAGCTCATGGTACATCGGATTTTACATCTTCCAAGCCTATAACAGCAACTCAATTTCAAACCAAAGATTAAAGGAAGCCGCAGCAACATAAATATTAATAGTAAAGTGAGTACTTAGCAAAGTTAGATTCCAAGGCTTTTACCATGCCTATACTTATGCGTTCTCTTGCGATAATAAGATTGAACCATTTACAAACATGACATATAGCCAATGGGCGATCCCTTAAGTGTTAGCTTCAGAATTCCAAGCTGCTTTACTAACTTTTTGGGCCTAGTGCTCAAATTTCCCAGGCTTTTTATATAAGTAGCGTCTGAATTCTGAAACCCAAGAGATGTCATTCAACAGGAACTCTCTCAGCCTTCAAGCTTTTGATCATATTGATCCATAACATCATCTCCCTTACCTGATCAAACCTAATTAAACATTACAACTGTTACACCTCACTCCTACCACTTGATTCTTCGAAGTTCCCGAGTATTGACTCTCATTTCCAACACAAAAGGAATCCCAAAGGGACCCAGCACCCATGAACGATATTCTTCAAAAATTTAACCAATTACTAAGCACGAACACGCTTAAACAAACACGAATTTAACGATCTTCAAAACTTTGTCTTTTATAATTGGGACACATTTGTTGCGTCTCCATTCGCCCACTGAGCCCGTACTAATCGAACCAAGTGAAAATCCGGTAAAAGAAACGGATTAGATCGGAGATTTCGACAGAAAATTATCCCAACATTATCAAATTCCCAAATCTTCAAATTTCGAAGAGACAGAAACCCATCGGCCAATAAACCAACGAGAAATCGAGGAAGAAAAAGAAACAGAAACAGAAAAGACACACCTGTATCAATTCAGAGATCAACGAATAAACCGTCGCCGGACGATCGAGATTTCGCTGCAGATTGAAGAGGGAGAGATGGAGAGCGGGTCGACGAGCAATCGGTACTTGGAGTCCACAGAATTAGGGTTTTGAGATAAAAAATAAAGAAATTATGTAAAAGGAAAATGAAAGGCGTAATATTAATATGGGATTTGAGTCATTTGACAAGTCCATAAAACTAACTTCGGTATTATTACGGATTAACTGGAAAGATGTCTTCTGATCTGAGCGTTGTTTTTTTTTTAAATCTGAGCCTATAACTATGTTTTACATGATTTATCCACATATTTTTCGAGGGTGGAGCATCCTGATTTTGTTTGCTTGTTTCAACCTTATGTCAATTAATCTGATCTATATATTTGTGTAGATTTCATATAAATGTTTGAATAAAATTTAGGACATGCTTGATAGACAGTAAATTATATTAATTATTAGTTGATTTTATCAGTGGTTAGCTGATAATTGATTTGATTAGCGATTAACATCAATAGTTTACTAAAGATGTTTAGTAAAATTAACTATTTAGTATTATCTGTTGATGTGTAAAATGAATTATGAAAGTATGATTTTTAAAAAATATAAGAGCATGGAAATTATATTTCGTACTATTT
>JAOTAZ010000218.1:27748815-27763054 GCA_025629785.1 Erythroxylum oxycarpum
TCTTAAGTTCTTTCTCCTTTTAAAGGATTATGTTTTAGGATCATTGAAGGATCCGACCCGAGGGCTACATGGCGTCGGCCGTTCTAGGCAGCCGGAATGAGCCGTACTGGGGCGACCACAAGGTGTATGTGAGGAAATATGGTGCTGTCTCCGCCGCTGGTGGTGTCAATAGTGGTAATGCTTCGTTTTTCAGGGCCAGCTCTGGCCAGCAACTGATTCCCAAGCCTTTATCGAACCCTGGCATGTTTGTAAATAACAATGATCCTTCCGATAACCTGCATTTTCGCCGGAGAAGACCGTCTCCGCCGCCGGAGAAGTTCGCGAGAGGAGGATTCAACGGTTTGATTGACCAGACATCTCGTGGAGGTTACGTGACGTACAATCTCGGTGCATGCAGCAAGCGCGAACTTAAGGAGCTGAAGAGGCGTCTGGTTTCGGAGCTTGAGCAGGTCCGAGCTGTTAAAGCCAGGTTGGAGTCTCTTAAAATTGAGCCTCGACCCGTTCACCCGGTGGCCCACTTCTCTACCTCGTGCCCACCGCCAAACGGCCCCTTCAACACCAAGCAGCTGAGAGCTACTCCGAAATCTGCAGAAAATAAGATCAAAGTTTCGGGTCATGGGCAGAAACGAAGCAACCCGTTTTTAGCAGGACCCGACCCGAAACTGGTGGTAACGGGATTTGATCCTCTAACCGAGAAAGTGACTAGTAGTATGATGAGAAGATGCGGGCAGATCTTGATGAAGTTAATGAAGTTGAAGATGTCTTGGGTTTTCAACAAGCCTGTGAATACAGTGGAATTGGGGCTTTTCGATTATCATCAGATCATCAAAAAGCCTATGGATCTTGGCACCGTGAAGTTGAATCTCGTCAAGCATGTCTACAAATCTCCACTCGAATTTGCGGCCGACGTCAGGCTTACTTTCGACAATGCAATGACGTACAACCCCAAGGAGCACGAGGTACACCTCATGGCACGCCAGTTGTTGGCCAAGTTCAATGAGATGTTCGATCCTGCGTACAAGAAGTTCGAGGCTGAACACTATAGAATTTCTGGCTCAAATCAGAGTCTGACTGAACCAACATCTGCATTGGTCAACCCAATTCATGTCCAACAGGTACCGGAAAGGCCACCAGCGCCGGTTCAAGTGGTGGTGGAGCCGAGATTGGGAAAGTTGCCGAAGCCTAAAGCGAAGGATCCAAACAAAAGGGAGATGGCCTATGATGAAAAGGCGAAACTTGGTAAGGAATTGGAGGAGTTACCTCAGGATAAGATGACCCAAGTTCTGTATATAGTGAGGAAGAGAAATGGGCGTTTATATCAGGATGGTGATGAAGTTGAACTTGATATGGAGGTTCTCGATACTGAGACTCTATGGGAGCTTGATAGACTTGTTTGCAACTACAAGAAGATGATTAGCAAGATTAGGCGTCAGGGTCTCAGTCAGAATCACATCACACCTGCCCATATCACACAGGTAAATCAAAGTTCAATCTTTTTTGCAGTAATCGCGTTTCAAACTAAAAATGGAGCATATTTGTTGTTTCAAGTTGATAATCTGATTGCTCTGAGTTCAAGGTTTGTTTAGTGATTTTATTTCTCTTGGTGTTAAACTTTAATATGTAGGCTTCAGATATTGAAAAGGTGGATGTGGAACACAAGGTTATGGAGGAGAATGTGGACATTGGAGAGGATATGCCATTTGAGAACTACCCACCGGTGGAGATCGAGAAAGATGTTGATATTGGTTGTGCTAGCGGCAAATCGAGTGGGTCTAGTGGGTCAAGTTCCAGTAGTGATAGCTCCTCTTCTAGTGGTATTAAGTCTTAAAATTTTGCCAAATCTATGCTTCTCTGTGGTGTTTAGTGTGGCAGTTTGGGTAGCATCTGTTTTGATTAGATGATTAAGTCAATCTGGGTATCAATTTCTTGTGTTTGCAGGTTCAGATTCAGGTAGTTCCTCAGGAAACGATTCTGATGCAGACAGTGTACGGTCACCGTATACTGAAGCAAACAAAGTTTCAGTGACTTGAAAAGCCAGTGAATGTAATTGAAGATGCAGAGTGATTGGATGTTGATGTCCAGGATTGGAAGAGGTATGTCCAGGAACTGGATACGTTTTGTATTGGGAAAATTTTGGATCTGTTTTGTACAAGTGTAAAAAACAATGAACTAAAAGTAGAGTTCTTTAGGAGAGGTAGATGTAACTAAGTAGTAGCTCAACCGGTAGATAGCTTAGAAGAGGAGTAGGTCTTGACTTGAGCAGTCTTTAGGTTTATGGAGTTTATAGCGGCAGGAGATAGGAAGGGGTAAGGGGATAATCTTGTACTAGTAACAAACCAAATAGAACCCACCTGGTGCTTTTATGCACAGAAGGAAATTATGTACAGCAGCCAAAGAGAATGACAGTATCAAAATATGAAAAAGTGGAGCCAAAAATGAAAAGATTGGCTTTCATTTGCAACTGAATCTTGTATATACTTCCTTCTCTATCGCAGTCTTATATATAGTTTTTCTTTTGTCATCAAATTGCACATTTTGAGTTTCATCTTTGCTTTCTGCACTTTCTCCGCCTTTACATGATGTCTATTTGGTATTGGTATTGGTGACACGAACCTTAGCCTAATCTTGAGATTAGGGATGAATTTTTGGGTTTGGTTCAGCAAGACACCACCTGATTCGATCAACTCAATCTGAATTGGATTAATATTTAAGTTGATCTTTTGGATTGAGCTTGAGCTAGTCAGGGGTGTCCTGGCTTGAATTAATTTGGACAAAATGAACCGTTCGAGCCTGTTGATTTGAACAAAACGGTATATGGAAGCAATCAACAGTAGCTTGTATGTTAGTGACTTGGCAGAGTTATTTGGTTAGCTGTCGATATCAGCTTCTTGCAAGTCCTATCCTATGATGAAGATCTACACACCCTGGTGTCTTGTCATTCACTTTCTTTTGGAAACTTGTGGGAAAAGGTCACAGTATAAGAATTGGTGTCGTGCATGAACTAATGAACATGAGGCCCTGTCTAACACTGATAGGTATGTACTAACCTATTTATTCTCAAGAATCCAAAGCCTTAGCTTTAATTTCGTTTTAACAGTGTAAAAATACCAACTTGAGATCAAAGAAAAGTAAAGCTAATCATAGTCCCTGCTGTCATGGTTCCCAATTCAGGCTGTGTCGCCATCCAACATCATGGAATGCAGAACGTCAAACTCTACGCTCAACTCCCATCACCATCTTGTTTTGATTAGCTAGTCGTTTGTAGGCTATTGAGGAGTTGCAAAATATCTACAGGATATCATTACCTTAGCTTCCTCTTCATTGGCAAAATTATGCTGAGGGTTCGGTTCCATCATCCATGTTCGCAAGCTGAGCTATATTTGATTGGTTGATCTTGATCTAATTCAACCCTAATTTTCTAACTAATTTAATAAATTTGAATATTTAAATTTGGGAATCAAATCGAACATGGTCTATAATCATAGATCAAGACCATAGCACCTCTGATTAACACTTTCATAATAAGGCCAACCTGCCAATGACACGTTCAGTTTTCTTAATATTGTTTCATATTCACTATAAAGTTCCATAATTGGGATTGCAAATTGGGGAAGGAGCTGGTTAAACATCAAACGTCCCAGCAGCATCCATTTGGTAACCTGTAATGGAAAAGGAAGATAAGTTCAGACAAAGGACCAAAAATGGCTCATATGAATCGAATAGCTTCATGATCGGAAATGGAAGCAACCATAACTTGGTAATGGAAGGAGAAAAGAATAAGAAGAAAGCAAGGAGGGTTCGGTGAGCTTCCGTTGACAAGTTTTCCAGTTTTCAACGGATGTAAACAACAAGGCGGCCCTGCAAGCTAGGTTAGTTACACAAAACCTAAATCAACTATTTATAGCTTGCAATTTTCATGAGTCTTAGGTACCCTTTGTTTATTTATAGCATTAAACATTTCTATTTTTAGTTGAGAATTAAGATTGGAATTCTAAAAGTGTCATTGTTTTGGATTATTTTAACTGTGTTTTGTCCGAAAAAACTGTTCTGTTTCCTGCATTAAAGGAGAATTAGTGTCGAAAACGATTCGAAAAGGACTTAAACCAGAAGAAGAAAGATACTTCCATTCTTGAACTAATACTTACATCCCTTTAAATCCATCACTGATTAATGATGTCACATATCAGCTAACATCATTCAAGTTTTATTTTTAGTATTGCATATACTCACATATGAGATAGATATAATAGCTGACACTTGAAGTCCTAGTAACCACCATTGGCAAGCATAGGAATCAAGCAGGTACTGCCTCATTAGTGAAGATAGGCGATTCCTTGAAGGAAACATCATCGCAGGAGTTGTGCAAATCAACACCATATTCACTGCATCCGCCATCCTGAACCGTGTCTACACGAGTAGAAGCGCCACAACCACCGCAACCTCCACCACAGCCTCCACATCCACCACTCTTCAGCATAGTTGAACAGGCTCCACCACAGCCTCCACATCCTCCACTCTCCACCATACTTCCACACCCTCCACCACAACCTCCACCACAGCCTCCACATCCTCCACTCTCCACCATACTTCCACACCCTCCACCACAGCCTCCACATCCACCACTTTTCACCATAGTTCCACACCCTCCACCACAACCTCCACACCCACTACTCTTCACCATACTTTCATATCGCCCACCATATCCAACAACGGGACTTCCACTGTCTTCGTTATTCACCACATTTTCTTGAGCCAAATTCACATCTATTTTGCTTCCTTCATTAGTTGTCAGGCTGGTTTGAGTAGGTTCCTGAAACTTATCGGCATATTCTGTTAAATCATTTCCCTCCTCCGGATCTTCTTCGTTAGTTATCATGCTGCTCAATCCTTCCTTCCTCATAGTGTCAGAAAGTATGAAAGCTGATATGATCCCAGGCAACACAAACAACTCTTCCTTCACCTGTGAATCGGTTTCAAATTATTAGGGTAGACAGGAAGGTGCCTAGACAATAAAATTACAGTGGTGGAAATTGGTTGGGACTAAGGGGGGAGGGTTAGATGCTATTTGTAGCTATGAGCTTTCTTTTGTTTTTGGATACTAAATGAAAGTAAAGACCTTTTAATTGAACAATTTCTGTTCTTTATGACAACCTGAATGTACGTTTTCTTTACAAACAGTTTGGTTGCTCCAAGTTACCATATATGGCTTTGCTAGTCGTTATCTAACAGTAAATTTTGTCCAAATTTTCACGAGGCAGCAGAGCTGTACCTTGACGAATCCTGACTTTATGTCAATTAACGCCACTGCTTTGCCGTATGGATCTTCTGCAGAAAATTCGACTGCAGTTATGTATTCTTGTTCTCTTTGGTGCTTTTCGCACTGCTTGGTGTCAAAATCCAACCTTCTACCACCAAAAAGTTTAACCTGTACCAAGACGAGAAGTTAGAATAGACATTAGATACCTACAAAAATTCGGAACAAAATGTTGGAGCCCTTTTATGCTTTGTCAAAGGCCAATGAATGTGTTCTATCTGAAAAAAGATAAATGGAATAGGCAAATAGTAGTGTCATGCAGTTACAATTTTCTAGTTTCTGAAATGTCAGGTCTCTGGTCTTCTATATGATCCCTTTCAAAGAGACACCATCATGAAGTAATAAAACTGTGATTCTTTGTCAGATGATTGATAATTATTTCTTATACTTCAGCTACCTAGCCAAGTCATTGGCACAACAAAATGCTTTTGCAAATACTTTTACAGAGCTCTAAATTAAAAGATAACAGATATCTACCGTCCTACGGCCCACAAGCTCAAAAAGATGGCCATCTTCACTGGAATTCTTTGCACTTTGAAGGGACCACTGCGAATTCATCAGCAACCACTTAGCTCCCACATGATCTGCAAGCACATGTGTTTGACCAGACTTTGTAACACCAATGATTTGCTCATCAATTGTGCTTTGGCCTTTTATACCAGTCTTAGTTGAGTCCCTTGAACATTGAAACCATCAAGGAAATGAATATCACCATTTAGATACAAAAAATGCTTAACCACTGTACTAGTTCTAATACATTATTAACAGCTAAATATTCTGTTTTTATCTGTCAACTTTATGGAATCTTGCTAGCCAAAACAGTGAAACTTTCAGCATTTCTATTGAAGTAATACCTCAATTTTGTATGTCTACACTACCATACACGAAAGTTTAATGCATGTGCACTGGTAAAAGGTAGTCGAGATCTTGCACATTAACCTAAGACTTAGGTAGAAGAATACCTCATTTGCAGACGAATCAGCTCATTTTCAGTTTCATCAAAGATGCGTGCCCAACTCTTAGCATGTGGAACTCTTCCGGTAATTGGGAGAAAGCAAGAACTTTTTGAAAGTGTGCGTGGATGGACTATGTGTAGTACATGTGGTGCTTGGATGGGAACAGTAAATGAGACAGCAATTCGTAGACAGGTTGGTTTTGAGCTCAACTTGCCAGACACAGGCAGCAACTCCACCCATTTTTCAATGGCAAGTTTGGATGCTGGATTCATGATGTTGTCGAGAGAAAGTGAAGTAGTACCTATTGTTTTACATCCCTTGATTACTGGAAAGCTGGAAGATGAGTGTGATAAAAGCTCAAAGAACAGCTCTCCCTTTGGTTCACAATGGAAAAAAGCAACCTGTTTTTCTCGGGATTCAGATAGAATAGTGAGTTTCTGCTTAACATTAAAGAAAGCATCGGGCTGCTTTTTACTGAATGTCACAACAAGGCTTCCCTTATGCCCCTCTGGTAAATTTTTAACTCCCACAATCTCCAAAACAACCTGAAAAGTATTAATCAAGAAAAACAAAATCATTATATAAACGGAAGATAGTTCGACCATGGTGACTTCAAGCAGTACAATTCATAAAGAGGCATCCACAGAAAAGCTAGTTTGTTCAAAATCTATACACGTACTGGTGTCTAACTCATTTATGTCAATTAGCCAATGGCGCAACAACATAGTAAAAGATATCAAGAACTTCATAAATGTTAATTACCTCCACAAGCTTAACCTCTGAAAGCTGAATTATCCCTTGGTCATCATTCAATGCTACAGTCTCTCTACTCAACATGTTTGATGAATTGGGAGTTGTAGTCACAGGAGATGGGGCAGGCCCTCTATACATAGCACCTGCTTTCCAATACCTTGCTCCAAATGTATCTTCAAACTGCTTGGTAGTCCCGGAAAATCCAAGGTCGAGTTTCTTCCCTTTTGTGCGATCAGAATCCATATCATCATGCTCCAGTATTTTACCAAGTGCCTCACCCACATCCTTACAGTAAGCAACAGGATGCAACTGGTGGGTATGCCAAATGAGATCAATATCATAAGTTGGAACACAAAAGCGTTTAATGGATCTTTCCCTGTTCCTCTTGATTAGATGAAGAAATCCCTTGTATCTGGCAACAGCTTCTTGAAGAAAAACATCATTTTTCATGTGGGGTCTCCATACCTTCAATAGGAAGAACATGTCAGGAATATATAAGAAATGGATTCAAGATTACTCTAGTTAATAAAATTATATGAGATTAGAGAAACCAATGAACCAAATAAGGAAGTAGCATGCAGTTTATACATTTGATATACCACTATGAGCTAAGCATTCATAGCAGAATGAAGTACAGACTATTATCCAAAATTATCATTACCAAGTAACAAATAATCAATCAGAGTTTCAGGAAACTATAAGTTAAGGATAAAAACACCATCTTTTATCACCTGGTAGAAGAAAGGACTCTGCCTTTTGACAGCTGAAACCAAATCATATTTGGTCCATTTCTCAGTTGCTTGGCAAGTTTCCTTGGTGTCTATAGATAAAGCTTTCAACTGAAAGTCATAAGGCTCACTTGGAAACATTCTGTTCCAAATTGCTCGAGTTTTCCTTGAACAAGCTCCTTTAACAGAAGATACAACATTAGAGTTGTCTAAAGTCCTCCCATAAAGTTCCTCACAGTCAGATTTGTATCTTACCTAAACCAGAAAATCATGAAACATTCCTTATCAGGATAATTAGAAATGAAAACCAACCTAACAGGTTTGAAAAATACACAAACTAACAAAATACGTGCATGTGTGGGAACCTACAGGATTCAGCCTGTGGCAATGCCAAATCCATTCACAATCAAGAGGAACAACCAGGGGCTCCTCAGCAACTAACGGGTCAGAGTGATTAGCAAGCAAGGGAAGCCAGCAAGCATTGTATCTGAAATTTGCAATTCTCAGAAATCTAATGTAGAATAAATGAGAAATCTCTGCCAATTAGGAACTAAAATACTTCCAGACATCAATTCAAGCTGTGGAAAAGCTACAGAAGTAAAATTCTTAATCTTTATGAAGTCATACAAATTGAACTCCAAGAAATAACAATTACGGAGTCTTTACCTATAGATGACTCTGTCAAGCGCAGCACCTTCATATAGCCAACGATTCTTATCAACAGCTGCAAGGAACTGAAGCTGTTGCTTTGCAGCAGCCAAAAGGTCCACTCTTATAGCAATCTTCTGAGCTTCAAGCCACTCCTGCTCTTGTTCCATCTCTTTCTCTACCTCCATATCTATATTCAAAGAAATTAATAACAGTCAACTCTTTCGTTTTCAGATAAAACCAAGGAAATGAAAGGAACCACCAGAACGACAAATTCAAAATAGTATCAAAAACCTAAGAACTAGTGAAACATTAATCTTAACAACAAATTACTTATGCTCCGATCAGCGAAGCAAATCATTAACAACCTGAGGCTTTTGTACAGTCGTTTATCATCATACATACATCAACTGCAAAACTAGCCAAATGGGTTTGTACGCATTTAGAAGTAACCGAAAAAGTAGTGATCTTACGGTTGTTTAGAAAAATGCTCCGTGGTTGGCCGGAGATGCTTTGGTTTCAGTGGCTCGGTGAATACAAGGGCAGGTAATTTATAGTTAGGAGGTTGCTTGAGTTGACTAGTAAACTACCTTTGTAAGTAATCGAAATGACAATTTTGTCCCTTTGAAACTAAAGATCACCTTATCTCCATTTTGGTAACTACCAACCATCAAATATAACTTCTTGTAAATTCAAAAAATTTTATAAAACAACTATTAAATTTTTTTAAGATAAAGAAATTAATGACATTCTTAAATTGAATAATAATAAAATTATTTTATTACTTAGTGTACAAAGTTCTTCACTTTGTGCAAGTCTAAGGAGGGTCATAATGTACGCAACCTTCCCTTTGTATTTTTATAAAAGGTAGTTGTCATGACTTTAACCCGTGTCCTTTTAGCCAGTAAGGATCAGCTTTACAAATTGCTAAATTAAATAACTTCTAAAATAAAATTATTGAATAATTCCTTATTCAAAATACAAAATTACTTAAACTGAGATTGACACTTTCTTATTCTATTGATTGAACATATGATTCCTTCAAATGCTTTCTTTTTTCCATGATAATCCAAAAAGGATTGAAAGAACATGGAAATTTCAGGGAAAATGGGGTCAAGTTCACATCGATAGGACTTTTCCAAATATCTATAACGCAAAAAATGCATTATTGCATTTGTATAAAAATGTAATTTTGTGTGTTTGGAGGTTGGAACTGACCCCGCGAACTCGCTAAGCGTTCACTGTCCTGTTTCTGAAAGACAGTGCTTAGAAGCGTGACTAAAGATGGACAGACGTGCATCATTAAGCGATCACTCACACCTTTTTTGTTTTGGTTTTCATGTCCTCAGTGATGTGTGTCAGTACAAGGAACTGTTGGTTAGTAGTTCGTACGAACAGAAGAGCAGTACAGTGGAGTCATTCAGATGTCGTACGTGTGAACTTACTGTTTCTGCTACATGTCCTTTTAGCTATGGTTATTACAAAGAGACGGGAAAGTCTGAGTCTTGATCATTGTAAGAGGGTCTTTGTCATTATCAAACAAACAGTTTCTGATCATAGTAAAGGAAACTACTTTTGCCTACATGAGTTTTTGATGCCATTTCTAGGTATCCTTTCGATGCTTACGCTGGCTGTTGTTCCTTGGATGCAAGTATGCAACTAAAGAACACACACATGCCGGACGACATGCTAATAGTTTTAAAGGATTACAAGAGTCTAGTGATGTTGGAACTAATTGTCATCTAAACTGTAATCTCATCTGTTTTCGTGGAAATCGCCAACTCTGCTGCTGCTGGAATCAGACATTGCAAGTGGACTTGTCCACAAGAAGTCAAGAATCGAAAATTATGGGAAGCTTATATGAGCTGAACCAGTTTTCTGACATTGTAGATTAGATATATAATGCTAAAGCAATCCAATTTAGATAAAAGTTACATATTTTGGTGACTGACTAAAAGATGATTTGGTTTCAGAACTTCAAAACTGATCAGCCTAATAAAGTAAGTTCAAGTATTCGGTGTCTAGGAGAAGAGGAAAAAAGTTAATAGTAACAACTTCCCGACGGCCTCAAGAAGGCATGAAGACCCGTTCTTCAAATTTCTCCCAGCTCCACTGGCTCAGAACAAAAACCAATTTCACAGATACGAAGGTGCATGAATGCCTACGTATGTCGGTTTTGTAGTTTGCTGCTTCAGACTTTTAACTTTAAAATTTTGTTTATAGATCGAAACATGAGCAGGACGTCTCTGGAAAACAAAAACTCCCGCCACGAAATCACTTCCAGGGAAAATGATAGCAGCAAGACCACATGAAAGAAGGGGTTCCAACAGATAACAGGCACGTGAGAATTGGAATGCGGTTTATAAATCCTCAGATTTCGACTTTTCCTGTGTCTCTGTTCGGAATGTGGTTTTCTCCAAGTACTCCTCCTCGATAGTTTCTTTTAGGATGAACAATCTTTGCATGACAATAGGCTGACTCATTTTCTTGGCCTCCCTAATGTCTGTCTCCTCCTTACTGAGATGGTATGCGTCAAGCATGATTTTGATCCACTTGTAAAGCTCCTTTGGAGTACTGCACAGCCACAAAATAAATTAACAATGGAAAAACAGTACAAAAAAGAGGTGACCAATCGAAGTTTCCAAGATGCGAATAATCGGGAAGATTACTCACGTGTATAAAGCATAAGGATCATTCGCTTCCTTGTCATCCCCCGGGCAGAATGCTGTTGCCAAAGCTGAGAATCGCTCTTCAGGATCGGCAATATTTAGCAAATACTTTAGTAGCTTTATTTCCTTGGGAGCCATACTCCTAAGGCTGCTTTTTGTGGTTTTATATAATTGATACATTATGTCTTTAACCTGCAATTGGACAACCATGGTTTATTGTACTAAAGCATATAAAGATTTATACAAGAATGCAAAAAGGGCTCCAGTATCGTATCAAGGAAATGATGGCATAGTCATGTTAGTATTGGAGCCAAATCGATTCAGGTCTCTTATCAATGACTGGATCAGTTCTAATAATGCTATTTTGGTATTAACTTGCTACAGTTAAAGAGCTTGAATGAACTATGTATAGGGTCTAAACGATGATAATACATAAACGAAAGGTTTAGTAAGCTGATTTTGTTATGTCTAGTAGGCTTCAAATAGGCTATTGAAACGGAAGATATTCTTTGGGATTGCACTATTTTTAGTTATCATTATTCATCAGTATCAGATTTCACAAAATTTCCTAGTCAACAGAAGCTATGGAATCCAACAAATATATTTTGTGAATTTTGAAGGGGCCATGATTAATGAATCCATCACATAAGTTGACAGCCCAGGTTATATGCAGGTATGAAACATGTATAGGTGGAGAGGATATTCTAATTTTGGTCTGTACCTTGCTCATCAAATATGCAATACTGTCAGGTATAAGATATAGAAACAAGGATTCAGGAAGGGAAGTGTCCATCAAAATAAACATTTTTACCTCCTCTTTCATTGTCGTGGATTCTTTTGCAGCCGCCCAAGTGCCGTTTATCAACAGGATCAAGGAGGAATCAAGTTTCTTCGCCTTTGCTAAGTGTTTGATCTTTTCACACGCCAGATCCAAAGAAGGAGAATTAAGGATGTCATCAAATTTGGCCTGGGCAGAATCTAATGTGTCCACACAATCAAGTGTATTATCAAAGGCACTGACTGCTGATAAGCATCGTGCTCCAAGCCTGGCAATCCCTGATAAAGATAACAAACATTACAGCAAATGAACAACATAAGCTACTAAAAACATTACGTCTCTTATTACCATTCTCAAAAAGCATAGATACAAAGTCTAAATCACAAGGAAGTATCATCCTCTGACCCATATCCAATACAGCTGGAGTATCTCATTATTTAAGGGTTATAGATCATTTGTTATAATAATTGTATAAGCTCCATGCTACAATTGGAAACTTTAGAGCCAATGACACTTCAATGCACTAATTCAACTTGCAAAGTGCATCTTACCAACCTTTAATGATGAAATGATATTTGTGCACATGTAGCAGCTTTTTGTGGATGATTGTTTTAGTACAATGAATAAAGACTTTATATTGCTCTCAACAATGATATGGAAAAGGAAAAGCAAACAGTAACTGATCTAGCGAAAGTTCACCAAATAAAGGTACTATCAGATTAAACGAGACATTTTGTGACAGGAACTTTGGATACTTGTACCAAAAGGATAAATATACATCACAAGTGCTCAAGTATTTACCATCACGGTCCTCCAAACTGTCGTAAGTTTCAGAAAGAAGAGTGAGGTAATGGAAAAACTCCCCAGTGAAATCCTTGCGCCGCTTTGTTACTATTGCACTCAAGTCAGTAGGGTTGTCTTGAATTTCTTTAAGAAGCTGATTGTGACTTTCCATTTCATCATCGATCTGCAATGCTCATTCCTGAGTGCAAAAAATCCAGAGAAAGCTCTAAACCCAAAAGATATCAATATCCATTCCCCAACCCTTCATTTGGAAACCCGAAAACAGGCAAGAGGAAGAAAGTAAATATCTCCTGGGTTTCCATGCTATATCTATCCTAATTTAGAGTATGACTTTCTCTACAGTTTGAGTAAAGCATTACAAAACAGACAAAATCCAAGCCTCTGTTATCTACTGACTCGACCGAGCATCAAAATTAAACACCTACAATCGAAGAAGAAATTTCAATGGAAGAAGGGCAGAAGAATGACCAAGATTGTTATACCTTTTTCACCTTACTGGCAAGTGAAATCAATTTTTGCTTCATGGTAGCGTCCGTTTCCATATCAGCCCGGGTTTGACATCTACTGTAGAATCTATCACTGTACTTCTTCCACTCCTCCCTGAAGAGTAAATACTTTCTCCAATCTTTCACTCGTTTCTTCTGATTCAGAAACACATCAATCATCCTATCACAAAATTGGGTTATAGTGTACCCCTCAGCAACTTCCTCCTCCACGTTATTTTCCACCTCAGCATGTACTAGGCTACTTGCTTTAGAACCTGTAATAGCAATCCCATGTCTTAGACTCTCAGAAAAAAACACTTAACAGCCTAAAGCTATGAACTTTAGAAGTCGAAATTAACTAGCTTTTTAGAGCAAGATAACAACTTTGGACAGTCTCTTCTACCGAAAATGAGAATCAAGGGCATGGGTTCTTACTGGTATTGAAGCTGCAACAAACGATTCCTATCGCTGCTCCCACTGGCCTAGTTTTTGTGTGTTTCAGGGGTGTGGAAAAAGAGTTGAAGTATAAAGATGGGATTTTGAGAGCTCTTGGCTGTGATAATTCATTGAAAGAGGTATTGGAGGTAGTAATGGTGGCCAACAATGGAGATTTGACTGTGGAGTCTAGTCCGAAGAATCCACAATTTCTCATTTCAGCTTTTGATGGAGAGCCGATTCTTAGGAATGCTGTCTGTTGCTTTAAGTTCGTATGGAAGTGGATAACGCCCTTCAACACCTACTAGTACGAGGTCGTTTAGCTCAGGAACAGAAGAGCTTTGTATTTATAATGCTTCTCTGCAATAGTGCACTGTCTATTTTGCATTAAAGAAAATTAGATTAAATTGAAAACATATTAAATATTAAATTATTATATTTTATTCATAATATAAAACAAAATAAAAAATCACTAGATTATAAATAATAAAAATTAGTTTTTTTTATATTTATAGGAGTTAAATTATTTCAACATTCATTGAACTTCATCTTAAAAAATATTTTAAATATTATTACTTTTTAATAATTTATCAAATACATTATAACTTGATTATAATACTATGTACCACGGTTTTTTTTAAATATTAACATATTAAAATTTAATTAACA
>JAOTAZ010000218.1:27778962-27790010 GCA_025629785.1 Erythroxylum oxycarpum
GTAAGCTAATTAATTTTTACAAATCAAAATAAAACAATTAATTATTATTTAACTGTCTCATTTTTCAATGTTAAAATTTTCAGGATAGTCTTCTACAATTATTTTTTAAATTCTTTAGTTTTATTCAATTTTAACCAATTTTATAAGGATCTAATATCAGTTGAACCTTTTAAATCTTAAATCTTTTGTCTTACCGTTTAAATTGCGTTTTATAAACTAAACTTCCGTAAAAGACTCAGCTTATAGTGATTTATATTTTGAACAATGAAATTCTGGTGCTTGTGTCGTCAATTTCCTTGCCAGATTAGTAATGATTTGAGAATAATAACAACCGTATTAACCTAATCACTGTTAATTACAAGCTCATGTTAATTATTTTACGCCAATTTCTGCATTGGGAGCGAAGTTGGTAGCAACCAATTAGGGTTTTTCCATGAAGTCAAGTAACCTAGTAATTGATCACCATATATACAGATATGTAAGCTACATATTTCTCCTTCATAGTTGGATGGTTTGCAGTTCACACCTTTTATTGGAAAATTGATATTTCATTAGCTTTAACCTTAATCCCAATTATAACTACATTAACACAAATTATTGTACTAATCTATTGTGTTCGTATTATTTGTAATTATATATGTTTATATCAATCTTAATTAGAGATGGATATGACTTGATTCTTTTTAATTTTTTGGTCCGATTTTGATTCTAAACTTAAATTCGACCAAAATATTCAATTACTTAAAGTACACTTTAAAACAATATCAAAATTAGTTAAATTGATTTTAGATCAAGTTGGGTTAGATTGGACCCAACTTTTTTTTTGAACCTTATATCAAAATTAGTTAAATTGATTTTAGATCAAGTTGGGTTAGATTGGACTCAACTTTTTTTTTTGAACCCTCAATATCACCTAAAATCAAATCAAATTTAGATTGTTTAGCTCGTCTAGTCTAAATAATTGACTACTTGAGACTAGATCTAACATGATATCGTTTTAAGGATTAGTTGAATCGACTTTAAGTTTAATCTTTCTTGATTTAAGTTTAATTTCAAACTCAATCAATTTAAAATTTTCTATTAAATTAAATTAAAATAAATCAAATAAAAAATAATTTTCCAATCTTAATTATGATTGCAGCATGTTCCAAAATCACAAACAATTTCAAGCACCCTCCTCATCAAAATCTGTGCTCAGACAAACTTCTTTTCCAGCCATGGGAATATCTTCCTCTTTTCAAGTCTCCATGTCCTAAATTCGCCCGCACAGAGCGATGTTGCTGAAGTTCTGCAGATAATTTAGCACTGATGAGTCTTAACAGATCAGTAGCTTTCTTGTGCTACATCAATGGCTCCATTTAAGTCCGAATGACAAGCCAGCAAGTAGGATAGTTTACTTGAGCACTTCACAATGGACTGGTATTTTGCTAATGAAACCAAACCCTATTTTCATGACGTTGCACACCTTGGCAATGGACAAGGAGACAGACGAAAACAAAGGGTTGCTCCGCCTATTATTTTAAGCCAGATTAATTTAAACTCATATACTTACATAACCACTACCAAAACCAAGTTTTAATATAATTAATATGCCAATAATCTGACCTGAAAGTGTTAATCATTTTTGGATTATTCTGAATCAAGCTCTCTCTCTCTATCTTCTTCCAAGGCATCTTCTTCTTTAACTTCTACATTTGAAGTCAAACCTACGCTTATCATACTCTTTTTCACCAAAAACCTGACATGTTTCTGATACCCTTTTGTCAGAGTTACCGTCCGATGATGATTCTTCTATGTTTTGACTCCTAGAAACCTTAATTTCCAGGATTGAATTCGAACGACTAGGTGATAGTTATTTCTTTTCTTGCAACTTTGTGATTATCAAGGAAAAAAAGCTGAATTCAGATACTTGTAATGGACTGCAGAAGAACAAAAATTGGCTTGAAATATAGTAGGGTTGATTATGTTTTTGAGACCAGATGGGTCGAGCTCCGTTTAAAATGAGAAAATGATGGAAGGAATGCATAGACGGATCTTAAGGATTGGTTTTCATGTTATACTTTGCCTGTTCATCCTTGTTCAATTAACTTGCGCACAGCCAGGTTAGTTTTACTGACAAGTTTTCTGGTATTAGCAAGCTTTTCTGGTAAATTCAATCAGTTGACGTGGTCTTCTTCCAGAAGTCTCGGAATCAAGACTTGATCTTTCATTATTTTTACCTGTTAATTGAGTTCTTGTGGATATGAACCTTGTGATCTGGATCTAAAAGTCAACTAAAGGAAGTATAGATCATAATTTGTGAAGTTAATATGATATTGTTGTATGTTCCTCGTTATTATTCTCGATCTGAGGTCCTGTGCGACCACTGACTTGGGAATATATACACGTTCCTGCTTAAGCAGTGTGATGCAAGATTTGCTATGCCATTAAAAAATATAATCGAAAATCATATATAAGCTTGAAGTTAATTACCTAAACATGTGATGGGTAATAAAAACCTGAGAAAGTGGATCTTCTTTGAAAAGTGTGAAGCAAACAAGTCATCTGTCAGGATTGAATAGCAGCAAATTCTCCAATTCCTGCATAGAATATTTACGTTACACAAATATTTGCGAAGCACAATTCAAAATCATGCATTCAATATCTGCAAATCTAAGTCTATTGTAAATATTCCTTCTTTTTTGTGCCACAGAAATCATTTTATTTTTCTCATTTGGTCCAAAGTAAAGCACAATTTTAGATTCTTAACCTTTCAAGATTTGATCTTCTTTACGTTATTTCTTTTCCAGGGTTTGTGAGCATTGCAAGTTGTGCTGGATCTTCTTTTAAGGATAATAATGGCATAAACTATACATCAGACAATGGAATCTTCCGAGCAGATTCTACAAAATGGCAATGCCATGACACATTCAGGGCAGCTTTAAATGTCACAACGTATGGTAAAGTTCGAGTTTTCTACATTCATTCAGAAAAGATATGCTACAAGCTGCCAACAACACGTGACAGCGACTATCTGATAAGAGGAACATTCCTTTCCAGTGACTCTGTGAGAACTTCAGTCTCTTCATTTGATGTTTTAATTGGGGTCACGCCTATAGATGCAGTGAACTCTTCCAAGGACGTGGAGGTAGTGGAGGGCATCTTTAGAGCTACCCAGCAGAATATAGACTTCTGTTTAGCTTATGACAAAGGGGACCCATATATCTCACAACTTGAGCTTAGGCCCTTGGATAATTCAAAATACTTACAGGGAAATGCTACTACTGTTCTGAACGTGATTGCCAGGATCGATGTACGGAACAAAGGAGCTGATATCAGGTATATGCTCTACTCTTCTTCTTCATAAACTCAACAAGTGAAAGATTGAATTCGATCGTAACCCTCAAGTTTAGGCTAATTCAACAACAATTTTAATTTGATTTCTAAACAGGCTCAAAAAAAGCTAATTCATAAGTTGGAATGTGTAAGCTCAAATTGATGAAAGGGCTAATAATTCAATTCTGAAGAAGGTAATTAAAGTAAAGATCTTGAAATAACACACCTTTCATGACAGTCATTAGACATCAAGTGTAATTCTCTTATTAAGATGGTGATGTTAAAAACTTCAGGAACCTAAACACGTTTGAATACAGCTAACGTATCCATTATGTTTTAAGTACTTGTACTGAGATTTCTGGGGTTGAAAGAATGCCTATAATATGTGTGAACTCATTTTCAGATACCCAGTTGACGAATTCGACAGGATTTGGAGAAGTCCCGATCCTGAAACACTTCCTCCATCAGCATCAGTTTTGTCCACTCCTCTGCATATTCCCGATAGACCAGTGCCTTCAAAGGTTCTCCAAACAGCACTCTACCATCCAGACAGATTGGAATTTCAACATAATGACCTTGACACACAGGAGTACAACTATGTTGTGTTCCTGTATTTTTATGAACTAAATGATTCTGTCCAAAAAGGACAAAGAGTGTTCGACATCTACATTAACAATGAGATCAAGCTGGACAGATTTGACATATTGGCTAGTGGATCGAAATACATCGAAGTCCCCCTCAATGTCGCAGCTACAGGATCTCTGAACTTGACCCTAGCAAGGATTAGAAATGGATCCGACTTTGGACCAATCTTAAATGCCTATGAGATCCTGCAGGTGAAGACTTGGGTTCAAGGAACTAATCGACGAGATGGTAAGTACCCAAGATTGGATGCAAAATAGAATCTTGTTTATTCATTTTTCATATAGATACTTACGTTAGCTTTCGATCTACAGTGGAAGTGATAAACAATGTGGCAGATGAACTACTGGAGCAGAACAAGGAAATTAAAATGTCGAACCTTTGGTTAGGAGATCCATGTCTTCCAACTTCTTGGAAAGGCCTGACATGTAATAATATTAATGGGTCTTATGTAATCTCCAGGCTGTAAGTCCTTGTTTGTTTTCCCGTTTTCTTGGAAAGGTATACCTTGGCAGTGAATTGGAGAGTTTACGCCATGATCGTGGTATTTAGTTAGATTCTATATTTATCTGATCTATTTTTCAGGGATATATCTGCAAACAATCTTGTTGGAGCAATTTCTGCCAGCATTCCGCAGCTTCCTTACCTAAATGAATTGTATGGTTGATTACGCTGTTATCCGATTTTTTCAGCTGTCACCAATGTTTACTGTTCGTAAGAAAATTTTTTATTTATTCTGTTGTTTACTGTGTGTAGGAACCTCAGCAACAATGACTTCACTAGCTATATCCCATCATTCCCAGCATCCTCCATGTTGAAAATAGTGTAATCTTCTTGCTTTCCTCTGTGATTTGCTCAACTCTAATGATTGATCTTGTGCCTAACTATGATATCTGCAGACCTGAGAATAGATACACTGTTATCAGAAATGAAATTCCTCCAAAATGAAGCAGACAAGATGCTTAATTTCCTTTTCTTTAGCAGAAACTAGCACGACAATCAGTACCGCACATGATGTTTGCACATGTAACTATCTGATTTATATTTCAATTTTCAGGGATTTGAGAAACAATGATCTACAGGGACCTCTTCCAGATTCCCTCCTTCAACTCCCACAATTGGCAACACTGTAATCCCCGACCCCTTTTCTTTTGTTATGTGATAAAGAGCATTTAGGCAGGCTACGTCTTTCTCTAAAATCTGCTATACTAAACTCACTACTTTTCTGCTTGTCCGTAGATACTATGGATGTAATCTTCATTTAAGTTCAGAGCTTCCTTCCAGCTTTAACAGATCAGGAGTGACAACAGAGTATGAACCTATTGCCTATGTTTGACCATTTGGTTTCAGAAAGTGGGCAAACGGCACACTAACAATTCATGCAACGTATTTCAGCTCTGGGGCATGTGATGATTTTCAGGAATCACAAAGTAGCAAGCATGGAATAGTCATAGGCACTGCTGCATTCGGTTGTGTCTTATTCACGGTGGCAGTGGGAATTGTTGCTGTAAACATTTACAGAAGAAGATTCAGGGCTAAGAGAAACAACAAT
The DNA here is from genome assembly GCA_025629785.1 of Erythroxylum oxycarpum. NCBI lineage: Eukaryota > Viridiplantae > Streptophyta > Magnoliopsida > Malpighiales > Erythroxylaceae > Erythroxylum > Erythroxylum oxycarpum. The sequence continues at coordinate 27,784,472 of JAOTAZ010000218.1, forward strand.
GGCAAAAAGTTTTTAACCACAAGTGAGTAAACATTGTCTGCTTCACTTTGTGTGTACTTGTAACTCAATCAACTTCTCGTCCACCTTCAAGAGTTTCATAATCCAGTCCTCATAATCCAAGTTTTTCTATAAGCTTTCTGACACTTTAAAATATTGTATTGAGGTTCTTTTTTAACTCCATTTGTTTTTGTATTTGCAAATTTTGTTAGTTTTACCTCCACTAGTAGTCAAAGAAGCTGAAGTTACCAGCAAGAATAGTATCGCAACATTCAATCGATAGGAAAAAACTTTGAACTTATCTATTTGAAAATGCACGTGTAAGCTAGCAATTCACCATTCATTTTCTGGTAAATATGATTTTTCACTGACCATGTTTCTGGCAATTGTATGTCATCACTGCTGGATACATCCTTCCTCACTGAAGCTTTTACATTGGCAGATGCTGTTTTCTCCGTGACAAGTAAAGATGACTTGGTTGTGAAGTCTATAACCATTCAAATGTTTACTTTGGAATACATAGAGAGTGCCACCCAAAAGTACAAAATCTTGATAGGTGAAGGAGGCTTTGGATCAGTATACCGTGGGAAGCTACATGATGGTCAAGAAGTAGCAGTTAAGGTCCGATCATCAACTTCAACTCAAGGAACTCGGGAGTTTGAGAATGAGGTATTTAATGCCTTCCATCACAATTCAACTCTAATCAACTTTTCCTACCTTAGGTCCATATACTCCAAACTGACAACCACTTTTGATTTATGGTACAGTTAAACCTTCTTTCAGCCATTCGGCATGAGAATCTGGTGCCTCTTCTTGGTTACTGTAGTGAAAATGATCAACAAATCCTAGTTTATCCATTCATGTCGAATGGTTCTCTACAAGATCGTCTCTATGGTATTTCTCACCAAAAGCCCCACCAACTAATTTATTCTCAAGTTCATCTTCTATTAATAATCAGTTCCTTAACAGGGCAAGCAGCCAAAAGAAAAATTCTGGACTGGCCAACAAGACTTTCTATTGCTCTTGGTGCTGCTAGAGGTAGGTAGTAGTGTGTATCAACAACTCAAAATATTCTGCTAGGTTGTTCCTATAGTGAAACTGAGAACAAGCATACAGACTAAACCACAATACTGACTTTTCATTCTGCTAAAGAATAAATCTGAAAATCCATCTTGACATCGAAGCTCTACTGATTTCCTAAACATTGCTGCCCAACTAACATCTCTGCATTGTGAATATTATGGCACCAAGGGCTGACACAATCGTACAGTAACATCTCAAAGCATGTAAGAGAGACTTCAAAGGGCAACACGCTAATATTCCATATGCTTGGATGACTGTATTCAATGTAAAACATTGCAACAGGATACAGTTTAATCAAGCGGCTGGGAAGTTGCTAAAGCTTCTGCACTCTTCCCTTTGCTAGAGTGCTGCTTTGTCAAACAGTTTATGTTGGCGAAAGAAACACCAACACTGAGTTTAGGAATCCTTTTGAAGCTTAGAAGCTTAGACATATGAGCAAAAATCATGAAGAGTGATCTTTACAAAAAGTCTTGGAACCGCAAAATGTTGGTCCTTCAGTTTCTTTTGATTTGTAAGATGAACCAATGAAGTATATGTCTAGTGATCACTTCCTATCCAAAAACCAAGCTCGTGATTGATTTGATAAACCACAATTAGAACTTATTAGAGAAGCTCACATGTCCTAACTGCTGTCAGTTGCATTCCCTCTTCAATTGTTTCAGAGACCTTGAAGTGAGGAAAAACAATGAGATTACATGTAGCTCTCAATTGTAAAAGGGCTGACTGCAAGTTTGTAGCACACCAAGAAATAGAGGCAAGTACTGACAAGAAGGTAGATTAACCAGTCATCTTGGCTATTTAATATATTCATTCCATAACCAAATGACAAAATCAAAAAGAACAAGTAGTATAACAACTGCAGCTGTAAATCTTCACAGGATATATGCAGAAACTGGGATAAGGGAAAAACTCTTGTTCAAGTAGACAGTGACAGCTGCTCCAACTGTTTCTTGGGAAAACTTAAAGTGAATACTCTAGTATGTTAGAACACAAAACTAGCAAAGAAGAAAGATAGAAAGTAAAATGACTTGCATAAGACACTTTTCTTTTTAATAGAATTACTTTATCTGATTCCATAAGCTACATCCTTTTCTTCTGTTTTGATTCATTCTTCTCAAACCTTCTTCATTTCTTTGCCTCAATAACAACAGATGGTGCCAAACATGCTTAAAGTCTCTTTAACAATTTCAGGTTTGTCGTATCTTCACACATTCGCAGGACGTTGTGTTATACACAGGGATGTAAAGTCGAGCAATATACTTCTAGATCACAGCATGAATGCCCGAGTTGCAGATTTTGGCTTCTCGAAATATGCTCCTCAAGAAGGGGATAGTGGCGCATCACTCGAAGTAAGAGGCACAGCAGGATACATGGATCCAGAGTAAGTGAAATTTGCCCACATCCAGTACTCTTTAAGTTTCTTCAGCAGAAGGGGGACGCCATCTGTGCTTAATCCGTGATTTTCTTTGACTGTATTTACTCTAACCCTCTTCATGAGCATAGGTAGTACCTAGCATTGTAAGCAAAAAACATCTGCTTGAAAGGCTTTTCTGACCAGATAATTGCCAATGCCAGTCCCATGCATTTTGTATGCAAGCACAACCTCTAATAACAGTTCCAACTGCCATAACTATTTCTGTTCAGGTACTACTCAACCCAGCATCTATCTGCAAAAAGTGACGTCTTTAGCTTTGGGGTGGTCCTCCTAGAAATTGTTAGTGGTCGGGAGCCTCTCAACATACAAAGGCCACGAAATGAGTGGAGTTTGGTTGAATGGGTGAGTCCAAGTGTTTCTTCTCATACTTTACGCGTTGACTTTCGTAATGCTTTTTCTTGAAGAAGTTATAAAGAAATTCAACATATCACTTCAGATATCTGTTGCCCCTCATGGACCTTATATTTAAGGCTTCATGATGTATTGCATGTCCATGTTTGTGTTTGTTTGCTTCATTGCACAACCCATTAGAGACCGTTATGGTGTCGATTGACAGAAGCACTTTACTGCAGGCAAAACCCTTTATAAGAGAGTCAAGGATCGATGAAATTGTTGACCTGAACATAAAAGGAGGGTACCATGTAGAGGCAATGTGGAGGGTAGTAGAAGTGGCATTGGCATGCATTGAGCCTTTCTCTGCTTATAGGCCATGCATGGCTGACATTGTCAGGGAGCTGGAAGATGCTCTGATTATAGAGAACAATGCATCTGAATATATGAAGTCCATAGACAGCATAGGAGGTTATAGCTTGGGAGGTTCCAATCGCTTCTCAATAGCACTAGATAAGAAAATTCCCCTATCACCACCAGCTCCAACACCACCAGAGCCATCACCAATTAACACACAAGTCTTGGCTCCTCCAGAGCCTAGATAGCAGATGGTTTTGCTATGGTTCCCAATCAAAAAGTGATTATTGATTAAACATCATATGATCAGTTACAAAAAACTATAGTGGAAAATTCCAACATTCATCTTTAAGAGATTTTGGAGCTAGCTGTCTGTTTCATTACCCAAGCTTAATTTGATTATTCAGAGTATTTCAAATTGAAGAATCTCATTCTGCAGCAAGAATTTTGAAGGATTTAGTACAATCTTGCATTTTTCAGTACAATCATGCACACAAGCATAAATTGGTAAAAGAAGTATGGTATTGTTAGCATGATTTTTGAAATTTTTTCTCAAACTCATGCTATAATATGATCTTTCATTTTTGTCTTCTCAAAATTCACAGGCTATCAAAGTAAACACCTGAGATGATTTTAACAGGAAGAATGGTTCATTGAACTATGTTGGGATTTACAGTCTGATGTTCAATTCATCAACTATGAAATAGCAGAAGAATTTGAACCTCAAAGCAGTGCACTAGCAAAATGACAATCTCAAATAAATGGAATGAATAGAATTGGTAGCTGGCAATTAGGGAAATAAATTCTCATCATTTAACTTCTTTGTAGAGTGCAGGTGGATAACAGATGTAGCACGAGACAAAAGGCACCGATTACAATAAGATAGTGTCCTGTAGGCTTTTATCTCTTCCTTTGCTTTCCTTTTTGGATCAAACAATTTAACTGTTTATGAATCACTGGTGATTTAATAGTTTGAAACCAAGTGGGATCACCACAAACAGCCATTTTATTACTCCATTTCGCTGTCCGGCAGGCCAGACATTAAAGCTTAAAAACTAATTTTCCATGTTGCTACTATTTTGGTTTAGGAATTTGATAGCCAATACAGAAACCAATTTCATTTTTCATGATATTACACTTGTTTTACCATGCAAGGCTGAAAAAGATTCAGCCACTCCAAGATAAACAGATTTCGCATATTGTTAAGATCTTATACATAATGAGGGGACCTAAGAAGATCAAGTAGCCTTGTGCTCTCAATGAGTCACTGATGTTCAGACTAAATATCGGGTTCAGGTATAAAATGCTCTGCATATACTAACTTAGAGGCTCGGAAAAGACAACTTCAGCAAAATTTTCCACTCAAAGAGAAGAACCAAAATTGTCAGTTTAACATAAAGCATAAGATGCCAAAATCAGAATAACCCATTTGGAATTCAGAAAACCATAAGCGAGTGCAGCAGTTTGCTGCTCAGTAAATAACAATCACTATAAGGCATTATATTAGCGAACAAAAGTTGAAAGACTGGGTTTTGACCTAAACCCAGATACAAAATGATGAACATATTAGAGACAAACAAATACAACACATGCTATATTTGCGAACCAAGTTCTCATGGGCAATTACAGCAGAATGAGAACAGTACCCAGTCGAAAAAACACAAGAAATCAGGTTGAAAAAAGAGAAGGGTTGGCTGTGGCAGTACCAACTTGGACTTCGAGCAGCTCAAGACGTCGTTCCAAAGTATCAAGCTTCTCATTAAGCGATGCCAACTTGGACTTGGTAGTAGCCTCTACACAACCGAAAAACGAATTGGGTACCACTAAAATCAATCAATCAATCTCAAAAAATCGAAGGAAGAGTATAAAGGTGAGTGCATGGTACCGAATTGAAGGAGGAAATCAAAGAGGCGACGAACATTGAGAGAGATGTGGGAAATGAATTCCCTATTCTCCCAATCGGCTTGCACCGCTATTCCAACGTTCACTGCGTTGGTTATTCCTCCTGCTCGAGCCATTTTGAATTCCGGTTTCTACAGATTGATTCTTGAAAGAACTGAAATTCAGAGAGCTACAAGCTTGGGAAAATATCTGAGCTTGCCTTCACCAATAACAGCAAAGACAGAAGGAGGAAGAATTTCCAAAACTTGTATCCGGAAAGGTGAAATTTGGGAATTTGGAATCGAAATCGGTGGGCGGTGGCTTCGAGTGTTCGTTCGTTGCTTGTCAGGTGAACTATCGGTTGGTTGGTTGTTTCAGTTTGACTTTTTATATATATATATATATATTTAATCTTTTACCATCCAATACTTGAGATTATTTCGAAGGCAAGCTCCC
>JAOTAZ010000218.1:28007623-28023447 GCA_025629785.1 Erythroxylum oxycarpum
GACAATTTGCAACTTATGAAAACTCGGTATGAAGGACCAAATTAAGCACAAAAATCATGAATTAGGAGTCAGCAATTACATAAATACTTAAGAAAGCAGGGCCAATTTATAGTATAAATCGGGTTCAATCACTTTCCATGGAGTAGATAATAAGTTTGGAAGAATTTATAGGTTGAAAACTAGAAAATCAATCAAGAAATTAAACTTGATAGAATCTTCCATGCCGAGGGTTTTTAGTGTGGCATGATTAAAAAGTCAATTTTAGTTGAATATGATAAGAGAGATAGCCACTTTTAGCGAAATTCTCTCATAGGTTCTAGGTTCACTTGAGCAAGTCCAAATATTTTAGCCATAACTCAGGCTAAAAATCTCCAAATTGGGTGATTTCAATTGAAGTTGAAACCTAAGACATAGTACTAAAAATCTCTAGAAGAGACCTAGACCTAATTCTAGCTGAATGATATTGAAAATTGAGATTAATTATGGTAACCTGATACTGTGCCTGTGTTGAAATAGCTTGTAATATTTGGTACATGTTTCATGATCTATAAATTGAAATGACATGATTTTTAATTCTATAGGAACTAGAGACGTAGGGAAATAAATGTCTAAAAGACTTCAAAAGCTAATTTGAACATTTGTATGTGAAATTAAGGAAAAAGTGGAGTTATGGATTCTAGACATTGCTCATAACTGTGACTCATTATGCATGATTGTGATATTGTGAATTAAATTAGGTGAGATTATGTTTTGAAGAAATTAGTAAGTTAGAATAGGAAAAATATGGTATTTAAGTGACTTTTGAAGTTATATTTGAAAATAGAGATCAATAGGTTAGCTTATGGAAATAAGCAGAAATAGGATTAACGTACGTGTTATGCGATTAAATATTAATCTTGAATTAATGTCTTATTTCCAAATTTGGAAATAAATGCCTTAGCGAAATGCGCTTTGTGTAGGTAAAGAAGAGGCACAGAACACGTGAGTGTGCTTGGTGATAAGTTTGTGAAATTGTGAGGGTATTTTAATTGTTCTATATGACTAAATTATTTGTAAAAGAATTGATGACATGTGAGTGTTCTTTAAATTGATTTTACACAAATGGTTTTCATTTGATTATGAAATGAACATTTATGTTGAGTTTTATGCGACTGATATTTTGTAAGTGAATATTGCTAGCAAAAGATTATGCTTGAGCAATTTATGAGTTTTAACTTGAAAGTTAAGGGGCCATTTGATTCCATTTCTGTTTTTTTTATCGTTATTTTTTGTTTCTGTTTCCTGTTTTTGGTTTCTGTTTTTTTCTTAAACGAAACGAGATTTGTAAAATAAAAACTGAAAACAAAAACCTGTTTGGTTCAGATTTCTAAAAAAACTGAAAACAAAAACATATTTGTTTTTATTATCATGTTTCTATTCTTTTGTAATTATACTATTATGTGCAATAATTATAAAATAATACATTATATTTTTAAATTAATTAATTATCATTATAGCTAAAATTAATATATGCAAATCAAATATTATTAAAAAATTACACATTAATTGTATATAATAAAATTACATAAATTAGAAATTATATTAAGTCGTTCCAATCAATAAAATATGTCCATCATAATTACCAAAAAAATAAAATATGTTCATCGTACTATAATTCTAGAAAACATAATAGTACTATCATTTACAAAAAGAAACATAAATTAATTAGAAATAATATAACATATAAGCAGCATCAATCACAATAATATTTACAAAATATTAAATACTAAATATATATTAAAATAAACATGTAACAATGTATTGTATTCCACATTTTAAAAAATTATTGGTTCTTTACATTAAAAAGAAGTATTACATTAAAAATAAAACCATATGATATCATTAAAAATAGGAATAAACATTAAAAATTGCAAGGCATGTAAATGCATTTACTATTTCAACTTTGCAAATGTATTTAATATTTCAACTTTTCATTTAATGCATGAATCCACGTTGCATGAAAGGCATTCATCGTTTCAACATAAGCATTTAATATATGGCCATTATTTTATTGTAAATATGTAGCTTTTTAGTGAATAAAAAACAATGGAGCCATGACTACACTTTGCAAGAAAGGCATTTCAACATAAGCATTTAATGTTTCAGAGATGCATCGAATAAATGCAAGGCACGTAAATAGATGCATTTAATGCATGATAGGCAATAAAAGACTCATTAGTCCACACATTTCGGTTCTCTCGTTTTCATTTTTCTCTGCTTCTTTCACACAATTCCTCTGTATCTGATTCTCTCGTTTTCATTTTTCTCTGCTTCTTTCACACAGTTCCTCTGTATCTGATTCTCTCGTTTTTACTTTCTCTGCTTCTTTCAGTATTGTTCGACACTTGGGTATCAACCTCCATAGATGGGTCCTGAGAGAACCAATCATCGTTCTCTGCGGAGAGTGTATGGGAACATGGAAATATACACACTAACAAGAGCTATGAAGACATAAATAAACACAAACCTGAATGAAGATAAGACGCAGAGAGGGTGAAGATGCTGGATGAAGATGCGGCACAGAGAGGGTGAGTGCAGAGAAAAAAGAATAGGGTTTGAAAACACGATATTTTTTTGTTGTGAAATATCACGGAAACATGAATTTTCTGTTTTCGTAAATGAGTTGTGATTTTTTTTTATTTTTTAAAACAAGAAAATAAATCAAATACAACCAAACGTGATTTATTCGGAAGTTTTAATTTCTATAAAAACCGCAACAAGAAACGGCAAAAAAAATCGAAAACAAACAGGGCCTAAATTATTTGTCAATTTCTTTAAGGCTATATCCAGTCCAAGAAGCCTATCCCAAGTCCAACCCAACCCAATCATACATGGGTATGGATTAAAGAATCCATTCGTAATACCCGATCTAACCGTTTCTTTCCTTGAAACAACGGCAACATCCAACCACCAACACAGCCATCAAAAAGTCAGTCACCTCATTGGTCTTCAAGCTTCACTTGCTGGCGACCATTTTGATTACGCAAATGGCCGATTTAGACAAAACTCCCCGAGTTTACTGCGTCGGCACCGCCGACACTAAGCTTGCCGAGCTCCGATTTCTCTCCGAGTCCGTTTGGTCCAGTCTCAACTCCTTCTCCATCCACAACCCTTCCTCCAAGGTACACAATCTTCGCGCTATCTCCTTTTAAAGCGGTACATTCTAGTTCCTGAATCTGGAGATTTTGATTTTAGGTGGAGCTTGTAGTTGTCGATGTCTCAGTTGGTCAAAACCAGACGCAGAGTGTCGGCGATTTTAAGTTCGTGACGAGAGACGACGTTCTCGCTTGCTGTGGCGACGTCTTGCTTCCAGACGATAGAGGTCAAGCTGTTACTGTGATGAGTAGAGGGCTTGAGTGTTTTCTGAAGAAAGCTTGTGAGGAGAATGTGATAGCTGGAGCGATTGGATTGGGAGGCAGTGGAGGCACAGCGCTGATGTCGTCGGCGTTTAGGTCGCTTCCGATTGGGATTCCTAAGGTTATTGTATCCACTGTGGCTTGTGGCCAAACGGAGCCTTATGTTGGGACATCGGATTTGGTGCTGTTTCCTTCTGTTGTCGATGTTTGTGGGATTAATAGTGTGAGTAGGGTTGTTTTCTCCAATGCCGGAGCTGCTTTTGCGGGGATGGTGGTCGGCCGGATTCAGAGTGGTGTTACTCGTGACAGTGAGAAGTTTACTGTTGGAATTACTATGTTTGGAGTTACAACCCCTTGTGTGACTGCTGTTAAGGAAAGATTGGAAAAAGAAGGTTATGAAACACTTGTGTTTCATGCCACCGGTGTTGGTGGCAGAGCCATGGAGTCTCTTGTTAGAGAGGGATTTATACAGGTATCCCTAGTTCGGAGTTTGTGTGCATTGGAAAATCTTAAGCTTTATTGAAGGGCAACTTATTTTCACCGTTGTTATGTGCTTGTTTCTTATATTTACTAGTGGCTTGGTATTTGTTACTTGATATGGAATTGTTGTCGGTGGTTTGCACTTTCAAAGATCCTATCTTGTCTTCTATTTTTGGTTAGGGGGTTTTGGATATTACGACAACAGAGGTAGCTGATCATATTGTTGGTGGTGTCATGGCTTGTGATAGTTCTCGATTTGATGCCATAATAGAGAAGAAGGTTCCTTTAGTCTTGAGTGTTGGAGCACTAGACATGGTGAATTTTGGAGCTAGGGATACCATACCTTCTCAATTTAAGCGAAGGAAAATTCATATCCACAATGAGCTGGTAACATATTATCACAAACCTAATTCTCGTGCCTTCTAATTTCTGGTTGTGCGACTATTCAAGCATTTATTGCATTACTTCATCTATGAGTGATTATGTTTAATGGCATTGGATCACAAATGATTGCTTAACTCAGCTCATCAAGTTTGCTACATGAAAGTAATAGTAGTGGGCCGACTGGATGTTTTTCCACTCTGCTTTGACTAGAGTGATGGCTTCTGCTGGACTTCCAAAATGAAATCTATTTCTTCTTTTCAGTCTAACAATTTACAGACTGATTAATTGTTCTTGATTGCTGTGGAGGTGGTAGAATGTTTTAGTCCATTCTTTTGTCAACTTTAGGTTTCTCTTATGCGAACTACAGTGGACGAGAATAAGAAATTTGCGGGCTTCATTGTTGATAAACTTAACAAGTCAACATCAAAGCTCCATGTTTGCTTGCCACAAAAAGGTGTTTCTGCTTTGGATGCACCTGGGAAGCCCTTCCATGATCCTGAGGCTACTGCTACTCTAGTAGGTGAAATCCAGAGTCTATTAATTACAAATGAAGATCGACAGGTAGATGGTTGTTTGATCGATGTTGTACGAGTGATATCATTTTTTGCGTCTGGATACATGGTCCATCTTATAACCTGATTACGTTGATAACTGTTCATTATAGGTCAAGGTGATTCCTTTTCATATCAATGACTCTGAGTTTGCAAATGCCTTAGTTGACTCATTTTTAGACATTAGTTTGAAGAAACTCACAGATCCCATTGCTATTAGTCAACACAGTGAAGAGCCTCGTGATATTTCGGATGTGGAATCATTGACTTGTGGGGGTGTCCAATATAGCTCAAGCAACTATCCAGATGCAAGACCAGGTCATTTCTTCTTGTGGAAAATACACAAAGAATAGAATTATGTTTGTTTATGATTATATTGAAAGCAGGTACAATGTATATATATGCATGGAGATACCATTCACGCATGGAAACCTAAATTATAGTCATGAATCCTTTTTAAGTAGGTTTATTGTGAAACAAGAGGGTATAGAAAATATCAGAAGAAAACTCACTTTATTTCTCTTATTATATGTAATTTATACATGAGTATAATCTATTCTAATACTACTAAACTACTGGATTTTTCGTATATACTAACTTATCATATCTATAGTATATCTTATCTTATCTTCTAGAAGATAAACTTATCTCCTAGAAGATAATCTCCTAAACTTATCTACGATAATTATCCAAGTCCTAAATGCTCTTGTATCTTAGCGTTTCTCTAGGAGCTTTCAAAACCTTGATTCACTCCATTATCAAAGTTCATGCTTAGACTTGATTGACTGGATTAGTCTATGGTCCTGTGGTGAATTTTTGGTCAGTTACATTTGTTTAGGTGTTCTTGCTCTTGCTATTGAAAGATGCAGCTTTCGTTTAGAAGAGTAACTTAGCACTGTCAAACCAAAATGAGGTAAGAAAAGGATTTTTCTCTACTCTAAAAAAGTTGATTATTTGATTTGCAGATGTTCCCGATTGCAGTAACATGTGGCAATACATTTGTTCTTAAGCCATGCGAAAAAAATCCAGGTGGGTTAATTTATTTCTGTTCACAATTGTTCAGCATACAAAAATTCTTTGAGTTGCTACCTTTACTGGAGGAAACAAATTCATATCTTGTCTTTACCATAAACTGCAGTTTAGTTCATAGTAGGCTTGCATGATTGGTATAGATAACGATTACTCAATTCAGTATCGTAATCGGTATCATGTCTGCAATTTCCTTATTTTTTTGGGTTTGTAATAAACTAAATGCAGAGCTCGAATCTTACAGCATTTCCCAATTGAATGAACAATCTTTGTCCTGCTGCAAATTTTATTTTAATGTTTCTACTGATTATGAAATAAGTAATCGTCCATCACTCCTGAATCGTCTTGTGCTCTGCTGACATTACTAGTATTAAAAGGTGTCTCCTGGCTCTGGGGTTTTGTGTTATTCGTAGATTCTTGTGTCTTTGATGTCCTTCGCAAACAATGCATTAACATATATAAACATGTAATCTATGTAATTAAAACTGTCACTGATAGCATGCTTTAGCTTATTTTTTCAGGGGCTTCTGCAATACTTGCAGAATTGGCTAAGGAGGCTGGTTTGCCTGATGGTGTTCTAAATGTTATTCATGGAAACAGTGTGAGGCTTGCTTTTCAAATTCTTTGGACTTCCTCAACATTATGACCAGAAAAAATTGGCTGAAGATATTGCATGTGATTGACCATGTGTGCCCTTTCTTTTATACCCTTTCTATTTGATTTTGAATAGCCTTTCCTGGAATACTATTCTTGGTTCATTTCGCTGACTACCCTTGGCTCTGCTCCTTGTAAGATGATGTTAAACATTACAATATTCTTAGAAAGCCCAGTTGGTGGGGGTAAGTAAGTGTACACCCCTTGGGGGCAAGGGCTGGGAACATGAATTGGGAGCTCTGTCCTGATTGGTATAGATTCAGAAAAGAATTTCTGAGAATACTAATTTGTTTACTGTGACTTCTCAACTTGCATATTTTGCATTTGGTGCAGGATATTGTTAATTACATATGTGATGATGAAGACATAAAAGCTCTATCATTCATTGGTTCAGATGTGGTAAGCTGATTTTGGTACTTAATAGAGTAATTGAACTTATTGTATGCAATGATTGTCATCGTATCATTTTTTTAGGCTATAGCAATTTTAACTGCGACATTAGTAGCTCTAAGTTCAGAAGGCTTGCTTATAGTGAATGATGCTGTTAAAAGTATGCCAATATCACTAATGATGTAAAGGGAGTTTTACTGTAGTGTTACACTAATGATGTACTCCGCAGTATGCTTAACAGATTTCTTGGAATTAAGAATTGATACTGTGGAGTCTAATTAATAAAGTTAAAGGATTAGTCGCATATACTCTTCTACTGGTTTACAAGGACTAAAAAGATATCTCCTACATTTTTTATTTAGATGTGAAACTTTGTGTGGTTTTTTAAGCTTCCAATCAAGTCCATTAATTGTATAATTGTCAACTTAACGCCCTTATAATAGTCATATACTCAAATATGAGGAAAATTTCTCAATATGATCTAAAAATTTTAGTTTTGAAAAGGTTAAGCAGATTTATGTATGAAGTTGTTAATGAAAATCTTTGATACCTGAGGTGTTGTAGAAATAATTTAGATCAACCAAGGATTTCTTTGAATCTAAGTGAATTACGGAGGATTTGATTTGTTCTTGAATTGAACATTTCTAAGGTGGAATTAATAGCTGGAAATCTCTTCACAGTATTCTCCATTTTCTAGTCTTAACTCAATTGTCAATTGTTACGAGTTTCCGAAAATAAAGGCCATTAAGTATGGTGTTGAATGACAAATGCTTTCCCCATGTTTTGTTCACTTGATTTCTAGGCTGGCATGCACATATATGCTAGGGCAGCTGCTAGAGGGAAACGTGTTCAGGTGAAGTTCTTGTATTTGTTGATATATCTCTATCTATCTCCATCTATCTCAAACAGTCACGTGCTCACACATGATTTTGTGCAAGTGTTTCAAATGTTCTTGTTGTCCTAATTTTAAGTATGGCTGTATACTGATTTGAGCTGCTGATTATTCTGTGGAATCTTTAGTCTATGATAGGAGGGAAAAATCATGCAGTTATCTTGCCTGATGCAAGCATGGATGATACTTTGAATGCCGTGGTTGCTGCTGGCTTTGGTGCTGCAGGACAGAGGTGCATGGCATTGAGCACAGTTGTTTTTGTCGGAAGTTCAATGCCATGGTACTGTCACTGTGATCTATTTGCCTTCAGTTTTTCTTTATCTTGTTATCCAATCCTCCTTCTATCAAGTTCACTATGAGAGCCCACTTATTGTAACTTTGATGTTTCTTAACTCTGCACCAAAGATTTTAGGCTTCTTAAGCGGTAGTTACATTTGCTTCGTTTTGGTCCTTGTGTCCTTTAAAATTGCTATTCCTTGGCAATTGTTATTTTCTGATACTTATAAACATGGAAATTCTTTGTTAGTTACCTAGTATATCACTCTACATTCGTTGTTGCGTAGATAGAAACCGTATTTGGTATTAAAAGATTTTATATTTTGTGTTCTTGCTACCCATGCAAGCAGTCAAGATATGTTGTCTTTTTGTTTCTAGAATGTGAAGACCTCATTCTAAGTTTAGAAAATAGAAAGCATGGCAAGAAGAGGTGGTGAGAAATGATGCATGGCTGAATTTCACTGCATCTCAAGTAGAGCACTAGGCATTTTAGGTTAGCATCATTGGTTCATTTTGCTATTGTAGGCCAACAGAACTCACCTCTTTTTATGAAGATAGAGGAACGTCCCTTGTAGTCCCCATCCTAACTTATCTTTGATTAATGTAGTATATCCACATTTCCTTATTCTACTGCTTCTTCTTTCATGTTTCGTTCTTCTTGTTCTTCTTTGTTTCTGTTTTGGGTAATTGTCAAGTCATGCTTCTAGAAATTGCTGCTATAGTGCAATCAAGACTTGTATCATTGACATCAGTGTTTGTTCATATTTCCAGGGAAAATGGCCTTGTGGAGCGTGTTAAAGCACTTAAAGTTAACGCAGGCACTGATCCCTGTGCAGACCTTGGTCCAGTGATTAGCAAAGAGGTGAAGATACTTGGTTGAGAATATTATGTCATTAACTTGATGAAGTGAAAGTTTATGCTGGTAGCTAGTTTTCTTTTGTTCATAATTATGCAAGGTTTGATTTCTTAGTTAACTTGTATACTCCACCTAGCTAGCTTGCTTTTCTTTCTGTTGGTTTCTTAGCATATGACTTGTACATGGTAACTTTTCCTTGAGGTTTTCTTATATCATTAGATGTTACTTATTAACTAGTATTTGTCCAGATGGTTTGGTTTCTTCCCATTGATTTCTAGCTTATGGTTGTTACATACTTGGTTCCTTTTTCATTAGGTTTTCTTATACTTGTTAGATGGGTATGCGAAAATGAACAGGTGAAGGACCGGATAAATAGATTAGTACAGAGTGCGGTTGATAGTGGTGCTCGGCTTCATCTTGATGGAAGAAACATTTTGGTGTGTATTTGTTTCTATCCTTTCTGATATTGTGCTATTCATTGCTGATAATATAAAACTGAAATTATTAGATTATACCTGCTCCTGCTCACACATGGGCAAATAGTTGCTGGAGCTTGTTCTACAAATCATGGTTTGTTTTGATGCCCAAAAGTAGGCTGTTGATGATAGGTTGGTGTGGAGAATCTGTAATTTCTCTTACTACGTTGGGTTTGAAATTTTGGCATATGAGAAAAGAGAGGTACTTAGATCAACAATCATCTCAGTTCTCTACTTTCAGATAAAACTCAACGGATATCTCCAAGTAAGCATAAGCAACTGTTATCCAAAATGAAGTGAACTTTTTTACGAGCTATGTAAACATGACACTAGGAGCTTAGTTTGTGACTATTGACATAATTAGGCATTACAGTATATACCATTCTCATTTCTTTCTGTTGACTGAAAGCAATAATTAATATGCTTCTTTCTCACATCTAACCTGCTAAAGTCTTCCATCTAAAACCCTACCTTTACTTGCAAAGGTTAGTGATATATGAAAGTCTTTTCATTCTATTCTAGATGAGTTTACTTTCTTAGTCTGGTCTTTGTTTTAAATCTTTTTTTAGGTTCCAGGATATGAAAAAGGAAGCTTTGTTGGTCCAACAATCTTGTGTGACGTTACTATCAACATGGATTGCTATAAGGTAACTACATTTCACTTCTTGAGTTTTCACATGCTTTTTAGCATAATTCGACTTGGATAATGCATTTTTCTCAGTAGTATAAGAATTGAACCAAAGATCTTGCCATATTGTTGACAGCAATGTTTGTGTTGAGCAGGAAGAAATTTTTGGACCAGTACTACTGTGCATGCAGGTGCGCCTTTTATTAGTGATTCACTTGCTTTTTGTGAACAGTAAATTTGTCTGTAGTAGGTTGACAAACTCTTTTTGATTGCAAACAGGCTGACAGCCTGGAAGAGGCCATAGCCATTATAAACAAAAATAGGTACTGGCTGTGACTGAGTAAGATGCACTGATGAGCTTTAGTATTGTAAACAAGTTGGACTATATTTTTCTTGTCAAATCTTTTTTTTTTTCCTTCCCCCCTTCATGCAAGATTGAGTGGATGTAATCTGTCCTCAATGTTAATAATATTTTCTCAAGAATCTTTAGGTTGTCGTTTATGTTGGAACCTTACTAGGTGCATTTTTCCATACTCTCTTCATGTAGTAGTAAATCATGGTTCTGCTACATTGTTTGCATTTGAAATCTTGTATCCAGGTATGGGAATGGAGCTTCCATATTCACAGCATCTGGGGTTGCAGCAAGGAAGTTCCAGAACGATGTCGATGCTGGCATGGTAAGTCTGGGAAAGATGTTGAAGACCTCCCTTTTACGATCTTTAATTCCTACATACCCTGTCAATGTAGTACTATTCTGGGACACCATCTGCTAGAGTGCAAGAGAAATATGCAAGCTAGAGACTGAAAAACTGAAGCCTGAATATGGTTTAGTTCTTCAGATGCATTCAATGTAGGGAATACATTGATGGCGTGAATGGAGAGCATTAAAACTTTTTGGCTTCAGCTTATTACTTCTGTTTAAATCTATATATATATACCTATACATATATATATATATATATAAAAGTGAAATTTCTAGTGGAAAATAGCTAAATGAAATTTCAATATCAAAAGGAGTTGTCATGTGCCTACACTGTCCATCCAAGTGGGGCTGTCACAAGTTATCGTAGTCTTTATTGGGTCCTGTATGTGCTCTGTAAGCATCAGCTCTTTAAAAATTATTTGCCGTGAGCCTTGTCTTAACAGGTCGGAGTCAATATTCCAATTCCGATCCCTTTGCCATTCTCCAAATGGCATGAACCAAAAGCATCATTTGCTGGCGATCTTAATTTTTGCGGTATATCATCTTTCAATTCACTTCACTAATGCAAAACCCAACCTTGTTCATAGAAAGGGAAAAAAGTGAGGAGGAAAAAGATTGGAGTTATATGGCATTGATGAAGAGTTTATGCAGTACTTCAAACTTTTTCATTTCATCTCTCTCTCTCTCTCTTTTTCTCTCTCAGTGGAGTATGTTTCTGAAATGCAGGAAAGGCAGGTGTGCAATTTTACACGCAGATAAAGACAGTGGCTCAACAATGGAGGGACTTGCCTAGTCTGGGAGTCTCATTGTCTACTCTCACGCACTTTGAGATGGAAACAGGAAGCAGACGAGTTTCGTTAGGCGATCCTCCATCCGAGAGAGATTCACCCAGCGAAAGAGCGTCACCAGCTGTGTCAGTTGCATCTGAGAGGGATTCCCCTAGGCAAAGAGAGTTCCTGCACGAGGATTTACCGAATTCAGGAGTGTCTTCCTTGCATTCAATTGCTGATGAGGATCTACACAGCCAGGGAGCATCTCTAGTGTTGCCTCCGACGGATGAGCAGGATTTACCAGATAACAACGCGTCCTTCAGTATACTCTCTGCATCGAATTCAGGCCACGAAATAGCTTTAACCATGTCCCAGTCATCTGATAGTGTTTATATACCCCAAACATCTCGGTGGAATGATACTTCAAGCCTATCTTCTCAAAGGACTGAAAGCATCTCTTCCACATCAATGGGGATTTATATGTCTGCATCTCAACGGAATGGAAATGTCAGGTCATCAACCAAGAGGAATGAATCAGCATTCTCATTGGCGTCTGAGTGTTTATATGTGTCTACATCGCATGGGAATGAAAACATAGGTCCAACATCACAGAGGAATGATAGCAAAGTTTCAAGCTCTCACCGGACTAACACTGCGGTACATCCAGCTTCGGAGAAATTGTACGACATTATAGGAAATCCTACACACTTGAATGACCGTCTGAGCCAAACATTTCAAGGACGTAATTCCAGATTCCCACCTCCGGAGAGTAGATACATACCTTCTACATCTCACAGAAGTGATCAGATAAGTCCAGCGTCTCAGAGATCCGATGCCATTTCGTCACCCAATTCCAAGAGGATATATATTGCTAGAGTGCCTGATCAAATGACTGAAAACATGAACTCAGCTTCTCAACGGAATGATGCTATGCAGTCAACTTCAGAGGCCGTGTACACTCCTCAAATGGTTCAAAGAATTAACACTACAGTAGCAGCATCCGAGAGGCTGTATCTTCCCCCTACAACTGAACGGTTATATAATGACAGCACCATGGTTTCCATTGATAGCTTCCCCAGTCATGGAGCTTCAATGAATCTGTCTGCATCCCAGAGGATATAGGATGCTGATACTAGTGTTTAATTATGTTCTCAAGGACCAAAAGGATTTGTTTGTGAACACCATTTTTAGAAGCTATGATGATCCTTTTATATAGGCCTTAGCTTTAGGATTGGTGTTTTTGGATGTTGCCCTGTCTGACTTTAAGTTAATAGGTCAAGACTCGGTCAAAGTCTGGCGTCACAACTCTACTTGGCGTTTGGTCTTGCTTCACGGCCCCGTTGAAGAGTAATCTAAATGGTTTGTCTAATGGTTGTTCATGCTTTGAAACCCCTTGATAGAAGAGAACACTTCTTATCTTTAGAGATGGTAAATCTGGTTCAATATAACTCAACTTGAAGTCTAACGGTTTAGGTTCAGGTTGGTCAAATTTTGTATTCAATTGGCGCATTTAGCCTTTGGAACAGCGCCGGTAATGCATATCCTTCAGGAACCTGATTCAATGACGTCATTTAAAGGTGACCGTAGGAATGATAGTGAGTGGAGCAGCTCGGCCTCTTAAAACCTAATTTTTTAATAAAAATTTAAAATAAAAAACGGCATCATTTTATATAAAAATAATGTTATTTTATCAAAAAGAAAAAAAAAGAAGCAAGGTTCGAAAATTAAAAAAAGTGCATTCTAGTTTTAAAATTCTGTCAAAGGGTTCCGGGCCATTTGATTTCAGGCCGCCCGCCCAGACTGTTTTGTCAAGCCTGGGAAACTGCCCGCTACGAAGTACCACACGTGAACGCCAATACACACAAATCCGATGTTCGCCTAATGTTTACAGCGAAATCGTCGAATAGGCTCAAGTTTCTCATGTATGTCATTCATACTTTCATAGCTGTCCTCACCTGGTATCACTAATCTCTCGTGCCCACTAGAGTAGAGAAAGAGATGCAGAGCCTGTACGCGCCTTCCCTACCAACAGTTTCTCCACCTCCTTTAAAACCCATTTCTTCAATCGCAAAGCTATCCTACTATCATGAAGAAGAAGACCAAGACGACACTGATAATCGTTCAGAGTTGGCCAAATTTTCATTACCAGCTCATCTCAAATCTATCACCAGTACTTCCAATCCATTCGTCAAGCACTGTGTCAAGCTCAGTCGCAGCTCCCCTTATCGCCATTCTCATGCTTCAGCTCTTGTTGTTGGTACCACTCCTATCAGGTACTCTCAAAACCACATCTTTTTTATACGGACACTTCTCTTTCTTTCTGAATTTACATGGTTCTTCATCGTTTTTCCTTAATTTGATTTTACCCAGTTCACATAAAGCTTGTCTTTTCACAGGGAGATACACAAATTTCAGGAGTCATTGCAAGAAAGAACTATTGAAACTGATTACCTTTTCCTTCTTGATAATGCCAAAGTACCTGAGGAACTGGAGAAATCTGCTAAACGTACTTTGCGTGTGAGCGCTTTGGTCATGAAAAAGCTTTCCCAGATACAATCTACCGAGGCTATTGAAGCAATTGCTCTGATGAAATTCCCCACCAGCTACTTCCTTGCTAATTCTCACCAGAATGATTCTGACTTTTGCAAATGGTTCCCATCTCGACATCGAATTCTAGTCCTTGAAGGAATCCAGGTAATTGTTGATTCTCTTTGTTCTTAGCTTGAGTTCTCTTTTATCGTTTCATTGTAATCTAGAATTTCTATAGAATATGCAGCCATGTGATTCCTGTCCATATTGTGCCTCAGGAATGTTGGAATTATGATGATTCTGCTGCTTTAGCTTGTTCGTTCACTGAAATTGACACTGTTAAGTTGCTTTTACTCAACAGTCTAGTCTTCACTTGCCTTTCTTTCTTCTTTTTTAAAGAAAAATTGAATCACATAACTTACCGAAATTTCTTACATTGGTAACTAACTAGAAACCTGAAATTGTTTCAATGGATTCCCATGGAATGAAAAGCATGGTTGTAGAATAGAATCTTGAATGCTATGCAGTGATCTGCTATGTTGTAAAGTTGTAGAATATGTGTTGCCCTCATGAATGCTCTGTTTGGTGCAGGATCCAGGTAACCTTGGTACACTACTCAGGTCTGCTGTGGCATTTAGATGGGTAAGCAAAGAAGAGAAACATCAAAAGAATCAAGCTTTTCCATACCAATTTGGATCCCTTAATATTAACCATCAGAAAACCGTAGAACATGCATCTTTAATAGCAAGATAAACATTTAAAGATCTTGTTCTGAGAACTTCGCCTGAATCCATTAACTGTTCCCTCCAGAGCAGAGTGAAACTTCATAGGATCCCTCCAGGTTTTTTGTGTGCTGTTGTCATACGAACTATGCACAATTGCTGCACATGATGTATTTCTGAGAAACCCTGTCTGCTTCAGTTCATTGTCAATTCGTGACTGAATTTTGAACATCTGATATGATAATTGATGGCCAACAGGGTGGTGTTTTCTTACTCCCTGGTTGTTGCGATCCGTTTAGCGGCAAAGCATTAAGAGCTAGTCGAGGAGCATCCTTCCAACTGCCGATCGTGTCTGGTGATTGGTATCATCTTGAGGCCATCAAAAAGGAGTTCAAGATGAAGATGCTAGCTGGTCATCCAGAGTGTAATGATGAGCTGAAGCTAGTGTCCCAGTTGTCCCAAGGGTTTGCAGAATCTTTGGCTGATGTGCCGTTACTGTTGGTTTTGGGAAATGAAGGGCATGGCCTCTCAGATAAAGCTCAACAAGAATGCGAACTTGTGAGCATCCCAATGTCGGGAGACTTCGAGTCCCTTAATGTTGCAGTTGCAGGTGGTATTTTCTTGTATATGCTACAACCTGAAAATGGGAGAACTCTTTCCTGACTAGTATTTGTGTTTTGTGTCCATTTAAGTTGCTTACATAGTTAATTGCCCTTTAGGAAATAATGCTTTAATCTCCGGTCATAGATAAAGCTTTTACATAGTGCTCTGGTAAACCACAGAAACGAATACTGTTTAGGTTTGACATATTTGGCCCTGATCCGGTCCGATCCGGTCTGGAGTTAACGAATCGTAACGATCAATTTTAGATTAAATTTAAATTTAAAAGGCTGACTTAATACAATTCGAATTCACTTGATCAAATTAAAAATGATATCATTTGATAGTAATTTAAACTTAGTTAAGTCAAATTTTGGTCAGGTCGAATTGGATTATTGTCAACCCTAATCTTGTTATCTGATGTTAATTCATTGCTTTATCTAATATCAATATCTTATTATAATTAAGTTGAGAGATTAAAATCAGTTG
>JAOTAZ010000218.1:28059645-28069711 GCA_025629785.1 Erythroxylum oxycarpum
ATATGGGGATTTGCTCCTGATTTTGCAGGGGAGTGTATATGATAAAATAACTTTAAAAAGGGAGGACAACCACCCTTTTAGGGAGATCATCTTCACATTTTATTGGGCTTTTTGAGATTTTTTCATTTCTTTCTAGAAAAAGGGCAGAGATGGAAACTAGATGTTCTGCTATTTTTCTGTCAAGCTTCATCACTGTTATGAGTAGCTAAATCCTTTTTCTTAGTTGAAAAAAACCAATGTTATCATCTAGTATGTGCGAGATTTTCTTAATAAAGTTTATTTCATTGACTAATATTAAGTGTCTTTCGTATTACTTTTCGTAATTGAATCGATTGATCTTTAGGGTGAGTAATTAGGAATTGATTAATTTAATTTACAGCCAGATTAATAGGATTTGATGTTTAGTTTTGCTAATCCAAAGTGGCAAATAGGATTACCATCTTCTATATTAAAGATTGGAAATTCTAAGAAAGATATTTATCTAGACTAAATACATATTGTTTGTGTATTAGCTTGCTCACGGATTCTCTTAGTTCTTAAATCTATTAATTAATCAAACTTAAGATCGTACCTAAGTTTTTAGTAATAAGAGTGATTAGAATACATGTTTCTATTCATTTAATCCTAAAAGAGAACACCATTCAATGAGTAATTGTTAATGGATTTAATTTTATATCGATAATTCATACTAGTTTGATAACATAGGTGACCCGAAACCAAGATTTGATTATTAATTTTCTAGATCTTATTATTTTTTGTTTATTTTTAATTTTTGTCAATTTTAATTTCTTAAATTACATTAATTCAACCCCCTCCCCCCCAATTTGTTTTAGTTTTAACTCGTGAAACACTTACCAATAGATTCCTCATGAGAATGATCTCAACTTTTCCCTAAGTACTCATTATTAGAGTTGGTACTAATTTGCTTACAGGCGATAGCATTACCAAATTTTAGCGTCACTGTCGAGGAATTCTTGATGGTATATGTATGTTACACGATTAGACAAGATAACGCAATTGCTATTCGATTTAGAGATAGAAAAGATAGCCAAGAAATTACGGAAGCAGACAAAATAGAGACAACAAACATAGAAGAAAGAAAAGATGGTTGCAAATTGTACCCTTTGTGAATTAGTTGCCCCCTACGGACACTCATTATCCCCGTTGCATCAATTTTCCAAATTTAGGGGACAACAATACTTTTGAATTGAATTCAGGGTTGATTCATTTATTGCCAATTTTTCGAGGTCTGTTGGGAGAGGATCCTTGCAAGCATTTGAAGGAATTTGATGTAGTTTGTATAGACATAAAGCCTACGAATCTGATTTAGGACCAAATCAAATTAAGAGCCTTTCCATTTTCTCTCAAAGATGATGCTCAAGATTGGTTATATTACTCCGCTAGTGAAAATGTGTAGACATGGGTTGAAATGAAAAGATTATTCTTTGAAAAATATTTTCCAACATCAAGAGCTACCAATATTAGAAAAGAAATTTATGGCATTCGATAACACACAGATGAGACACTATATGAATATTGGGAAAGATTCAAGAAGCTTTGTGCGAGCTACCCCTATCACCAAATAAATGATTAACTATTAATTCAATACTTCTATGAAGGGCTTTTGCTTACAGATATGAGTATGATTGATGTTGCAAGTGGTGAAGCTTTATTTGACAAAAAAGCGGCAGTCACAAGAGATTTGATAGCGAACATGGCTTCCAATACACAACAATTTGGGATACGTTCTAGCCATAGTTCAAAACAAGTTAATGAGGTGAATGTATCAGTGTTGGAGAAGAGATTAGACAATCTTACATCATTGGTGTGGCAATTCATGATCACAAAGAAAGAAGAAGCAAGGGCGTGTAGAATATGTTTAATGTTAGGACACTCTATTAATGGGTGCCCGATTTTACAAGTAGCAAGTGCAAAACAAGTCAATGTCATAGGAGGATTTGTTGGACAAAATCAAAGGAAATATGATCCATTCTCGAACACTTATAATTCGGGTTAGTGTCACCATCCAATTCTATGTTATGGAAACTCTCAAGGACAACAAGCTACTTCAAATTTCCAACAATATAGGCAATCATATATTCCTAGACAGCATCAACAAATAGCACCCAATTCCAAAGGTAAGTCCTTTTTAGAAGATATAGTTAAATATTTTTCCACTAACTTCGTGACATTTCAGCAAGATACTCAAGCTAGTATTCAAAATCTTGAAAATCAGTTGAGCCAAATGATAACAACCATTAATTAGTTAGAGGCACAAAATTCTGGAAAATTTTCTGCTCAAACAGAAATCAATCCCAAGCAAAGTGCTAAAGCTGTAATGTTGCGGAGTGGTAGAGAATTGAAGAAACCTTCTCCAAAATCTCTAAGAGGGAAATCAAAGAAGAAGCAATAAAGGAAGTAACCAACCAGCCAGAAAAGGAAAAAAGAGAAGAAAAAAAACACATTAAGATCTGCAGAAATTTGTTGCGTCACCCCCTTTTCCTAGTCGATTCACCAAAGCAAAGAAAAAGGAACAAGAGAAAAAGATATTGGAGACTTTCAAAAAAGTCCATGTAAATATTCCTTTGATTGATGCCATTAAAGAAATTCCTTGTTATGTTAAATTTCTAAAGGAGCTCTGCACTTCAAAACAAAAATTGAAATTTGATAAGAAAGTATAATTGGGAGAGAATGTATTTGCAATACTTCAGAAGAAAAAGCTACCACCTAAATGTCAAGACCTAGGTATGTTCACTAGTCCCTGTAAAATTGGTGATGTAAGAATTGAAAAGGCTTTGTTAGATTTGGGAGCATCAATAAATGCCATCCCTTATGATGTTTACAAGTCCTTAAACATGGGGCCCCTCAAAGAAACTAATGTAGTGATTCAATTAGCTTATCATTCAAATGCTTATCCAAAAAGCATGTTAGAGGATATTTTGGTTCAAGTAGGTGAAATGCTTTTTCCAATTGATTTTTACATTTTATAGATGGTAGTGAGGATGTATCCTCTTCAACTCCAATTTTATTTGAAAGGTCATTCTCGAAAACCACTATAACAAAAATTGATGTTCATAATGGATAGTTGACTATGGAATTTGACGGTGAATTAATTAAATTCAATATATACAATGCCATGAAATTTTCAGATTATGAACAACCTGCCATTTATGAGGATTTTATTGACACTTGGGTGCAAAAAAAATTCTTCATTAAATGGAAGAGATGAACTTGATACAATCATTGAAATTGGAGAATCGTTGCAGTGGTAGTCAATCATAGAGACATTGGTGCCTAACAATGAACTTGAAACCATGCTTTGCAATTTGGAGAAAACCAAGCAAATGGTGAAGCAATTGCCTTATATGGAGTTGTCCCAAAATAGCTCCAAGTTAT
Source organism: Erythroxylum oxycarpum (assembly GCA_025629785.1). Lineage (NCBI taxonomy): Eukaryota > Viridiplantae > Streptophyta > Magnoliopsida > Malpighiales > Erythroxylaceae > Erythroxylum > Erythroxylum oxycarpum. The sequence goes on from JAOTAZ010000218.1 coordinate 28,063,042, forward strand.
TGCCTTCGTTGATTCAACCACCTACATTGGAGTTGAAGACTTTGCCTAACCATCTAAAATACACATTTTTGGGGTGAGCAAGGTATGTCACCTGTTATTATCTCAAATAAACTTACTCCTCTACAAGAAGATCAATTAATTCAGGTGCTAAGACAACACAAAGAAACCACCTGATGGACAGTAGCTGATTTAAAAGGCATTAGTCCCACCATTTGTATGCTCCAAATTTTGATGGAAAATGAATCCAAGGGGGTAAGGCAAGCCCAACATTGTTTAAATCCACCCATGACGGAGGTAGCAAAAAAGGAAATCTTTAAGCTTCTTGATGCTGGGATTATCTATCTCATTTCAGATGGCAATTGGATAAGTCTGGTTCAGGTAGTTCCAAAGAAAACTAGGGTAACTGTAATAGAAAATAGTGAAGGTGAGTTGATACCCACTTGTGTTCAAAATGGGTGAAGAGTTTGCATATATTATAGGAAGCTAAATTCAGTTACTAGAAAAGATTATTTTTTGCTTCAATTTATTAATCAAATGCTTGAAAGACTTGCAGGTAAATATAACTATTGCTATCTAGATGGTTATTCATGTTATCACCAGATTTTGGTTGCACCAAAGGACTAAGAGAAAATAACTTTCACATGTCCATTCGACACCTTTGCCTACCGAGGAATTCCATTTGGGTTGTGTAATGCACCAATGACATTTCAAAGGTATATGGCAAGTATTTTCTCTAATCTTATGGAGATTGTATGGAAGTTTTCATGGATAATTATATGGTTTATAGAGAATCTTTTGAAACATGCATTATCAACCTTGAGAAAGTGCTTAAACATTGTATTGAGACTAATTTAGTTTTAAATTATGAAAAAAAATGTCATTTTATTGTCAATCAAGGAATAATTTGGGATAGTCTCTTCTAAGGGAATCGAGGTTAATAAGGCTAAGATAGATGTTATAAGATCTTTACCTTACCCTGCGACTGTGTGGAAAGTTTGCTCTTTTCTTGGTCATGAATGATTTTATCGGCGATTTATCAAAGATTTTTCAAAGATTGCTCAACCCATGTGTAGACTACTCCAAAAAGACGTGAAATTTGATTTTGGCGAGCCATGCAAAATTGCATTTGATGAACTAAAGAAACGACTCACTACAAACCTAATAATTCAACCACCGAAGTGGGGTATTCCCTTCGAATTAATATGCAATGCCTCGGATTATTCAGTTAGAGTAGTTTTGGGTCAAAAAGTAGATAAAGTACCTTACGTCATTTACTATGCCTCCATGACACTTAACGATGCTCAAAAGAATTATTCCATGACAGGGAAAGAATTCTTAGATGTAGTTTTTGGGTTGGAAAATTTTCGATCTTACCTATGGGGTATACGAGTGATCATTTATTTAGACCATGCAACTCTGAAATATTTGGTGACTAAGAAAGAAGCAAAAATAAGGTTGACTTGTTGGATCTTACTCTTACAAGAATTTGAGTTGGAAATATGCGACAAGAAGGGAGCTGAAAATTTGGTGGTCATCATCTCAGCCGAATCACTCCAACCAATACATCTGATGTTTTCCAAGATGAATTTACATATGAAAGTCTCTTTGCAATCTAATAGGTAATTAAAGTCTCTTTGAAATCCAATAGAAAGTGTGTTGTAGATGATGAAATTCCTTCCATATTAAAATTTTACCATTCATCTATGTGTGGGGGGCACTTTGGCCACAAAAGAATAGCTCGTAAAATTCTTGAATGTGGTTTATTTTGGCTCAAAATATTTTATGATATTACGTATATTTGTAACTCTTGTGATCGTTGCCAAAGAACAAGCAGTCTGGGACGAAGAGATCAAATGCCACTTACAAATATCCTAGTATGTGAAATTTTTATATATAGGGAATTGACTTTATGGGTCCTTTTCTTTCATCTTTTAGTAAGATTTATATCATTTTAGCTATGGATTATGTGTCAAAGTGGATAGAAGCGAAAGCTACTCATACAGATGATGCTAAGGTTGTAGTCAATTTTTTCAAATCTAACATTTTTGTCAAGTACGAAATACCTCGAGTTATGATTAGCAATAAGGGAACTCATTTTTGTAATAAAATTGTTGGAACATTGACGAAGAAATATGGTGTTTCACATTGTATTTTGACTGCATATCATCCGCAGACAAGTGGGCAGCTGAAGTCTCCAACTGGGAAATTAAATCAATTTTGGAAAAAGTGGTGAATCCAAACAGAAAAGATTGGAGCTTACGTTTGGATGATGCATTGTGGACATATCAGACTACTTACAAAACTCCAATAGGCATGTCGTCGTATAGGTTAGTTTTCGATAAACCTTGTCATTTTCCTATAAAAATAGAACATAGAGCTTACTAGGTTGTGAAGCAGTTAAACATGGATTTGGTAGAGATTGGTAACAATAAGAAGTTGCAATTGCAAGAGTTAGAATAGATCCGTAATAAGGTTTATGAAAATGCAAAAATGAAAAAATTTATAAGGAAAAAACTAAAGCTTTTTATGACAAAATAATTTTAAGGAAGCAATTTTCAGTAGGACAAAAAGATCTTCTTTATCATTCAAAGCTTAAGCTATTTCCAGGAAAATTACGATTTTGCTGACTCGGACCATATATTGTTACTAATATATTTTCTCATGGTGCAATAGAAATTCAAAGTTTAATCCTTGCAAGGTGTTTAAAATTAATGGACACCACTTGAAACCATATTATGAGAATTCTCTAGTTGAAAATGTGAAAGAGATAGAGCTAGTAACCCCAATCAATCTCTGATCAGCTAAGTCCATAAACATGCCTAGTTAACGACTTAAAAGACGGGCATTTGGGAACAACCCAAAAATTTTATGTTCAACTTTATTTCTATTTTTAGTATTTCTCATTTTTAATTTGTTTAATTTGAATTATTTTTAGCTGTTAGTTTTATTCCATTCCCTTACTACCCACCCACTGCCATTTCACTCGCCCAGTATAATTTCAACCTTACATTTTCATTCATCCTTTCCACTTGCCTTTACCCACTCCAATTTCATTCACCCACTCAAATTTCACCCAGCCACTTTAAAATTATCCCACACCCATACCATTTCAATGTCAACCCCAAACCTTTTACCCTCTTTACCACCGACCAATGCCACCTACTAGTCCAAATTTTTTTTTGGTTTTGTGCTTTTATTTTTTTGATTTCAGGTCTATAAAATTCCAGAGCTTGGGACCATGCCATGCAAGAAGAGTGACTTATGCTGATTAACTTCACTAATCCCGACATTGGATAACACCCAACCTCCATCGGATATCAATGTTGCGACGTTGACTGCCTCCATTCCTCCGATTATTGAACCAACCTAAAGCCCTACAATTAGAAATTGAACTCAGAAAGGTAAGAAAATCAAAAGGAGAAGCAAATGGAACTCACGAAGTGGGGATTTCACTACTTTTCAACTACAGAGGAAAATCATAGATTTCAACAATTGAGCCAATGAAAAATTTATCCATGTAAGCATGTTTTAGCTGATACTCTTGATGCTTTACATTCGTAATTCCTTTGAGCAATTGGTTGGGCAAATTTGTTGGAACGCATTTGTTAAAGTTGACTATCCTGCTTATGTTGAATCGGCACGAGAATTTTACAGCACCTTTCAATTTAACTCCCATGAAGAATTCGACTTATTTACTAAGGGAATTGTTGAATTTGGACTTATAGGAAAGGAATTTGTGTTATCTATTGCTTAATTTAACGTTGTTATGGGTTTTATATCACCCGATGACATTAAGAACGAACCATTTGTAAGTTCCAGTTGTGATTATCATACTAATTTTCATGCCTCTAAATTGTGGACTCTATGGTTTGTCGATCCTTAACCATATAATGCCAGTTCATCTAAGAGTTCATATTTTAAAAAAATCCTATTTTCAAAATAATATATCAACTCTTAGCGTACAATTTTTCAAGGCAACAAGATTATGCTAGTACTCTTTCTAAGGCTAAATTTTATTTTTTGTCGTGTATGGACAAACAAATTTCTGTTAATTTAGGTTTTTAGTTTCTAACTCAATTTCAATATATGTTAAAGAAGAAATCCAAACCATTAATATTAAGGTCCTATATCACTCAATTGGCAGTTAATTTGACTTTATTAGATCCTAAAAATACTGATATGTTTGTGGCCTGTTCCATAAAACCTTTAGATTTGAATTTTTGTGTAGGATGCGCATCGTTGAAATAAGTCATGGGGGATATCCTTTACTTATCTAGGTCTAGCTGTCCCTTCCAACCCACATCCAATCATAAAGAGTTGGGTTGTCTCATCTACATTGAGTGGTAGCCAACCTCCCAGGCTAACGTGGATGCTCGTTTAGCTTGACTTGAATGCCAGATGCACCAAATGGAGCACAATTAGATAACATATTAGGCACATTAAGGATTTCAACCTCCTTACCCACTAACCCATGTCTTACGCGATCAACTTACAAAGAAGCTTTCCTTCTTCTTCTCTTTTCTATTTTAGCTTCTTTTACTTTATATAATTACACTGGGGATAATGTATGGATTAGGTGTGGGGGTGGCGTCTGTTCCATATAACTGATATTTAGGAATCTTTGTTGAAAATTCTTGAATGCTTGATGACTTGTTTGCAATTGATTAGCCAACTTCGACACTTTCTATACTTTCATTTGTAATGAGTTAAGAAGTTTGCATAACTTGAGTTAATTTTATTTTTAGGACAATAGATACCACTTAGTTAAGAAATAGAAGTGTATACACTTAGTCAAGGTTTGGCAATCATATGATTAAATATGGTGTATAATTCTGGTAAACTGTATTAACCTGTGAGTTTTCTGGCCTAAATGATTGAAATATTCTTTGATGTGTGATTATCTTCTAAGGTACATTTTTCTTTAGAACTTGCTAGGAACCAACTTGAGATCACATTTATACATTCGTGCATAAAAATGATAACGGCCTTCTTTGTTTTAAACCTTTAGCTTAAAAAGCCAACCCTATTCAATATCCTTTGTTAAACCTTTTGAGCTGAACCCTTTTCTTGATAAACCCATAATAAACAACTAAAACCTTTAATATGTTCACCCATCATAAATGTAAGTAGGCATTTTAACCACAATTTATGTCAAACTTATTTAGAGAAATATGGAAGGCAAGGAAAAGAGAAGATGAAAGGAAATTGAAGAGATTCAGACTTGAATTACGTGTTATATACTATTGTCTCCTAATCTTAAATATCAGTATATTTAAAAAAAAAGAAAAAGAAAAGAAAAAATAGCAGTGAAAAACAAATTATGGAGCGTAATCTATCTCAATACGGAATGATTTTGTTAACTCCTTTATGATTGAAATTGTGTCTCCATATTAGATGCTTTGCTAATGTTTATGATTTTTGCCCTTTCCGTTTATCAATCCTTACCTTTACCTATAGCTCAATATAACCTTAAATAAAGCCCTTTTGATTTGTGCATGTTTGTATTTCAAGTGGTAAAAAGTTGGTGAAAAAGCAAGCATATGGTAGAATATTTGCATTAGAAGAATTTAAGTGAAATACTGAACTAATAAACACTTGAGTGATTTGAGTAAATCCAATATGTGAGAGTTTGCTATAATTATGCGTTAGTTTTTAAAATATGGTTGCCTTAAGTGAACTTTGTTTATACTTACTTGAATGATTAACTCTGGGGTATTAATTGACTTAAAAAATGTTTAACTGTTGAAGTGTGGACTATTTACTGTTATGAGACTTGGATTAAAAAAAGTTGATTAATTGGAAAATTGATTGCCAAAGGTAGTTTGTCGAGGACAAGCAAAAGATTATTGTGGGAGAATTTGATAAGTTATTATTTTTAGGCTAACTTTGGATATAAATCTCTTTAATGTGTTGAAATTTTTATTTAAAATTAATAGACTTGTTTCTTAATTGTTATAAGGTGATTTTCAACACATGGGAGATGAATTCGAATAAAAAATATGTAAGAAAAGTGAAAGCAATTCGAATATCTAGCTGGCAAAAGAGTTTTTGACTAAGCGTAGGCACGTGCAAAGGAAAAGTTTATCACCAGATCCTGATTTGAAAATAGATTTTATAGGCATAGGATTCTAACTGTTTTGGGAATCAAGTTGTTTTGTTTATATGGGGTTCTACTACCTGATTTTGTGGGGAAGTGTATCTGATAAAATAACTTTAAGAAAGAAGGATAACCACCCCTTTAGGGAGATCACCTTTCATGTTTTTGTTGGGCTTTTTGGGAGTTTTTCATTTCTTTATGGAAAAAGGGCAGAGATAGAGACCATGGCCCTGTTTGGCAATCAGCTAATTGCATTTTGTTGATAGCTGATAGCTGATTATATCAACTAATTTGACTAGCGGATTGCGTTAGCAGTTTGTTAAAGATGTTTGGTAAAATTAGTTGTTTAGTATTAGCTATTTATGTGTAAAATGACTTATAAGAACATGACTTTAAAAAAGGTTATGTACTTATTAATTAATTTGCAATTGAATTCACTATTGAGTTACTATAATTGGTTACAATTAAACTATTCCAATGAAATAATTATATAAATACTTTTTTATCGATATATTTTAAATACTTACTAACATTAAAATTATTTGATCTCTTAATTTAAATTGAGTAATATAA
>JAOTAZ010000218.1:28337749-28352101 GCA_025629785.1 Erythroxylum oxycarpum
TGTATAATATATCAATATGGACTATTTTGTAATTTTTAAAAAATTTAGGGACTATTTTATAAATTTAAAAAATATCCTGAAACGGTATTCGGTACCAACCGATACCGGTATAGTTCTGTTCTAGAACTCAATCCGATACCAAGTTCAATACGGTATTCAGAACATCGGGAGAAATAGGATGGGGGAAGAGAAGATCTGTTACATAGTACAGCTAAGCGTTATAATTAGTTGAGCAGCTAACTAACTGCTCTGTCACCCAACATCTCTTTAAGATTGTCACTTCCGCTCCATATCTATTGGTGTCCATTGCCAATCTCTACTACACTTCCTTACAAAGTCCATTTCTTTAATTTCTCGACTGATCACCCGTCTCTTTATACTCTTAACTGGGTTTTCTTCTCTTTTCTCATGGCGGGTTTTCTATCTCTACTCCGGCGCTTGTACCTCTCTGTCTACAACTGGGCAGTCTTCATTGGCTGGCAAGTACATGCTCGTCTGTCCCAGATCCGAGTTAAAAGTTACGAGCTTTTTAATCTCTTGTTGGGGTATTGATTGTGTAGTTTCTGACATTGTTTCAGGGCCCAGGTGCTGTTTCTTGCGATCAAAACTTTGGGAGAATCTGGGTATGAGCATGTCTATGATGCTGTTGAGAAACCACTCCAGCTCGCTCAAACCGCAGCTGTTTTAGAGGTACGGTGTGAGATTGTAGAGTGCTAGTTATAAGTATTTTGCCGTTCTCTTTTACTGGTGTTTGAAATATGGGCTTAGTTCTTCAATTTCTTTCCTACTTTCTGATATTAACTTGTCTTATAATTTTTGTTTGTTCTTGTGGGTTTCCTGCTGCATCAGATTCTTCATAGTTTAGTCGGTATGTACTTATTCATCCCTTATTCTAATTTTTAGCTTATTTTTAATAATTGTTTTGCTGAGAGTGATACTAGAAAGAGTTTGAAAGTTCAAATATGATTCTGAAACCTTTGCTTTTATTATTATTGTATGCATTTTAAAGGTTTGGTGAGGTCTCCAGTGTCAGCAACATTGCCACAGATAGGTTCAAGATTGTATGTGACATGGGTTATCCTACATAGCTTCCCTGAGGTTAGTCCTCTGTTCTGTCCATTTTCTTTACAATTGCTTAATTATGTATAAATTAGTTGATTGGAAAGAAATAAGAATTAACAAAGAAGAAGCTTGGGACAATTGGCAGGTCAGGACTCATTTTCTTGTCAGTTCTTTGGTCATCAGTTGGTCAATCACCGAGGCAAGTATCCATGACAAAGTTGTTGCCTGTACCAACTGTCTATTATTCTGAATGCTAGTTTGGTTTGTTTTATTGCACGAAACTTATAGAAACTGTGATAGTAACTGCAACTCTGAAAGTAGATGGGGAAAATTGTTCCTTTTGTACTGTAATTAAGGTATATGTGTACAGTATGGTGTCAACTATGCATCAATCAAAGAGAGAAAAGTAGGAGCATTATTTTCCTTGCTTATATCAGGCAGCAGTCTGTTCTATTGTGCCTTAGGATTCCTCCATGCAGCCATTCTTAGAGAAGGTTTGTGGTGTAGAATGAAGGCTTCTAGGCACGAGTGGTCTTGGTGGGTTAATCTATCTAGTGGAAGTCAAATACTTAAGTGTACTGTATCATTTTCTGTAGCAGACGCAGATTTTTCCTACAAAGTAGAGTAGAAAGGGGATAATTTTCCTATCGTGGCATTAAATTTCTTTAACGAGAAGGCTTGATATAGTTAGTTCTGCACAGTAACCTTAATTACTCTGTATCAGTTCTAGAACTGGGGAGGAAGATAAAAAGCAAAGTCATTAAAACCACATAAAATCGTCGTGCACAGCCAGAAAATGAAACATTGAAAGGGCTGGTAAAGTGATGGAAAAGCAAAATTCACTTATTTCTGACAAAAAATTTTAAACACAAAATACTTTTATGCGTTGCAGATTACCAATTCTACGTAGGATCCACATTTGAAAAGGGAATTAAAGTAATCTTAATCAAGATTTCATCGTTCATGATATATGTTACTCATGCATAATTCATTTTGCCTGTTACACGCTACCAACCAAGCATCCTCAGTGGACCGGGATGAAAAGTTACCCATGTTCCCAAGGACAATCTGAACATTTAGCCTCTGGAAATTTGCAGATTATACGCTATTCTTTCTTTGGGATGAAGGAGGCACTTGGTTCAGCACCTTCATGGCTTATGTGGCTTAGGTATTATTTATGTACATAGAACTTATTGGCCAAGTGGAGGTACATTAACTCATATAGTAATTCCCAAAATCAAAATCTGTTATCATAAAGGTGCTATCTACGTATAGCACCTTTATGATATTTTACCCTTCTGGCATCAGTAGTGAAGTTGGCCTCATATATCTTGCCTTGCCATATATAAAGGTACTTCATTGATTGTAAATTCACAATATATTTGTCTGTTTATTACCTGAAAGTACCATGAGTAGATGAAACATGTTGCTTAGCTGTGTAGCAAATGCTGATAAATTCTTACTGTGCTTAAACATGGTAAAGAATCATGGGAGAAATTACGTTTATGTCAACTTGATCAGTAATTAACCTGATTTCTTTATCACCTTTGACATAAAACTTAGTGACTTCTCTGAAATCTTCCTCTGTTTTTGCTCGTTCCTAAGATGGATTTAGAGTAGGAAGCCTATATATCGAGGGACCTTAATGATCCTCTAATATTTTGTTCCTAGAGTTGTAGGATTCAATTGCTTCCTTTTCCCTTTATCGGCAGTCACACCCTAAACGCCATTGCCAGTTGAAAACTGTTTTCAGAAATATATGCATATAGTGACAAAGTTGAGTTTTTTTGCAGAAATCTGAAAAGTATTGTATAAGGATGCCCAACACATGGAATTTCTCTTTTGATAACTTCTATGCTGCAATTCTTGTCCTCGGGATTTACGTCCCAGGTATGAACTAAGCACCGTGCATTCATTTATCGGCTCAGCTTGTCATAATCTGTTTCTTTGACGGAATTCCATGTTAAATTGCAGGAAGTCCTCACATGTTCACGTATATGCTGGGCCAGAGGAAGAAAGCTCTTTCAAAATCAAAGAGAGAGTAGAATGGCAGCCAAATCCCATATGGCATACTCTTTTGTCATTACTGTGTTCATAGCTGCCACTTCTACCTCTATAGTGATTTTCCTTAAAGATTTTGCTGAGTAACTGCTAATTAAAAAGCTTTATGTGTACTTTAGAGTCATTAATTTGTTTATTTTTTAGAAATTACTTATCGGGGTTCCTTAATCAGCAGAACAATTTTCTCTTAGTTTAAACAGGTCAAGTCATCAAAGAAGTTTATGGAATTAAGTAGCTTCTGGCCTTTTTGCTCTATGAAACAATACTAGACATTGCCTTAGTAATAATTTATAGACTGAGAACTGAAACTCCATTCTGGAATAGCAGTTGTTTTTATGTTCTTTCTATTGAATCATTTTGATTATAGTCTGAGAAACATCAACTTTCCTGAAGGATCCATTTGGAGCTTCTTGACTTTGATGTAATAGCAAACCAAACAAATAAGAATAATGTGTAACATTCCCCAATTCTGTTTGAGTCTTTGAATACTTAAATTGCTTCGGATAATCACCAAATGTCTGCCAAAGCTGAAAGAGAAATCCTGTCCTGCTGCCACGAGAGATCATGTTTTGGTACAGGCCTAACAATCCAGAGAATGACCAATTCAGGTGCAGGTAGAGAATCCGGGAGAAATAAAAAATTGACAGACTTGTTCCACCGCTTCCAGCTTCTAGAAAACAACACTTCTTATTCTTCATCTGCAGCACTGGCAGCACTCAGATCCACGGAGAGGTCAAGAGTCTGCACATGCGTATAAAGTGCAAATTCAATAGTATTCTCAGTTCCATAATCAGAACCCCAACCACTTCATATCCTGACACATTTGCAGTGTTTTGTGTTTTTTTTTAATACCTTCTAGTGGTATATCTAACTATAGGAAACAAAACAACATAATAAGGAGCCAAGTTCATTCTTTCGTTTGGAAAATCCTTCAAGTTATGGAAGAAACTATAAGCTATACTAAATTTCCCTTCATAGCTGATACTTAGTTGAAACCAGAAAAACAGTAATTAATCAGAATCAAAAGCTGTGTACCTTTCCAGTAATCTTGCTGTACATGGTTATAACATCTTGCACAGTGGTCTCAAAATGTGTTGTTGCATCATAGCTCTGCAATTACAAAATTTTATAAGGAGCGCGAAATCAGAGAATTTGAGTGTACGTATACTGAGCATTCTTCAAATCATTCAAGGTTTAGCTGCATGGAGGGGGACCCTGATCAAATTGAAGGATGAAACTTACTGTGGATATGAAACAGTTGTCTTCACTACTTTGGTTAGCAGGCTCATATCTGTCATAAGTGTCAAAAAATATTTCATCTATAGGTCCAAGTAGATCTATTCCTGGTTTTAGTTCCTTTTGAGGATCATCAGTCTCCGCTTCTGTTGTAACAAAAGCAATGTACTTCCCTTTTGCTGCTACATTATGGGTGTAGGAACAGCAGAATAGGTACCTGTGATAGTGGCAAAGCCAGGAAAGAGTACATTGAGAATCCAAAACCTGAAAGATCTTGAATCATTAAACTTGTTCACAAGGTAGATTATTAACTCCTTGTTATTTAAAAAAAAAAAAACTCCTTGTATCATTAGTAACTTGCTTATATTGCACATGGAAAAAGAAGCAGAAACTTTTCTAATAACAAACTACGAGCACAGCTGAAGTAAGTTCGAGTCCAAAGAATGCAGATTCAGGAAACATACATATCTGACTTACGCCCCAGTTGTTTTTGAGGCAGAATAACCTGAACCGAGTGAGAGTCATTGGTATTTGGGATTGGATGACTCATAATGCATATAGCTCGGGTTACTTTCCCAATCTTCTTTACCTGTTGTTACGTACATGCATAGTAACAGTGTGTATCAGTTTTGAGTTTTTTCTTTTGCTGAGAAGAGTTATCTCAGACTCTCATGTCATGGAAGCCATTGGTGATGCATTGAAATTTACCTTGTCAGGCAGGTATGAAGGATCACACACAACCTTTTTTCCTCTCGCAGTTTCTCCTTCTGATGTCACCCCAAAGGCCTTCCCATCTGCATCAAACTCTACCTACAATTTGCAGCAGAAAACCAGCAACATTACATGGGCAGAGGAAACTCATGATCTAACTGGATATTTGAGTGTACCTTGCACTCTGGTTTGCTGAGCATATATGTGCCACCATATACCGCACTCAGACGAGCAAATGCCTGTAGGTGATATGAGCAAATTCGTTTGAGTAACCAGAAAGAATCCTCGGAATTGGGTAAACTGTCAAAAGAGCAAACCTGGGGTAGCTCTCCCAACCCATAAAGAGGGTAAATATAAGGAGATCCTCCCTGAAAGCGTGCCAAAGACTCCGCATACAGCTAAAGACCAACACATGTGAATGTCACAAAATAGAAGATAAAGCTTGTCTCTGCAGAATTTAAGCTAAGTATGATTTTAAGACTTGCAGAAGCTAAACGTGAACAAGGGTTGTATGACCTTAATCCTCTTAAAAAATTCCAAAGCAGGCTCATTCAAGTAATCATCATCCAAATGAAGTGCCAATGCATGTCCTATGAAGTCGATTGTATTACCATCAAGTCCATATTTCCTACACCAGATAAGAAGTTTCCAAGCAAGTTCTTATCAGAAATCCCCTTCTTTTCTCTCAGCTAATTGGTCAAGAAGTAGACTGTAAAGATACAGGAACTGGGGCAAGAGGTAGTACGCTAAGACTTCTTTTGCTTTAACCTTGGTGAGGTCCATTCCTTCATGAGTTTTGGGGTTGTTGTGATCATAAGCTTGCACAAAGATGAAAAACTTCTGAGCCCGACGCTTCTCAAACAGTCCCATGAGTGAGGATTTCAATGCTTCCACATCATTAGATGGTACTTTGTGTATCTGCAGATAAAGTTGACCTGGGGATTACATTTTTTCCAGAAAAAAAAATCAACCACAGAAGTTTTCAAGTCATAATAATTCAGCAACAAAACCTTCTTCTTGTTGTACACGAAACTGCCATCTACAGCTTTGAAATTGAGGTATTTAGTGACACTAGTATGGATGAGCACGCGTACCAGGGTGCCATTTGCCATCATGAACTGAAAAATCATAGAAAATAGCCTGCCATCAGTATGATCACATCATGCTTCCTTATGGTATTAAGACCATACCAATGAAATCTTGGTTAAATGGTTCGATCCGAAGTTAATGAATAATATTGCTTCAAGTCAGACTCAAGATTAAATTAAAAAAGAAGGACTTAGGTTCAGGCATTACAATTCGTCCCAAATTAGATATTTCAGATCGGGCCATTGAGCCTTCCACAAAGCAATCTAAGACCTATCATTTTCCAAAGGGCACGATTATACGTAAATGACAAGCTAAAAACAGCAGGTAAGATTAACCTTTGGGATCATGTCGACATTATAGTCTCTGCTGGCTCCCAAGCTTTCAGGAGGCTTCTCATCGCCTCTAAATCGCTTCCATAGCTACAACGTCAACAATTTGAAGTGAGCAAATGTCTCTGTCTATAACATAAACCAGACATCACCAACAACATGTCTGAATGTTAGAATCACCTGGTTGAGGTTAAGAGAAGTGGATTCTCCTCCATAGTAATCATTTCTATCCATATGTAAGACCTGTCTCAATGATAGAATTCTCAATTAGCATATCTGTTCCATGTGACAGACCAAGGTGAACTACAATTAAACCTAATGTTTCATATGAATGGGAACTGGGTGAGAAACAAAGAAACCATTGTCGATGGCAACAAAAATGGATTAAAAACTGTTAACAGTAATGGAAATTAAGTTCGAAACTCTGTACTTTGAGCCCGTCAACGGACAACAGACCACTGAGAATGCATTCTTTCAGACCAGTTCCGAGAACTATAACGTCGTATTCTTCATCCATTGTTTCGAACCTGATCTTGATGAGACAGACAGAATACTACTTCTCAGAAACTATTGTTGATGATGATGTTTTGTTTGTTATTTCCTTTTCTTTCTCTTGTTTTTGCCAAGTAACACGTAGTAGAATGAGAGCTGGTCTATAGGGGTAAGCTCCTTCATTCTCGGTATGAGCATCAGTATCACCACCATTACTACTAACTTCACAACTCTCACGTAACAATAGCCATACATAAATTCAAAAATTTTATCAAAATTTATTAAAATTAATATTAAAATAATTTTATTTTTTATTTCAAAATATTTAAACATAAAATTAATAGTTTTCAATTTATTTTTCTCTTTTAATCTATAATTTTTATTGTTTTTTAATATTTCAACTTTAATCTTTATGGTATAGATGACATTTCATGGTACTGCAGCGCGTTATCAAAACAAGGCGAGAAAACCCATACCGGTGACGAGCATCATTTGAGGCAAAGCGTGGTGCTATAAATAAAAATGTTAATCCAACTTCACAACATACTTACCTGGACGGGGTCAATGGGTGATCATGAAGGCCCATGGCCTAGGGTGGTGACCTCCATTGCACTTGGGAGGGGTGCCTCTCTAAGGTCTCCTCAAAGTAGGAGAGCCTACGTCATAATTTGTGGTAGAGGGGGCCTGCGTTCGCGCGGCCCCTGCCAATTCTAGAGTTTTTAACAATTTATAAGAAAAATATATGTCCATCTGGGCTTCACTTAATTTGTGGACTGCACGGAAAACGGTAGTTCATATTAAGTTCATATTTCTGATAACAATGGACGTTAATCTTAGATCTAACTACAAAATTTTTAAATATTTAATCAATAATTAAATTAAATTTGGTTATATAATAAATTAGATTTATAAAAAGGTCGATTTTGTTAAAATCTAAACGAGTTCCGGTCTTATTTGCTTCAAGTTCGACTTTCACTTATTACAACCTTAAACAATATCCACAATTGGATGATCATCATAATCAAAAGGTTCGATGAAAGTGAAAATAAGCAAAAATACCAGTCGGAAATTAGACCAATGAAATATTTAAGATTTTATATGCTCTCACTCCGAATGTTAGAAAGATTTACTATCATTTACGGGCAGGTTAGGTCTCCACTAACTTATATTTTGCTCGTAGCGAACTAGGTGAATGCTTAAAACCCATACCGTTGCGGAGTATTTGTTTGAGCCAGCGGGGTGGTATAAATTAAAGAGTGAGCAAAATCAACGCACGTCAATAACATAATAGATAACTTTCAAACTAATTACTAAAAATAACAAAGCTTATAAGCTGATTTAAGCCTTTTAAATATAAAAGAGAGATATATTCAATTTACCTTTTATATTGACATCAACTTAACCGTTCCGTTTTTTGGGTTAACGTAAATCAGACTCGTTACTCGAGGCAGATTTGGTACCTTCAACAATAAACGCCAGTTTCTAAAAAAAAAAAAAAAAGATGAAAAAAAAAATTGCCAACTTCGAACAAGAAGGGGAGGGCTGCCAACTTAAATGGATTTTCACTCAGTTAATACAAAGGTTGCTTCGATATTGTACTTCATGTCCTCACTAATCACATTGCCACCCAATTTGTCCTTTATCCAGAATATGGTAACCTACAAAAAGAGACTTTAACAAAAATGAGATGAGTTATACTTCATTCAGTTACATTAACAAAAAATGTGATGGAATTTCAAGTGTGGGTGAAAATCTCATATTAGAAAAGGATGAAATTAGTGAGAGGCATAAAAATAAAAATGACTCATAAATCTAATGCTTTAAAATTTTGGGTTAAAGTGCGGTGTCAAAGATCTAACGAGTATGTTCTCTCACTAAGTTCATGATAAAGATCTCCCATAAAAGTGAGCTCCTCAAAACCAACAAGTGATATCAGAGTAGTGTTCAACAAGGAACAAATATGGAGACGGGAGTCAAATCACGTGATTGCCTCCCCACATGGTGCCTTGGTTTTAGTGTTGTTTGACTTACTTGAAAGATGGAGATAAATACAAATAGGATGATATGTTTAAATGGTACTAATTATCATTTATGGAAGGGTAAGATGAAAGATTTGCCATTTGTGAAGAATGTGCATCTTCCTGTGTTTGCGATTCAGAAGCCGGATTCCAAGTTTGATGAGGATTGAGATTTTGAGCATCAACGAGTATGTAGTTTTATTTGGCAATATGTAGAAAACAATGTGTATAATCATACTGCTAATGAGACACATGAAAGAACTTTATGGGAGAGCATGTGAAAACAAATTGTATTTGCTAAATTGTCTAATGAATTTGAGATACAAGGATGGGATTTCTATTTCAAATCACGTGAATGAATTTCAACGACTCCTAGATCAACTGTCAGGAATGGGTATCAAGCTTGATGATAAGGTTTTGGGACTATGGCTTTTGAACACTCTACCTGAGACCTGGGAGACATTTTGAGTTTCAATTACAAATTTAGCCCCTTAAAACGAGAAGGAAGGCAAAGAGTTCTTCATCTCAGTCTCATATACATGTCATTAAAAATAGGGGGAGAAGTCAAAAAAATGAATTGAAGGGTAATAGAGAGAAGAGTAAAAGTAAGTCCAAGTCCAGGTACAAGAATTTAGAGTGCCATTATTGTCACAAAATTGGGCACATTAAAAAGCATTGTTTTCAGTGGACAAAAAAGAACAAGGGCAAGAAGGGTAAGCAAGAGGAGAAGGGTCAAGATGATGATGATCATCGTGTTACTACTGCTATCAGTGATGATCTTGTTTTTCTTCGTGATTACGACACAATTAATCTTATATCAGATGAGAGCATATGGGTAGCAGTCAATGTTGCCACTTCACAAGTTACACCACGGAAGGAGTTATTTACATCTTACACACCGGGTAACTTTGGAACATTAAAGATGGGTAATGATGGCATATCTAAGGTGATTGTTATTGGTGACATTTGTCTACAAACCAACATGAGAGTGAGGCTATTGCTTAAAGGAGTCAAACATGCTTTATATGTCTGTTTTAATTTAATCTCTGTTTAGGTGCTTGATGATGAAGGTCATGATAACCATTTTGGTTCTGGAAAATGGAAGCTCACTAAAGGCAATTTAGTTGTGGCCAAAGGAAAGAAAATATCTAAATTATATTGGACAAAAGATTTAGTTGATAGAGACAATGTGATTGCCTTGGATATGGAGGTATCAAATTTATGGCATAGAAGGCTTAGTCATATTAGTGAAAAGGGGCTAAACAGACCAAAAAAGATGTGATTCTAGGATTGAAGAGTGCAGAATTGGAGAAGTGTTCAAGATGTGATTCTAGGATTGAAGAGTGCAGAATTGGAGAAGTGTTCTCACTGAATGGATGGTAATCAAACTAGAGTGCCATTTAAGAAGCATCCTCTTTCAAGGAGGTCAGAGTTGCTTAAGTTGGTTCATTATGGCATTTGTGGCCCATTGAAGGTAAAATCTTTTAGTGATGCTCCGTACTTTATTACATTTATTGATGATTGTTTTAGGAATCTTTGGGTCTATAATCTGAAGACAAAAGACCAAGTGTTAGAGAAATTCGAACAAATTCATGCTTTGGTTGAAAGCCAATTAGACAAGAAGCTAAAAAGCATTCGTACTGATAATGGTGGTGAGTATTGTGGACCTTTTGATGCCTTTTGCAAGCAACAGGTATAAGAAATGAAAAGACTCTTTCTAAGACTACTCAGCTTAATGGTTTAGCGAAGAGAATGAACAGGAAATTGATTGAGAGGGCTAGGTGTATGCTCTCTGAAGCAAATTACCCAAAAATTTATGGCGTGAGGCACTGTACGCAGTGGTGCATGTTTACTAATCTTAGTCTTGCGGTTGCATTGAATAGTGAGGTGCCAGATAAATTTTGGCTTGGCAAGGATGTCAATTATAATCACTTGCGGGTCTTTGATTGCAAAGCATTTGTGCATGTTCCAAAGGATGAAAGATCCAAGTTGGATGCAAAGACAAGGCAGTGTATTTTTATTGGCTATGGTCAGGATGAATTTGGTTATAGGTTTGTATGATCCTGTTGAGAAGAAGCTTGTTAGAAGCCATGATGTGAAGTTCATGGAAGACCAAACTATTAATGACATTGATAATGTGAAGTCTACATTTGCGAAAGATAATAATTTGTTTGATGTTGATCCAGTGCGATTGTCTATTCACAATCTAGATGCTAACGAGGGTAATGTTCAATATGATATGCAACATAATTATGTTGATAATGAGCATCTTAGAGATGAGCTTGATGCTACAACAAATGATGTTGAAGGGCAACATGAGTCACAAGACGAGAGCTTAAATGATGCACCCGAACCACCACAAGTTCAAATCCGGAAATTTGATAGGCAAAGCAACCATCTAAAAGGTATCTGTCTAGTGAGTATGTGATCTTGACTGATGGGGTCGAACCTAAGTGTTTTGAAGAGGCCGCGGAAAGTGAAAAAAAACAAAAGTAGCTGGATGCGATGTAGGATGAAATGAATTCCTTGCATGATAATCACACATTTGATTTGGTAAATTTGCCTTATGGTAAACAGGCCTTGGAAAATAAGTGGATTTATAGGGTGAAGCATGAAAGTAATTCTACATCTCTGAGATATAAAGCTAGATTGGTGGTAATAGGCTTTGGTCAAAGAAAATGCGTTGAATTTAATGAATTCTTCTCGCCTGCGATGAAGATGTCATCTATTAGAATTGTATCAAGTTTAGCTGCTAATCTAAATTTAGAGGTAGAGCCAATGGACGTGAAGACTGCTTTTCTCCATAGTGATTTGGAGGAAGAGATTTATATGAAGCAACTTGATGGCTTTTATGTTGCAGGCAAAGAAGACTATGTGTGTAGGCTGAGAAAGAGCTTATATGGTTTGAAGCAGACTCCAAGGCAATGGTATAAGAAGTTTGAGTCTGTTATGTGCGAGCAAAGCTACAAGAAGACTACTTTTGATCATTGTGTCTTTGTTAAAAATTTCTCTGGTGATGATTTCATTATCTTGTTATTATATGTTTATGACATGCTTATTGGTTGAAAAAATGTTTCCAGGATTAACAGGTTAAAGAAGCAATTGGGTGAGTCTTTTGCCATGAAAGACGGGGGAGCTACTAAGCAGACTCTTGGTATAAGAATTTTGCATGACAGAAATGAGAGGAAGCTTTGGCTATCTCAAGAACATCACATTGAAAAGGTGTTGCAAAGATTTCAAATGAAAAATGCTAAGGAGGTAAGCACTCCTCTTACTACTCATTTTAAATTGAGTGTTAAACTTAGTCCTTCAAATGAAACTGAGAAGTCAGATATGGAAAGGGTTCCTGGGTAATTTGATGTATGCAATCGTGTGCATAAGGTCAGATATAGCGCATGTTGTTGGTACACTTAGTAGATTTATGTCAAACCTAGGTATAGAACATTGGAATGCTGTAAACTAGATTATGAGGGCATTGTGAGGTATCTTTATAGTACTGTTTGTATGAGAATTTGTTTTGGAGGTGATAAACCTATCCTTGAGGGGTACACATATTCAAATATGGTTGGAGATACTGATTCCAGAAAATCTACTTCAAGCCATTTAATTAAATTTGCAGGTGGAGTTGTGGCTTGGCAATCTAGGTCGCAGAAGTGTGTAGCTTTGTCTACAACAAAGGCGGAGTTTATTTCCATTACTGAAGCATGTAAAGAAATGCTATGGGTGAAGAAATTATTGCAGGAGCTTAGTTTTGTTCAAGACAAATATATATTGTTTTGTGACAGTCAAAGTGCTATACATCTTGGAAAGAATCCAGCTTTCCATTCAAGGTCAAAACACGTTGATGTGAGGTATCATTGGATTCATGATGATTTGGATGCTAAGCTTTTGGAATTGGCAAAAATTCATACATATGATATGATGACTAAAACAATAGCAAGATGGAAGTTTGAAATATGTGGTCAGATCACCGGGTTGGCGATCATCTCCAAATAGTCGTGAGGGGTAGATATGTTAAGTTTGGGCTCCCTTCCTATGTGGAGAAAGGCCCAAAATTAAAACTCCATTATGTGTCTTTCGTTAACCGTTGAACATGCGAAATTAACTTTTCCTCTCCTCTTCTATCACTAGTTGTTCTAACTTGAATACCACTCTACTTTATTACCCTAATCTAACCCTTCTCCACTTTACTAAGTGAGACACTTAATGGGCTTTTAATTTTGGCCCTTTCTCCACATAAGAGCCCAAACCCAACAAAATGCACACAAGAATAAAAATTGGTTATGATTAAAATATATATATAAAGTTGAACTGTTTTGGATCGAACCTAAAGCCTTAGAGGATCCGAGTCTAATCCTCAAAGAACAATTCAATCTCTATTCTATATTCAAATCATTGCCTGATTAACGTTGATTAATGTAGTTACCTGCAAATGATAAAATCTGAAGAATGTAGATAAGATTATGACTAACCCCAGTTTGAGGGACGTATAAGAACTCTCGTGGTCGTATGGAGGGGCGCCATTGGAGTTGCAGACATTGGTTACTGACTCTGATGACTGTCCTTCCTCATAAGCCATATTCTCCGAATCCGCTGAAATGTGTCTTCGTCCGTCGGATATCTCCATCACCTTCAAAACAAAATTCCGACTTCCATTGATTAGCATTAACATTAAGGCAAGTGAAACAGAACAGACAAATCTGATTTAGACTTCCCCACCTACTCAATGTAAACTTCTTCTTCTGTTTTAGCTAACTGCAAAAAGCTTATGCATGCATGTACATGCAGTGTACGTATATACGCATGCAACAACTTAAGGAGAGACGTATCCTTACTTGTCGTCTTAGCTTCTCGTTCTCTTCTGTCAGTTGCATTCCCTGCACAAATTTTGATCGAACAATAAGCATGCAGTAACTTAACAAGCAGGCTTAGCAATATCAGCTTAGCTAGTTGTAATAGCATGAAACCAAATATATAGAGACAACTACGACAAGCAATTGAGGTGGCTGACCTTTCTTTGCAAGTCATCAATGTCTTTCATAATTTTCTCACCCTGCGAAGAAACACCAAAAACACAGTAATATTAGCAGAAATAATCTGAAGTGAATCAAATCTGTGAATTGAAATCACATAAGTACACTAACTTTCTTTTCTATCACACGGCTCAATCCAACTTCAAGAGACTTCTCCAGTAGCTGCAGTTCTTCCAAGTTTAGTTCTTGCAGCTCTTCGCCTCTCATCTGTCTGTTTTAAATGTTAGATAATTTTAAAAAATTTAATCAAAATAATAGAAAAACGATTTAAAAAGAGTATTTTGAATTTTAATTACTCTTTTTTCTTAGCGTATAAAAACT
>JAOTAZ010000218.1:28361354-28377788 GCA_025629785.1 Erythroxylum oxycarpum
CATATAATTTTAAAATTTGGTACTCCAAATAGTTGAAATTCTCTTACACAACATAATATTGTTTTATTTTAAATTTTAGAACTAAACTAATATTATTCTAGCCTTTAAATTTAAGAAATATAAGATTTTAAGTTAAACAAAAATAATCTGATTTTTAACAATATAAATGTTAGACCGTGTTGCTCAAATTCGATCGAACTCGAACTGTCTCATAAAAGGATGATATGATCCCACCCAACCTATCACTAAACTCACTCTCACTTTTTTTCTTGGTTTATCCATGAGATGTTTTAGGAGGGTCCCAATTGTAAGAAGACGTCTTTAAGTTATTTACATTTAGACTAATTCTTACTCGCACCGAGTCAGCCCGTAAGGGATAAAGTATTGACTCAACAGATTTGTTCATTCTCAAAGTTTGAACTCGAAACCTCTAATTAAGAGATGAGAGTGCTGAATCACTCACAAGCATGTTTAACCATACTATTTAATTGTGTTGAAATCTAAATTTTGGTCAAGTATTATAAATTGAGACCAAGTTAATAATATAAATCATCACTTTTCATAAAAAGTAATAAAACAAGATGTTAAGAGTATGAATTATTTTTATAAGAATTTTAAATAAAGTCTTAATATTTATGTTTATTAAGTAATATTTAATATAGTTCTTATTAATAATATTCTACAAGAACATATTAATATTATAAAGATAAAAATAAAAATAATTTATATTCATTAATTTTTAAATTCCTATAAGATTAATTTTATATGGAGTATGATCAATCAGTTAAAGGTAGCGCTCGAGTGCGCTCGTACTACATATCTCTTTAGAGCCAAACATCCCCTTCCCAGCACGGTGCCGTATCTTCGCGGAAATCAGAAACTCCACCTGAACCATTCAAAATTAAATCCAGAGCCCGCAACTAAACGATACACTCTCAAGTAGTGAACAAAATGAATCGATGATCTCGATCCTATGGGGAGATAAGAGGGAGTGTGTGTTTGGGGTTCCTGAGGGAAGAAGAAGAAGAAGAAGAGTGTAGAAGGTGAGAGCTTAGGATTCTTCTGATGGCGGACCAGAGGAACAGGTGGAGCTGGGACGTGAGTGGCTTCGAGCCGAGGAAGTCATTGGCCACGCCGGAGCCGGAGGAGGACCACAAGCATATGAGGCGGTACTCGATCTCCTCGACAGCGGCGTCGGCTCTTCCTCGTGAGAACTCTGACTTCTCCAAGCAGGCTTTCTCCTCCAAAGTCCAGCGATTGAAGGATAAAGTCAAGGTTAGTTGTTTGGTTTTTGCGGTTACTTGTTGTCTTTGTTTCTTTTTTTCCCTTTGAATTTGACGATTCTCGTTGAGCTCATTGATGATAAGGCCAGTGCTTACTGGTTTTAGTGGTCGGTGACTACTCTTAATTTCCTAGGCTATCTCAACATTTCATAACATTTATTCTGGAATTTCTAATTACGGTATGGTTGAAAATTTATGTCTGTCTTGAGATATCCACGCCATGCAACTCTTGGTTCTGATTTTTGGGAACACTTCTACTGATATTTTGGTGCAGGGTGTGAAAGAAGATTACTTGGAGTTGAGACAAGAAGCAGTTGAATTACAAGAGTATTCTAATGCAAAACTTGAAAGAGTTACGCGCTATTTAGGTGTTCTTGCTTCCAAAACTTTCAAGCTAGGTAAAAATTTTTATCTATTCAATGGATCTTCGACATTTAGTACTTTTCACGCAAGTCCAGTCTTCTGTTTGAGAATGTTTACCAGTTTGACTGCTTAGTTAATTAATTGAAGGTTTGAGATTGAGTTTAATGCTATATTGTGAAAAAAGCTGTTGGGAGGACCGTGTGACATCTGATTAATTACTAAATCTATAAATTTTCTGCACGTTTCATTTTAGGCAGGCCATCTTTCTTCTTCTTGTAAATGCTTTAAAGTTCTTTTCACATGATTGTCTCGTCTACACAATATAAATGCCAGATCAAGTTGTCCTCGAAGCTGAGGCTAGGATATTGCCATTGATCAATGAGAAGAGAAGATTGTTCAACGAGTTGTTGACAGCCAAAGGTTTGTATGCAAAACCTCTCTACATCAAAATCTCTCTCCCTACCTCCCTTCCCAATCTCTTTTTTCAGACACTTTCCAGAATTAGTAAAATTATTGTTCATTTATTATTAGATTATTTTTCATTAAGCTTTTACAAATTTCTGTTTTTTTGAAAGAAAATTTTAATTTGCAGGAAACATAAAGGTTTATTGTCGTGCAAGACCATTATTTGAAGACGAAGGTCCTTCTGTTGCTGAGTTTCCTGATGACTGCACAATCCGCATAAATACTGGCGATGAAACCCTTTCCAATTATAAAAAAGATTTTGAATTTGATCGAGTTTATGGGCCTCATGTTGGACAAGGTCATACATTGGTTCTTATTTTGTAGTTCTGAGTTGTTGCTCTGTTACCTAACATTCCCTAGTTATTCCTTATTTCCAAAAGTTACCAAAAGGTGCCATGAAGATGGGTTCTGTAGTATGGCTCTTGACCCGTATTTAATAGTTGATGCAGCAATACCATGGAGGTTTGTTGCTTAAGGTCTGACGTCGAATTTTTGTTTTGCAGCTGAACTATTTAGTGATGTTCAACCCTTGGTGCAGTCAGCATTCGATGGATACAATGTTTCTATTTTTGCCTATGGACAAACTCGCTCTGGAAAGACATACACTATGGTACTGTTTGTTTGTCAAAAAATATTAGGAAGATGTACTTTAAGATGCAAGATCTGAGAGCTGTGAATTTGTTTTGCTTTTGGTTCCTTTGAGACATCTAAGAACCTATTTGTCTAGACAATGCTCGTCAATAACACCTTTGACACATATTTATATATGTAAAATGTATAAGTGTATGTGAGTTTGCATGCAAATCTTTATTTTCTTTTCCATCATTTTGCATGTTGAATGACTTCTCTAACATTGTTTCACTCTTCTCAGCAAGGATCTAGTCATGATCGGGGTTTATATGCTCGTTGTTTTGAGGAATTGTTTGACTTAGCTAACTCAGATTCAACTTCTACTTCTCGATTCAATTTCTCAGTTACTATTTGTGAGCTCTACAACGAACAGGTTCCTTGTGTTCTTTATTTAGCTTAAGCATACTTATCTTTTGCTCAAAGTTTACTCTTCCCTTTTGTAATTGAATTGAGCATAATAAATCAAGAGTTCTCTAATAGATGTGCCTTTTTCACTTGTATAGATAAGGGATTTGCTGTCGGAGTCTGGTATCAATTTGCAAAAGATCAAAATGGGATCAGCTGAATCTTTTGTGGAGCTTGTGCAAGAAAAGGTTGATAATCCATTGGACTTCTCTAGAGTCTTGAAAACTGCATTTCTTAGACGGGGAGATGATGAATCAAAATTCAATGTTTCTCATTTGTACGTCCTATACTCTCATTGCTTCTGTAATACATACTTGTTTGTTGTTAGAGTACTCCCCTGATTTTATCTAATTAAACATAAGAAGCATGTTGAAGCCTTGTTCTTCAGATTTTAAGTTTCTTCAAAATATTGTACTTTTAGCTGTTTTACTGTGGTTATATGGTAACATAATATAGGATTGAGGTACAAATATATATTTTTCTGTATTAGTTGGTAGAAACTGGATTCAATTTCCTAAGAGCTTAACATGAACTCCCAGGCCCTACCAATTGTTTGAAGGTTTGGGTTGGATTTCATTTTAACATGGAACTGGTGTCTTTAGAAATTAGAAGCCAAATATAGTGGTTGTAGAAAACATTTTTAGCCACATGGCCCTATGCCAGGGGATGCAATATGGTTTTTTATGTGTTTAAATCTTCAAGCAATGACTTAAGATTTGTGGTTGATTGAAATGAACAGTAAAAGGTAAAGGAAGGATAGAATTTAGTATTCCTTGCCATTATGACCGTTGCATCAATGTCTCTGTGAACTTGCAAGGACTTCAAACTGAAGACTAACAGCAGAAGTGATTGAATTCAGTGGCTTTTCATATAAAATTGACTCTGTAGATATAGTAATAGATAGACTGATAGAAATTGATAGAAGTTCAGGTAACTTCTATGTCATATAATTCATAGTTGATATAAAATAAATTTATGGCACATATGGCTTGGGCTGAAAGAAATCAAGGTGGAGTTAAGAGGTGATAGTTCCCATAGTTGAAGATTTAAACCATTGATGTTAGTTAAGCACATAATGTGAACTTCTATGTCATATAATTCATAGTTGATTTGAAATAAATTTACGACGCATATGGCATGGGCTGAAAAAAATCAAGGTGGAGTTTAGAGGTGATAGTTCCCAGGGTTGAAAACCATTGACGTTAGTTAAGCACATAATGTGAAGCACACCATTTTATGTATTATGAAATTTATTTCGGTGATTCTAAATTGGGATTACTGATTGATATTTGTCCTTTTTCCCATTGTCAGGATTGTCACAATACACATATTTTATAATAATTTGATCAGTGGAGAAAATTTATATAGCAAGCTCTCTCTTGTTGACCTTGCTGGAAGTGAAGGTTTAATTACAGAAGACGATAGTGGAGAACGAGTGACAGACTTGCTACATGTGATGAAATCACTTTCAGCGTATGTTTCCATTGGCATTTTTTGTCAATTTAGTATCTGTTGGTGTGCTGGTTATCAACTACCTGAGCATTTCATTAGAGCCATGCATGAAATTTGGGAATCCAACGAGGAGGGCAGAGCTTAAGACAGTTATTGCCTATTGCATCTTTCTTCCTTTGAACTGGTTCTTTTGAATAGAATTGTCTTCCCTTTGATATATGGAGAAGAGAAATTTGGGACAACAGGAAAGCAGTGCGGACATTAGGATATTAACTAATGTTTGTCGAGTAACAGCAACAATCAATTGAGTTCCAAATAGATCCAATCATTTGTTCCTATTATTTCATTGCAACTTATGTTTCATATGTAGGTTGGGAGATGTTCTATCATCCTTGACTTCAAGGAAGCAAGTTGTTCCTTACGAAAATTCTATGCTAACAAATATCCTTTCGGACTCTGTAGGTACTGTATTTCTTCTTATTATACGTATTGCAGTTGCTATTATGTAATTTGTGAGTCCCATAAAAAGGAATATCTAGCTTGTTATAGTTAGGTTGAAAACCAATCATGGTTAAACTATTCCATTTGTTCTTCCTCTTTGTACATAATGCATGAAGAATTTGGTTATGCTGGATAATTTATATGGAAAACCATTTTCAGTGTGCCCTTCTACCTCTACAATCTTGCTCAAATCTGATTTTTAGGGTTTATGAACATTTTAGAATCTCAAGTAGAATATGGCTAGATACGTGATCATTGAGCAGATTGTGAGTTGCATATTGTTGTCTTCCAACTAGAAGTACAAACTTCATGTTGCATGTATTTTTTGGCATTAATGTACTTGGAAATATCCGATCTACTAACTACTGTAGTTCATAGAATTACCTTTGTTAACATGCTGCCTGCTTTTCTCTTTTGTCTTCTAATAAACAATGTTGAGTATACTTTTGCCTATGTTTCTTTAGGGGGGAGCTCAAATACTTTGATGATACTCAATGTGTGTCCAAATGCTGCAAATATGTCTGAGATGTTATCCTCCCTCAATTTTTGTGCCAGGGCTAGAAATGCTACATTAAGCCTTGGAAATCGAGATACAATTAAGAAATGGAGAGATGTAGTGAGTATCTTTTCTAATATATCCTTTTAGTAGTAATTGTTCTGATCTGCTTATAACATGTTCTTCTGGCTACCACTTTGTTCCCAACAACTGTCCTTAATGCAAGACAAGCTTAAGGAAGTAATTACATGATTGTGAATGTTGGAGAAGTTAGTAAAATTTGGGACTATTGCAGGTTAAAATTCATGAGAGATCCATAATGGTTGCGCAAACAGAAAGATAATTAGTTTAAGTTGGGATGGATTAGGGTCCCTTTTCCATTTTATTTGTTGTTATCGAACAAATGAGGTCATAGCATTGGTAATTAAAAAGTTATACTTTGATAATTGATCGATGTAGCTAATTTGGAGCATGCCCATTTATTAGTTTTGATGATTCTTGTAGGCAAATGATGCACGGAAGGAGTTATATGAGAAAGAAAAGGAAATTCATGATCTGAAACAGGAGGTTTTAGGACTGAAGCAAACAATTAAAGATGCAAATGATCAGTGTGTCCTCCTCTTCAATGAAGTTCAGAAGGCATGGAAAGTTTCTTTCGCACTGCAATCGGATCTAAAGGTTTTTCCTTCACTTCGTGGGTTTGGTATACAGTTCCACTCTGTCATGAGTTGAAGAGTTACTTGGCATTTTCATGATTCTTTTCTGCACTGTAGCCTGCTTTCTTTCTATTCTTCATCTTTATGGATAACCTTTTTATACAGAAGAATACAAGACTTTCTAGTTAATGAAGTTTTTCTATATGCATTGACTGACAACAATCTGTCATTGACCTATAAGTTTTCTGAATTTGGTCGCCATTTGTATGACTTTTATTCTGCCACTTCAACATGAAGTTAAGCTACTTCATTACTTTTATTTGATGCAGTCTGAGAATGTCATGCTTGCAGACAAGCATAAGATAGAAAAGGAGCAAAATGCTCAGCTTCGGAATCAATTAGCTCAACTACTGCAGATGGAACAGGAGCAAAAGTTTCAGATACAACAAAGAGATTCCACAATTCAGACATTGCAGGTTGTTCATACTTAAATCTTATACTCTCAGGTCTATGAGTGGAATTTTAGTATTTCATCAACACAGTGTTCTGTCAGATAATAACCTGATGTATGAACATGGAGTTCTGTGTGAATTGTGGGTCATTCAACAACTTCGTTAATAATTGTTTAATGTGGCTCTGGTCTGGAACACATATTTTGGTTTTCTAACTTAAATATTCTTGATTCAAAGCTCTACAAGGAGTAACACCTCACAGAATTAGTTTATTGATGATCAAGTAGGTCTAAGTTTTCCTTAACCTTCTATCATTTATTTGATGGATTGAAAGATCATACTTTCTGAAGTAATTGCCATTTCTCAGGTTCTCTTTTGTTGGTCATTAATCTTTGTTGTACATGTTTGCATCATAATGTTGACCTTCACTTTCTGTTGTAGGCCAAAATTAAAAGCATGGAATCTCAACTTAGTGAAGCCCTTAGCCATAGTCAGGAAATGCCAACTGTTGGCTTAGAATCATTGCCTGGAATTTCATCAATTTCCAAGGAACATGGGGATACT
The DNA here is from genome assembly GCA_025629785.1 of Erythroxylum oxycarpum. Lineage (NCBI taxonomy): Eukaryota > Viridiplantae > Streptophyta > Magnoliopsida > Malpighiales > Erythroxylaceae > Erythroxylum > Erythroxylum oxycarpum. Next base: position 28,368,622 of record JAOTAZ010000218.1, read on the forward strand.
TCAGCAGTCACCAAGAAACTTGAAGAAGAACTAAAAAAACGTGATACCCTCATTGAGGTCTGCTACACTTAACAAAACCCACAGATTTATTTAATGTACAAAATTAAATGGAATCTCATGCTTTAACATGAAATTACGAGAGCTGAGTTTATTTCTTAATTACTACATCTACTTGACCTGCACAAAAACAAGGCTGTGAGCTATCAATAACAACATAACCATATTTCTACTTTCCATTTGAAATGTATAGAAAAAAGTGGAAAAAGAAAGGGAATGCAGGATGGAATATGCAAGCTAGGTATCATCTAATTACAAACCCTCAGCCTTATTAAAGGAGAGTCATGGTTTTCTGGTTATGTTCTATTTTACTCAACTGAAGATGAAGAAGTGAATAATGGGACTTATTAGCTACTGATCATTTGAATTACCTTTACCTGCACAAAGAGAGACTCAGCTCTGTTTTCCTTGAGAAACTATTTAAGATCAACTTGTTTCACTTATATGGTACATGTGAAATTTGTTTATATATTGTTCCTCTTGATCCTCGTACTTCTTTATATATATATATTATACATAACTAGAAATCAATAGTTATAGTGTATGCCATTAAATTTCCCTGCTTTTTTTGTATGCAGAGATTGCATGAAGAAAACGAGAAATTGTTTGATAGGTTAACAGAAAAAGCATCATCAGCTATATCATCACAGGTTTCTTTTTGAACTCATCAAAGTTTCTCAAGAATATTGATACCGTCCTCTTTTGACCCCTTTCCAATTTTTTTTGGTGCTTGTAACTTGAGAAACGATGTTAAGATCTTTTATGGGGTATTGCTGGTGACTCTTCTGAAGCCTTCCTGGATTGAATTTTTGCATGTGGAGTAGTGAAGGTCCCAAGTTTTTTAACTTTTGTTTAGAACATTGGGCCTTAGTTTGTACTCTTTCCTTTATCAAAAATCATGTGTTTGGATCACACTAATAGAAGATAGAAATATATTTTCTTGATCCCAGTAATTCAAAACATTGAGTTTGTGTAGATATTCTCATGTCTTACCTTCTTTCTCAAGTTGTTTCTTTTGATTTTTCAAACCACACATGTATTTATTGATTTTGTAGGTGTGTATAAGTGTGCAACAAAGTCTTGTATAAGTGTGCAACAAATTCTTGTATAAGTGTGCAACAAAGTCTTAGTACAGCTTTTTTAGAAGTTTGTGTATTTTTATGGTTTTTGCTGGAAAGTGATATAGGTATATTCAAAATCGTGCTTTCATGGACTATGTGTGGGTATTTCTTCCTTACCTTGTAGTGCTTCCATTTCATAGAGCTATACCGGGGCTTAAAATATTGGGTAGCTCTTCTATTGTTTGTCTTACAGTTATTGATTTCTAGCTTCGCTAACTTCTTTCAGCTCTCCAGTCCCTTATCCAAAGGAACCACCAATGTTGGGGATCCGGGAAGGTGATATTATGTAGAAACAATTAGTTCTTTTATGTATCATCATACATTTTCCCATCTATTTTTCTTACGCTCACAGCTGCTTAGTATTGAACTTACAGGATTGATAGCAGCAATAAAGGACGCCCTGTGGATGATGTTCCTTTTGCTGCAGAGAAGACTCATGGAACAGTTGCTTTGGTTAAATTAGGTTCTGAGAATGTTAAAACCACACCAGCGGGAGAATATCTTACAGCTGCTCTAAATGATTTTGATCCTGAGCAATATGATGGCCTTGCTGCCATTTCAGATGGCGCGAACAAGCTTCTGATGCTGGTAAAAGTTTAATTCTTTAATTGCTTCCCAGTTCTTTCTAAATCCTAGATGTGTTTTTTTGGAATTGCTACTGTGAAGTTAGTAACTATTATCATCTAATTTTGAGTTTGTATTTTCATTGATATTAATAAAGAAACAGGCCAGATCTGCTATATTTTGCTTAGTTCTTATTTTCGGCTTAAGGTTATGTTCCTATTCTTTTTCTAAATTACCATGGAAGCTGTCTTCTTCTTGTTCTGCATCTTTTTCGTTCTGTAAATTCTGATCTTGGCTAGTTTTAGCTCTTGAAATTGAACTTTATGGCTATGATTTCTTAGCTTTGCTAGCTTGAATGCAGTATTTAGTTAACTGTTACCCTTTCTACCTGCCTATTCCCCTTTATTGGTCAATGCAATCCGGCATGGCAGTTGAAAAGAACTTGCTCTTAATTGTTTTCTTGAGATGGCTTATTTTTTTCAACAAACATCGTATTTAATTTTGATAACTTGGGAACTTTACACTTACCTCAGGGACCAATTATTACAGGTTCTAGCTGCTGTTATTAAAGCAGGTGCTTCTAGGGAGCATGAAATACTTGCTGAAATTAGAGATGCTGTGTTCTCTTTTATTCGTAAAATGGAACCAAGAAGGGTAATGGACACCATGCTTGTTTCCCGTGTCAGGATCTTGTATATAAGATCCTTACTTGCTAGATCCCCAGAGCTGCAATCCATCAAGGTAATGATGCATAGGATGCTCTTTGTTTGGTTAATTTTCGAATCATGTATGGCCATTGAGATCTCATTATATTTTGCTCTTCTTCACTTAGGTTCCTTCTGTAGAATGCTATTTAGAAAAAGCTAATACTGGACGAAGCAGAAGCTCCAGCCGAGGTAGCAGTCCTGGAAGATCTCCTGTGCGTTACATGGACGAACAAATTCAGGGATTTAAAGTGAATATAAAGCCAGAAAGGAAATCCAAGTTGTCATCAGTGGTTCTGAGAATGAGAGGAATTGATCAGGTACCTGCAATATGTTCTCTTTTTTAATGTAAATATTTAGAGGATGGAATATTCATATTGACCGTAAGTAAGTTCTAGAATGGTTAAAGGAAAGAGGCAGGACGGAGGCATAAATGATAGAATTTTCCATTCTTATATGTCTCCACAGATTCAGCATATTGGATATTTTTATGTTTTTACGCACATTTCCTGTTTTTTTAAAACAGACAGGAGACATCCCTGAACCATATGTACAAAACATAAGTACCGGAAGGAATCCTGTAATTGTGCATGTACAGACATCATCATGTAAGCCTAGCTAATACTTGTGAAGAAGAAAGAAAATCTAGGGTTTGTTCTGATATTTTATTTGTTTGAATGGTAAGTAAACAATTAGATTCCTTTCATACTCCTTGTGAACTGTATTCTGATTGTCATGGTGGTGCTACATATGCTCATATATGTTCTCAAAGTCCTGTCATGTTCTGTTCATGGCTCTAAGAAATATTTATATTTTGCAAATGGATGCTTCAAAATCTCTTACCATGATACATTCAGGAATCATGGAGGCAGCAAGTTACTGGTGGAAAACTGAGGGAAATACAAGAGGAGGCAAAAAGTTTTTCCATCGGAAACAAGGCGCTTGCTGCTCTCTTTGTTCATACTCCAGCTGGTGAGCTGCAGAGGCAAATTAGGTCCTGGCTCGCAGAGAACTTTGAATTTCTTTCAGTTACTGGAGATGACACATCTGGTGGGGCCACTGGTCAATTGGAACTACTTTCAACTGCAATTATGGATGGTTGGATGGCTGGGCTTGGTGCTGCAATGCCGCCTAGCACAGATGCTCTAGGCCAGCTGTTATCTGAGTATGCAAAGCGGGTCTACAGCTCTCAGTTGCAACACTTAAAGGTATGTCACTTCATTGGTCAGGACTTGATGATAGGTAACTGTGAGAAACACATTGAAGTTGTGTCAATATGTGGTTGGCTTACGTTTGTTTCACATTGAACTTCATTGGTCATCGAATGTTACCTCCTCCTTTTGCTTATTTTTTTCCTTATATTTCATATTTAATACAATATTTGTTGGTGGGTCCGATTTAATTGACATTCTGCTGGTGCAATTTTGTGGTTGATAGTTGCCTTCTCAGTTAGAATGTTGTCATTCAGTGGTTATGCCATCCTTAGCTGAAATTGACATAACAGATCCATACTTTATTGCCGCTCCTTCCTCCTGAATGTCTTACAATTCTCCACTTCTTCAGTTCTTTGAATGGATTTTGAGATGGTGGCATGATTGGTTTTCTCTTTTTCTTTTTTTAATTCTTCACTTATTATTCAGGATATTGCTGGAACATTAGCCACAGAGGAAGCAGGAGATGCAACACAGGTTGCAAAACTGCGCTCAGCTCTTGAGTCTGTTGATCATAAAAGACGAAAGGTGATTTACATAACAAACATACTTTATCTCTGACCTTTGGTTTCTTATAGATGCTCCTTTTTTGGTAAGTTTTAGACTCCTTATTTAATTATATAAGAACTAGCTTCTTGTACCAATACAAGGTTTCAGATTTTTTATTATTCACTATCAATAGTTATTTGTGTTTCATAGTTTGATTAAACTGCTCTTATTGTTTAATCTTTCTGCATCATTATTCAGGATGAGAATGCATAGATAGTATCAAAGTTATTTGATTTCCTTGATGACAGTTTTTGTTGAATGTTGATGAACATGGTCGATGGGAACCTTTTGTCCTATAGTTGTTTGCTTAAATGAAATGTTCGTTGTTCCGTGCTATTAATTATTTTCATTGAATGAAAACTTGAGTGTGGGAGTTGTACTTAATTTTTGTGGTGTCTTTATTAGAGATATTAAATACTTATTTATTCCATATAATAATGTTTTATGTATCCTGTAATGGAATAGTTTAGGTACTATTTAAGGACATTGCATTACTTTATTATGAAATATCGTATTACCATACTGTCATAATTAGATGGACTAAATTGTTTCATTAATACACCTAGCACCCTCATGGTTTTCGTATTAGTGCACATAGACTATACCATGTAAGATCTCATTCCTTTCCTTTTCCTTTCTTTTACCTTTACTTTCAAATGATACCAGTAGTAATTTCACACTCTTCTAGATATCATTTTGAGGGCTCCTAAACTTTTGAACTAGAAACATGTGCAGTAGTGTCTCAGTTTAAAATTTTCATGGGATAATGATTTTTATGAGCATCACATTCTAAGTAGCATCTTCATGGAATTCAAAGTAACACCTAACATTTAAACTAATTATGCATCTAAAGATTTGATTCTGGCTGTATGGTTATTGAATCCTCTTCACTTCGCTATTACGATTCGTCTTCACTTCACTATTATAATTCCTCTTCTCTTTGCTAAGTGCATTCCTACTGTAATAATCATGTTTAAGTTAATGGTTTGGTGTATCTTGATGCAACTATTTTATGCTGTTAGATTTTGCAACAAATGAGAAGTGATGTAGCTTTATTTACATTGGAAAATGGCACCTCACCCATTCAAACTCCAGCAACTGCGGTGGAAGATGCGCGATTAGCATCTTTAATTTCCCTTGATGGCATATTGAAGCAAGTCAAGGTTTATACCTCTCAATGAAACTGATCTTAGAATGGTGAATTAAAGGAAAGCCATTATGCAGTGATGTATTTGGTGCTTTCTACAGGATATATTGAGACAATCTTCTGCAAAAACCCTGGGTAAATCTATAAAGAAAGTAATGATTGCCTCTCTAGATGAACTACAAGAGCGGATGCCTTCCCTTCTTGAGATTGATCATCCATGTGCACAGAGGCAAATTGCTGATGCTCGTCGGGTAGTTGAGGTACATAAGTCCTTATGTTATGATTATTTTCTTTGCAATTGCTTTTTCTGTGACAGATGTTTTCATCACCAAACTAAGCTGACCTTGGCTTGTGAAGAAATATGCGTAATATGGCAACCATGCAACGAGCTTCATTCCTCTTAATAATTTTTTTGGTTTCTCTAGATCCGTGTAGGGCTAACGTAACCCTTAAATCCAAGCTCTATGTGAAAAACTCTAAACTATTGTAAACCCAAGCCCTATGTGAAAATACTCTAAAGTCTAAACTAATGTGTGCCTCTGAGCTCATTTACTTTGACCTGTGAAATTAAGATGACAGGAATTCTGGAATAGGCAACTCGTGTGCTAGGGATCAAGCACTATGGCTTGTGAATGCTAAGGTCCTGCAAGTAGAAAACCCCTGCTAATAAGGCTATGAACAAATTTACAAATGATAATTACCACGAGGGAGGAATTTGTGCTTTTTAAAATTTTTCTGTATATACTCCAAATCGATCAAAATAGCTGGTGAATATGCGTCCACTTCTTGCGACCATATATACTATGGGCACCCTTCACTTTGTGCACTGGGACTACCAATTACTTTTCCCTTTGAAGACGAGAGATATTAATCTTCTATCTATGAATTCACTGCCATCTCCTATGGAAACACAACTTTTACCCTTAAACCTATGAATCCTCCATTTTTCTGGTTTTCCTCTTGAATTTTAAAATTGGAACTTTAAGGAAAGTTCTCATTTTGTGTCCAGAACCTTCTTGTCTCTGATTATTGAGTTTTCAAGTAACCTTCTTATTGTTTGGAGCAGCCTTTTACTGGGAAATTTAGAAAAAAGTTCTAGTTTATTTGCTTGAAGGAGAATGAAAAACTAATTTGAAATAGAAGTCCTCTGCATGAAAACGCTATTCTGGCATCTTCCCTGCAACTGAAAAAATGAGAAATTTTAGCCCCATTTTAAACTTGATTGCAATTCAGGTACCTTGTTTAGACTTAATGCTTCACTCTGTTGATGCTACAGACGATTCCTGAAGAAGATGACAACCCAGCACAGATGCAGAGATCAATTGCAGATTTGGGGTTGTCTACAGAAACTGATGTGGCACAGTGGAATGTTTTGCAGTTTAATACAGGCTCAACAAGCCCATTTATCATTAAGTGTGGAGCAAACTCAAATTCTGAACTTGTCATTAAGGCAGATGCACGGGTTCAGGAGCCTAAAGGTGGTGAAATTATAAGAGTTGTCCCACGACCCTCTGTTTTGGAAAATATGACCTTGGAGGAAATGAAACATATATTATCACAACTTCCCGAGGCCCTAAGTTTACTTGCCCTAGCAAGGACAGCAGACGGTACTCGAGCTCGGTATTCTAGACTGTACAGAACTCTGGCAATGAAGGTTCCTTCACTGAGGGATCTAATTGGTGAGCTTGAGAAGGGTGGAGTACTGAAAGATGTTAAGTCATGAAGTCCAAAGTTTCCAAGTAAGCTTCATTTGCTTTTGTAATATTGACGTGTTCATAATATTCTTTTGGGTGGGGAGGTGGTGTGCAGCAAGGGTTTTGTAGCCTGAAACGAATTTGTATTTGTATCGGAAATCTACATTCGACTCTTAACCTGCAGTTCGAAGGTAATTTATTCGCGGAGTTTAAAAACTTGCTCTGGCTGGCAATTTTCTGTAACCTGCTGTATTGCAAGTCGTTGAACAATGACTTATTAAGCTAGGAAGAAACCGGTTATTATTGTACTGATAATATCTTGAGCTCTTCTGTTCCTGTTCTGCATTCATATCTGAAGGGATACTTAATACTGCCCATGATTGGCTTCGACGTAGATGAAACTTGGAGCCTTAAATATGGTTGTATAATGACAGACTGAGAAGCTCGTCTAGAAAGAATCCGTGGAGAAATCTTATGTTATATATAGTAATCCTTCTGATGTTGGAACATAGTAGCGACACCGATTGAAACTGCAAGTAAAAAAACTTACGGAAGATTTCTTGTTTTGATACCTGGAGTTGGTTTTGTTTATTTTGAAGTGTATAAATTTTCCACAGATAGCTAAGTTCCAAAGGGCTCTTGCCATTTTCTTGGTAACCAGGGAAAAAACAGCTGGCAGTTGAAAACGCTTCCTTCTTACAATGAGAGAGAGAGGGGACTCAAATCTTGACTCAATTCAATTTACCAGAGTGCAAATCCATGAAGATATGAGAATTTGAAACGAAAAATAAAACAAAAAGGATATTTATGTAACTTTTTTTAAAAAAAGTTTCGAGTCTAAGGGTATATTTGGGAGTTTAGGATGGAATGACAATTAATAGAACGGAATGGAATCGAGTGGAATGGAATGGAATGGAATGAAATGCGCTATTCTATTGTTTGGAAGTTAAATAAAATAAGAGAGAGACTCTTTTGATCATTGTTTGGAAGTGATACTAAAAATGAATGGAATGTAATGGCTTGTAATATTTTTTTCAAAATTACCCTTGTAATAAAATATGCTTGGTTGTAATGAAATTATTTTAATAACCCTAAAACATTTCAAATTTTAGGATGCCTAGAATATAGTTTTGTCATTTTCCTATATAAGCAATCAACTTTTTTGTTTTTTTTCATTAACCTTCATCGCACTGTACTCTTCGTTAGGCATTTATTCATGTGTCTTGTTATGGTTGATAATCATTTTTGGCTTTATAAATCTATTTCTACATTTTCGCAGTGTATATTAATAATATATTTAAAATTTGTGAACCTTCACAATGCTAGCTTTATCAAGAACATTTGAGCCGTGTTTATTAATAACATATTTTACATTTAAATTTTTGACGGAATGGTTGAAAAATGAAGCTCGTGTTTCACAAATATATGAAGCTCATTTGCTGTGTACCCAAACATAAAAAAAAAACTTTTTTTTCACCTTATCACCATTAACATAACTATTATTTATATCATTGAGGTTAACAGTTTTATAAATTATAATATCCTCTAAGCAATGTTATATTCCGAGGGACACATCTTACGAAAAAAAGCATATATGTCGTATGGGATAAAGAAAATAAAAAGGCTATCAAGCATGTAAAAGGGGTAGGCATTAACATAATACATTGGAGCCTATAGCATCAAAACAAATAGGACACTTGGCCATCAATAGCACATTATACTCTCTTCACATTCGTTGATGAGCAAACAAGTATACATCTATTGATGAATAAAATTTCTCAAACACATATCATACGATAAAACACGCATCTTTCGATTTACAAAATTTTCCAAGCACATAATACATAATAAGTGCACGTCTATCGATGAATAAAGAAGATGACCACCAGCATCCAATGACAGAGCCAAAAATTTAAGATAAGAGGGCTCAAATATTTAATTTTTTAAAATCATAGGGCCCAATATATCAAGAGGCTCCAAATAACTCCATCTTTATATATATATATATTAAAAATAAAAATATTTATTTTTTTTAATGTTGGGGGCCCAATGAACCATGGCCCCCCACATAGCTCCGTCTTTGCCAGCATCAATAAATTTTTTTGATTTTTTCACATACA
>JAOTAZ010000218.1:28377888-28390150 GCA_025629785.1 Erythroxylum oxycarpum
TAAATTAAAATTGTGATTATTATTTATTATTATGATTTTTCTAGATATGATTAAAATATACAGTATAATTACGCAATATGATAATGAACTATTTCATAAATTTAAAAAATTATCCAAAACGATACCTAATGTTAATATGTATTACCTATTACAATACTATATAAAACTCAATTCAATATCAAATCCGATACGGTATTCGTAATATTGCTAATAAATCAAAAAGTCTAATTTATTTAAAATAAACATGTTTGAAAATTCCCAAATTTATCAAATCCTTTTTCACCTATACTCTATTCCTAAATAAATTTTCTTTGAGAAATTATTTTATAAAATATATTTTTTTAATTATTAAAATAAAAATACTTTTTTATTGTTGTAAATTGAGCATAAAATGTAAATGCAATTCCGTAAATAAGTATCTTTCACCCAAACATTAATTTCTCATTGCTAAAGTATTTTTAACTTACTGTTTTGTTCTTTCAAAACTCCAGTCTTTTTGGCTGGTGCTGAATCCAACCCAATAGAAGCTGTTAGTTCTTGTTGCAGATCACGAAGGAAAGGAACAGAAAGTGGTGTTTGATCTTCCAGAGAATGACCGAACTAACGTGTTCTAAGTTAACACTTCTTACGTTGACTGCCATTCTCATCCAGTCCATTGGTCTCTCAGTCTTCGTCTTCGGTTTCTTTCCTGTTAAACCAGCTCTCTCCGGTGCCAGGTTTCATTTTCCTGGTTGCTTTTTGCTAATTGTCTTATGTTCTTTTCTTGCTTTATTTAACTTGGATTGATTCGGTAATGGCAGTGGTCCGGAGTCTTTCTTTCCACCGGGTTCCCATGAGCGTCCAACTGACGATCTTCCTCCTCAGCAGCTCAAGTCCCTTTACCAGGTTTCATTCTTTATGGTCTCGTGATTTGTATTCCCTTTGTGTTCTGGGTAGTCCAAGAAAGCTGTTTTTTTTCTTTCTTTCTCAAACATGTTAATGAATGTTGTGGGAGAAAGTTAGGTTGGAACTTCAATTTATGTTTGAAGGCTATATTGTTGTTTCATGTGATTGTCTTATTATTTTGCTTGCCGTGGTTTTACCATGTCCAAGTTTGGTTCAGATATGAAAGATTGTGGCTTTTATCATGCTAGAATTTGATGCGTGCAATGTGAAATCGAGCAGATATTGTACTTTTTTCCCCATTTCCGAGTGTTGGCGATTAATGGCGAGTAAGTTGACTGCGGGAGGCTGCAGACAACTGAAATGAAATATTTCATTGGCATGTTCCGTCGAATCTATGGTTTATCAAACATTAATACCTCTTTAACAAGAGTTTTCTCTTTGTTGGTTGATAATTTCTATTCTGCTATGCTTTAAGATGAAGGTCCTTTTATAAGAACTCTTTTGAATAAGCGAGTGCACATTCCTTTTATGATACTGAAGTTTTCTAGCCCGTGTGGTATGCAAAGTATGTATTAGAGATCTGGAATAGTTGCTGAACTTCTAGCTTTGCATCTTCTTCTTCTTGTTCGTTGTCTTTGAACTGTCCACTGACAGGCAGATCTATCATTTACAGGAGCTCTCTGGGATCCCCCCACTGTTTGACAGGATCATATTGATGGTATGCAATAAACCTTGTGATGAAGTGAATGATTTTGGCAATTGATGTCTATTATTTCATTGGATGGACTAATATGCAGTTCAGGTCATTGACGGTCTTCCAGCAGAATTTGTTCTTGGAAAGGGCGGTAAACCTCCATGCAGTGATTTGAAGGAAGCCATGCCTTATCTACAATCTTTACTATCTAATGGATTGGCAGTTGGCTACCACGCAAAGGCTGCACCTCCAACCGTTACAATGCCTCGTTTAAAGGTAATTGTAGCTGCTTTTATGTGCAGGAAGGCATAATTCCATCAAGACGTACTTCTTAATCGAGATTATTATATTACAATTGCAGGCTATGGTCTCTGGTGCAATTGGAGGATTCTTAGACGTGGCTTTCAACTTTAATACTCAGGCTCTACTAGATGATAATCTTCTTGGTTAGTTGAAATAGTCAAAGTTTTAGTGTCAAGATGAATGCTTCAGTTGTTTTTTTTCCTAAATAGATCATTTTACCCGTCAACTTGTTATTTGTCCCTATTTTAATGGTTTAACTCCGTTGTTTCTTATTGAAACTTTACTTTCAAGAATATAACAATAACAATATAGTCATTTGTGTTAAATGTAAAAGATCTCATCAATAAGTTTGTGTCATCGGATTTTAGTCTCATTGATTTAGGGTAGGAAGACTTTTAGTATAAGTAAGGGGATAGTACGGTATAAAAGTATGATAAGTAAGAGGACTCAACCATTTTTCGGTCTTATATCTGTTATCGTACACATGAATAAATTCATTGTTCCTTTCTTTTTCTACACTATTAGGACCGAATTAACAAGAAAATAAGTTTCATATATTCAATCATGGCAAATGGGAAGAGTTAAAATTTGCTATCCCTTTTATATATCTTTGTGAGAGGCATATCACTTGTTTGAAACTTTTATTGCAGGTCAACTTTTTAGAATTGGTTGGAAAATGGTGATGCTTGGAGATGAAACGTGGCTTAAGTTGTTTCCAGAATTATTCATGAGACACGATGGAGTTAGCAGCTTTTTTGTAGGTTTATTGCTTTATTTCTTGCTTTTGTGCTTGATAAGTGGAGATTATGTTATCGTTTTCTAATGTCTTATACATTCTCATAACATTCTTGATTATAGAAAAATAGTGTAAGGAGGAGAATCTTCCACTGTTATTCATATGTGATAATAAAATTTATTCTTTTCTTTGCTTATGACTTGAAATTACACTTCTATTCTAACCGATATATTTGGGCTGTTTCAATGAAAATTTAAGTTCAAGAAATCAATTCTTTATATTGATGTTTACTGGCTCTTAGTTTGCCATAGGTTCTGGGCTTCTTAATTAGTCTGGAAAAGATTCAGGAGCAAATTATTTCTATCAATTCTCAATTGTTACTTAATATTTTTCTTGGTACAGGTTAAAGATACTATACAAGTAGATCAGAATGTTTCTCGTCATCTGAAAGATGAACTCAGCATGGATGACTGGAATCTTCTAGTAAGGCATTTTGTTCTTTTCAATGGTTATTTAGTTTGACTGTTGTCAATACTATATTACTTTGTTTTCTTTGATGTTAAGAGGGTCATGGCTTGGGTTTTCTTTAATTGTTCAGCTCTAGTTTTAGGATTTGATTTATGTTTCTATTTCCATTTTTATTCTATTCTATGTGACCTCATTCGTAGGAATTACTGCAGATGTTTTTGTTGATCAATAATTTTATCCAAGTCTGATCAAATAAATTTCAATTATTTCATCATGTCTAGTGTTTTGTAATTCACATGTTCTTGAACATTGTGAGTAGTAGTTGCTGAGGGTTGAGGTTATAGATGCAATATTTTCTTGTTGTCTCTTACACAGAATGATGTAAATTTGAGTAAGATTGCATTTGAAGATGGAGTAAACTGTTATTTGTAAAGTGGCATGAGTTTATTCAGAGTTGTGATTGAGCAAAGATCCACTCTTCATAGTATTAAGTCTAGATCATTCGGTTATCTGCGTTATTTTCACATGCTTCTTAACATAGAAGAGAGATTTTTCCCTAGTAGATGGGTGGGATAGAAAAATCCTGGATCTATACAAGAAAAATCCTGGATTTCTAAAATGAAAATGGATTTTTATCTACGAGTTGTTTGTGTTTCAGGTGGCTATTTTTGGTATTGATTACAACATAATGGGAGCCACCATAATTTGTGGGTCAAGCCTAAATGGTAAAGAACTTAACTACATAATATATAACATTTCATACAACAATGAATCGATAAAGGTGATGAAAAATGTGTACAAAAATGTGTTTACTTGATTGATTCTCAATAACATCAATATTGCTCCTTAATTTTATTTCAAGTGGTATTTTGTAGTCTGTTAAATTGTTTTGTATTAACTCTCTAACCTATTGGTGTTTTTCAAGCCCGTTGCCATCTCTCATTTTATTCCTTGTATTCTTATGTAGAATATTCCTGCACAATATATGTTGACATACATGGTGTTTTGCTGGTCACTCTGATAACAGCAAATCTGTTTTGACACCAAAATACCCTAAAATGTTTCTTATATGGGTCCATATAAATGAGTTTTTAATTTTTTGTGGTTGAGCGTTAATCATTTTCTTGGTTGGATGGATGATTCATATTTTCTTCTTGTTTTATTCTTCAATGGCTATACTTCTAGATTCTTCATTATCTGGGTGTGGATCATGTTGGGCATATTGGTGGCCGCAAAAGGTACTATCTCATGTAGTTCCACCAATATTTCTTTAAGTATGAAATTTTGGTTGTTATTTTGTGAGCTTCACTTGGATCAGTGTTCAACTTCTTCAGTGTCTTGATGATCCCAAAACTTTTTGAGATGGATGAAGTGGTGAAGATGATTCATTTGAGGACTATCCTGAATCAAGTTAATGATGCAAGGAACACACTTTTGGTTAGTTCTTCCTCAATTCATATTCTTTTCCAGTGTCAATACTATCATTAATAATAAACCTCTCTATTCAAAACATCCGAAGTCAAATAGTGGATGGATTTCATAGATCATCAGGAAGATTCTCTGATCCAAGTGTTGGGACTAGCATTCAGCTTGTGCTGTCTCCTCAGAATTTTTTATTCTTGCTGCGAAATATTTACAGCTTCCATCATTATTCAGGATACTTGAGCAGATGGGATTAATAGCACTTTTTGAGCATCTAAGTTTCCAAAATATTCATGAAAATTGATTAAGAAGGTATTGAAAAAGAAAAATATGCTGAGTTATCTACAAATTGGTTGTACCTCTGAATGACTAATTGGTAGTGTCTCTAAGTGGAGAAAATTATGGAACTATGAGGTGGTGCCATCACTAGGTTTGGCTCTTTCATATGATTGTTTCAACATTTCAACATATGTGCATCTGTTTTTGTTTGTATAGGTGGTAGTAAGCGATCATGGCATGACTGAAAATGGCAACCACGGTGGTTCTTCATATGAAGAAACTGACTCCTTAGTTCTTTTTATTGGCCTGAATAGGATCATTGTTGATTATGCATCAGCAACTATACAGTCTGTTAGCCAGGTGAGCAAATTATGCTACATTTTGACAAGTTCCTTCAGTAGTTTTTCTCATGTCTCAAATTGGGTTTTATTTTTCTAGATGATTAGCGAACTAGTTGTCACCGGTTTATTGATAAATAAATGTTATGGTACTCTTCAATGCCACCAAAACAAATTGCACTAGAATTTAAAATAATCGCTTAGCTCTTTCAATTTGTTACCTTTATACCAATTAATCCTTTGTTGAACTCTCTTTCTTCTTATCCAATTTTCCTTGGACAACTAAGTTTTATTGCTGAGCTGACAAGTTAAATGGATCAGGTTGACATTACTCCAACATTGGCTGTTCTTTCTGGTGTACCAATTCCGAAAAACAATGTTGGTTTCCTGATTTCAGCACCGTTTGATTCTTTGCCAGGTCAGCTGTGCCGATTTTTGTTGTGTATCTTTGTGCATTTGAGTAGTTGTACCTTCCAAATGTCAGCTTAAAATAAGTTAATGTGAAGAGAAAGAAAGCAGCTGTAACATTTAGTTGCCTCTCATGCTTGAAAATTTATACGCTTCTTTTCCTTGTTCTTGATCAAATCAGATGATAAAAAGCTCAGAGCATTGGAGTTGAATTCCTGGCAGTTGCTTAGATTAGTAAAAGCCCAATTACCAGATTTATCATGTGGAAATTTTGTACATGTTGCCCATGCTAATGGTCAGAAGATTAGAGGAAATTGTAGCGGTCACATAGGAGAAGTTCTTTGTTGCTTATATCTGAATGCTTCAGATCTTTATCATTCCTGGAAATCTAATGAAACCTTTGGGTGAGTGCAGTTGTAATTTATCAAAATATTAAACTGCATTGCCTCGTTCCTTCATGCTTAACTATCAATGGTATTATGCATAATTTTGAGTTATCTATCTTGGTCTTACTGTAGGGAACATGTTACTGCCACTGTTGCAGCATATTATGAGTTCCTAAAAACTTCAAGCGAATGGCTATCACGTAGAGTCACTGATGTATGTAAATTCTTTTCCATCTTTCCATCTTGAAACGTGTGTCATGTCCAGAAAACAACATAACTTCTGTCCTTATGTTTTCTGATGGTTCTAAACATGGCATAACAATAATCAACTTGTGTCTTTCGTTATCATATTTCTGAAATTGTTTGCAGAAACCTGTCGGAGCACTTACTTTTGGTGTTGTGGCAATGACCATTTCATGCTTGATATTGATGAGCCTCATAATTTGGATGGCCAGAACCGTTTACTCTGGGCAGAAGCAACAATCTACTATTCTGAGTAATTGGATGCATGGTTGGTGCATAAACGAGATTTTTGTTTTGGGTATAATTCTGATTTTTGTTATGAGTATGGGTTCCAGTTCTATGGTAGAGGAAGAGCAATATATTTGGCATTTCATGATATCAACGGCGTACCTGTTGTTACTCAGAAAAGTAATACAGTCTCTTCCAGTGAAAAGTGCAGTAAACTTACTCGAATTATTAAGAGGACCAAATGGTGTAAACACTTACCAGTTCTGTTCTATATTTTTACTTCTTATTTCTGGACGGATTTTGAGAGGCTGGCATCAAGGCGGCGTAAATTGGACCCATCTTCCCGATATATCAAAATGGCTTGAACAGGCCGGGAGTCACCATCTTAGATCAGTCCTGCTTGTTTCAGGCCTTTTTGTGATCAGCTTGGGCTTATTTGCGCTTTTTCAATTAAAATCCAGAAGAAAATTTTGTCAAGTAGTGGGAGTTTTTATCTTGATACCTGGATTATTGGTCCTATGGCATATTATTGTGCGTGGAAGTAATGAGCTTTTGTTATCCAGTCATGGTGATACTACACTGGTACAGGCAATCTTTGCTTTCTTAGGCATTTCTACCATTGGAACTTCCGTTGGCTTGCCTTGGCTTATGCCTATTTCAGTCTCTTCGTGTTCAACACAACATAGTAACTTGTCAACTTTAGTTTCTGCTGACACTGAATATAAGTCCTGTTTGGTGGAATTTAGAGATTCTTTATATATGATTGGCCTGGCATATATACTATCTTGGTGTCTCTTACAGCTCTTACTCCAACAGCCAATCAATGCAATGCCTATCTCTTTGCTTCTCATACAAATCTTATCTACAATGCTCTACAGTTATCATAGTCGGCCACGGCATAAGGAATGGGTTGAGGTTAGATCGTTTATCATGTCCATATGCTTGCATGCAAGATTCTTTATTTGCGACTAAATGATAGTATATAGCTAATCAAAACCAGCAGTTGAAACTTCGAATTTGACACCTAGATATCGATTCCAGGACTGCTTAATTTCCCATTAAGCAGCCAAGAAGTCCAATTGCATTTGCAAAATGGTGGTATAATGGTACATGCCGCATTGGCTTACAATTTTAACTGATGCAAAATCCAATTCTGCAAGTGAAGATTTATTACATGTTAACTTACCCACTTTATTAGATTGTTTTGACAATGTAATTTTATCCTGTCATTTAGTTTAAATGTGGGAGCTGGGGCTTCCTGCTTGAAAGGAATTGATTGCTAGAAAAACATAAAATACATATTTGACTCCTTTTTCTTTTTCTAGCGGAGTCTCAATATACTTCATTGCATGGTTTTTTTTTTTTTTAAACTTTTCCTGTCTCATCGTTACCTTTGTTGGCTATTTCTATGTAACATTTGAAGTTAAGATCTACGTCATCCCTGACTACATCGTTATGATTTCAGCTTATTCCACTACCTACTATTCCTATTTCCTGTGAGATAGATTGAGTATCAATTTCTTTTATAGGTGTTATATAGTCTATTTTTTGCCATATTTGACAATGAGGACAAATAGGCTAAGTTTATTCCTTCAATATTTTATTTTTTCTCACCTGAAACAAAGAATGAGCTTTCCAAAATTATCAAAACATTGTTTAACCTTGATTCTGAATTGCTTTCTGTCCAAGCATGTGAGATATTTCATGCAAATGTTTGAAATAATTAACTGGAATGGCTGATGAAGAATTGCCAGGTCCTAATAGCAGTGATTTGAAAATATGTTGGATTTATGTTCACTTGCTGGTCGACTTATGACCTTCCTTCATGGTGCAAATTTTCAGTTTTGATGACTCTAGAGCTAACTTCGTCTCAGTCACTTATATTGGGAGCTTATTTTTCTGTCTTAGGTAGCTTTGTTGTACTACACAGGAATGGCAGGCCATTTTGCCCTTGGGAACAGCAATACTCTTGCGACTATTGATGTTGCCGGGGCCTTTATTGTACGTACTTCCTATTTTGTGTGTGCATTTTGTTCTCCCCTTGGATATATCATTTAGATTGTAATTTGACCCTATACCATTCCCATCCATTTCTCCTGACAATTTTACTTATTTCCAGGGCCTTTCGAGTTACTCATCCTTGCTTTCTGGTATTCTGATGTTCCTTATTACCTATGCTTCCCCCATGTTAGTTCTTCTTAGCCTGGTGATTTACATCTCCTTGAAGGATGACAGCTATCTTGCTTCTCCCAAAAATGTAGAGTTTGGGAATCTTCTCAAGCTGATGCTTGGTTTTCCCTGTCTGATTCCACTCTGCTTGAATTCAATTCTCTTGACTGCATACACCATTGTTTTGTTGTTAATGAGGAACCATTTGTTCATCTGGAGTGTCTTCTCCCCAAAGTAAGTCTTACCGAAGTTGCACTTTACTACTAGTAGCTCACAGTACGTGTAAGCACATTATATTCGTCTTCTATTAGCATCAGAAAGAAATTTATATATGCATCTATGCGGATAGGTCGTTGGAGATTAACAGTCGATAATGTGCATTGATTTCAGGTACTTGTATGTTTGCGCTACTACTGTTTGCGTCTACATTGGAGTGTTTGTGGTGGCTGCAACTGGGATGTATACATATGCAGTACTCATGTTTCGAAGAAAGATAGGTACTTGCCACTAATCGCATTAGATAGAACTGGACATGGCAAGACAAGGAGTTTTAATTCTTTAGACCAAGCTAGCACTGACCGGTCTTTCATCTGCAACATTGCAGATCTCTTTGTTTTTGCTTTCTTTTATTTCTTATTACAGCTAACGTTGGGTATATACTAGGACTTGAAACTGGTAAGAAGAGGATGTTTTAGCTTGTTCTTTTTTGCCGCTTGTTCTTTTCATTTTAAGCATTCTCATTCATAATGAATGAAATAAGTTTAGTTATCTTCCCAATTTAGGTTAACAAACAAATACTTACCTTGTCAAATGATGTTAAAAGTTCTGCAGGTAGAGTGCTTGTTCATTTTTTTCTTTATATCGGCCTATGGAACATGAGGGGTCTTTGTAATGACTCTAAATTTTAATGTCCTTTGGTCCTATGGAGGACAACTAGGGATGACAATAGGTTAGGCTTAGGCTGGGTCTGTGTCCTTAAAAATGTGGCTTGAGGTCAAAACAACGTCATTTTGTCCAACTGGTTCTTGACAGGTCGGACCAGCCTCCCAAGTCCAAATTGATTTTGGCCGGACCCAATTCCCCAACCCTAAACCATACATATCTGGGTAAAATCTTCTCTTTTGCAACATAAAAGTGAAGGATTGAGAGAAAAAGGAAGATCATAGATGCATAGTCATTTCTCATCCAAGTCACTAGGTGTTAGGAACTTGATCTTAAGATGGCAAGCAGATGACTACATGCATCTAGGGTGATATATAGTCCAAGACATAAGCATCAAAGTTGGGAAATATTATGTAATGTAGCTTCTTACAACGCTTAGACTGTTTCGAAACATCATTGAAATCTAGTTTGCAAGGTCAGAATTACAACTTTGTATATGATCATGCGACAAAAATCTCATGAGATAAACAATTCACTAGACATAATTATCCACGGTAGATTATAATAAATCAAAATAAGTAATATTATGCATAATTTTAGTATCAAAAATAATTTTACTTTCATTTTACTCTAAACAATAATTAGACTAATTTCCACACAAAAAATCGTTAATTTCATTATTAAAATAAAATTCATTATATGAAATGAAAGTCAAATCATATTGTATGGAATTACAAAAAAAAGAAAATTAGAAATAGATTTTGGAAACCAATGAATTGGATTCAATTCATTAATTTTATGTAATTAAATTTAATTCATGAGTTTGAAATGCTAAAAAAGATATGACTTAAATTCAACCACGTAATTGAATCTCATTTTCTTTATGAATTCAATCCATATCTTAAATGATGTGAATTGAATTCTAAATTGAAGAGTCAATTCTTTTTAAAACATTAAAATTTCAAACATACACATCATAAATATCCAAATTATTACAAAATACACAAATATTGATTACATACTATTTTTAGTTAAGGATAAAAAGGTTATATAAAGTAGTTGAATTCATTTTTATTGTGTTCCAAATAATAAAATTGAATTTAATTCTAATATATATAGATTTATTACAATCAGTGTAAATCGATTTTAATTCAATCCCATAAATGTAAATGAATCCAATTCGTTAATAAATTTAAGTAGAAAGTTTCCAAAGGCCTGATGAAAGAAACTTTAAAGGTAATACTATAAAATCTCATCTCCACACCTTTGTCAAAGTCCAAACTACCATTGTTTCATCATTTCACTCATCCTTTCATTTGTTTTCCTTTCAAAGATTAAAAAGGAAGTTTTTAATTTTAATTTTAGTTTTATTTTATTTGAGATTTTAAATTAATCCTAATATTCTAAATTGTAATCGAGTATTATTTGCAATTTAAAATTTTGCTTAAGAACATAATTTATTTATTGTTTGATAGTGCTATTGAGATATGGGTTTGAAAGGGTTTGTTGAAGGAGGCATAGCTTCCATTGTTGCTGGTTGCTCCACACATCCTCTTGACCTCATCAAGGTTCGCATGCAACTTCAAGGAGAAACTCCGGCGACGGCCAAACCTTCACCGTCTGTCCATAACTTACGTCCGGCGCTTTCTATCCACACCACCACCGCCACAACCAACGTCCACGTGCCTCAAACATCACCGCCACCCTCTACCACAGTACACCGTGTAGGTTTCACCACCGTCGGTGTCCGTATAGTCCAACAAGAAGGCGTTGCTGCCCTTTTCTCCGGCTTGTCCGCCACCGTACTCCGGCAGACCCTTTACTCCACCACACGTATGGGCCTCTACGACATGATGAAACAAAAATGGACGAACCCGAACACAAAGGTCATGCCTTTATCGAGCAAGATTGCCGCAGGACTCATAGCCGGTGGCATCGGGGCCGCCGTCGGGAACCCAGCAGACGTAGCGATGGTCCGCATGCAGGCCGACGGCCGCCTCCCTCCAGCACAACGCCGGAACTACAAGAGCGTAGTCGACGCCATCAAACAAATGACGAAGGAAGAAGGTGTAACAAGTCTATGGAGAGGCTCGTCGCTTACAATAAACCGAGCCATGCTTGTCACGGCGTCACAGCTAGCATCATACGATCAGTTGAAAGAAATGATATTGGGAAACAAATTGATGCGCGATGGGTTTGGCACCCACGTGACGGCGAGCTTCGCCGCCGGGATTGTTGCGGCAGTTGCATCGAACCCGGTAGACGTGATCAAGACAAGGGTCATGAACATGAAGGTGGATGCAGGCGCTGCGGCGCCGTATAGTGGGGCATTGGATTGTGCTGTGAAGACGGTGAGAGCTGAAGGTCCGATGGCTCTTTACAAAGGGTTTATTCCGACGATTTCAAGACAAGGGCCGTATACGATTGTGCTGTTTGTGACTCTTGAACAGGTCAGGAAGTTGCTTAAAGATTTCTAATTTGAACGATGAAGACGACAAAACTGAAACTTAAACTAAGACCAGGTTTAGTTTATGTTAAGGTTCATAGATTGAGATCAACTTATGTAATCTTTGATTTGATATGAATTTAGTTCCTTAAGGTCGGGAAGAACACCAGACGTGGCGGTGGTGATGTTGTTGTATGGTCGTCTACTGATAATTTGCAATGTTTAAAAAATGTAACAAAATTTATACCGTAAAATAACAGATTTAATTTTACCATAATAAAATTAAAATTTTTAAATATGAGTTAAAAATATTAAAATCAAACAAAAAATATTAAATTTAAAATTTTCATAATTAAACCGACCAATTAAATTTTT
>JAOTAZ010000218.1:28521139-28535428 GCA_025629785.1 Erythroxylum oxycarpum
TGAAAATTCATAACTCCCAATTCTGACATCCAAAATTAACATGCTATATCTCATTTTCAAGCTAATTTCTTCCTCTACAACTTTCCAGGAGATCACTTGAGCCAATTCAAATCACAACAATCTCTAATTTAGCTTCCAACCACAATACTCACAAACCTACATTTAGGGATAGGTTCCAACAAAATGTACATAACCAGCCAACAATCAACAAGTCATAACTCCCAACATACATATCGAAAAATTGCAAACTCAGTGGCAATGAAAAGATAACAAGATAGGCTTTAACTTTCATGAAGACCAATTCCGCAAATTCACCCTAATTCCATATAGAAAAATGCATCAAAGTTTCAGATCACCAAGCTCGGGTACTGTTCACACAGCTCCTATACTTCACTTTTAAAGCAAAATTTAATACTCTTCTAATCAAAATTGGGCAGAACTTCCTTCATATAAAATGTAACCAAATGTCTCAATTTTAATTCAAAACAAGTCTCACTTCATTTGCTCAACCACACAAAGAGTTATGACAAAAAAATTAGCATATGTACCAAGTCAAATTTCCAGCATTTACACTTACCTCATATTCCTCACCTTCCTTACCATTCCATACCATCTCTAAACCAACTCTTATCCATTTCATTTCATGTTGCCACCATAATCAACTCATAATTATCCTTGCACAATAATCCTCCAAATTCTAGCACCCATACACAATCATGTTCTTATAAGAGATAATCATTTAACATTACTAAAATCTATCCAAAACACACAATTCACATCCTATACATGTTATATCATTTATCTTCAATCCATCTTAAATCCACCAAGAAAATAACCTACCCATATATACTAACATAAGTTCAATAAAATCAATGCTCAAAACATCACAATTAATGCATCAACTACCAATTAAAGGACATATAATTTAATTCTTACCTAACCAAGCTTTAACTCTTCACTTCTTCAATTACTTCAACCTATTCCACTTCTCTACCTCATACGACCATCACTTACACAAGGCTTAAGGTGGATATTTTTCCTTGTCAACACACAAGGGGAAGCAAGCAAGTAACAAAGAAGAGCCTTGGTTTTAGGTGAAGAAGAGTAGCAATTTTACAAGGAGGAGGCAACTAACGAAAGAGGAAACCAAAGAAGAAGAAGAGGAAAAGAAAGTTTCGGATGGATGGAAGAAATAAAGCAATTAAATCATCTTTTCATTCATTCAACTTAGAAGAACCGAGAACAACACAAGCATTTAATGTGTTGAAGAGGTGTCATCAAGACACTTGTCAAAAAAATGGGAAAAAGACAAAATCCATTAATATTATTTAATAAAAGAAACCCTAATAAATGAACCCATTCAATTCCAATGGCTCCAATTATCATCCCAAAATAAGGTACCCAATATTTCAGTACCATTTGACATAAATTTTCGGTACCAAAAACCAGTCGGTTCGCCACTTGGCGATTTTTTCGGTCTTGAAATTTTTCCTGGAAAATTCCTAATATTCCCCCCAAAATATAAAACACATAAAAATCACTCCAATTTCATTTTTCAAGCACCAAATCATATTTTTCACAACAAAATCACAGTTAGGTACATCTACCGGGAAATATCACGAATACATGTACAGTTCTTTTTATGTGCAGATTTTCACTATTTGCGTATAAGGATATGCATGAATATTTCAATTAATCTCAATCGCTCTTAGCCCTTTCCAAATTACTATTTTACCTTCCCATCGGGGGTGGGATGTTACAAATAAGCTATCTTCAAACGCTCCTGTAAAGGAGCTGATGAAAAATTAGCTGGCCAACCCAACCAGCTTTTAACCAAACAAATAAACAACTTATTGATATAGGTCGAACAGCTAATTTAAGTCAAACAGCCAAAATACAGCTAAAAAGTTGTTAACCAAACACGGCCTAGAACATGAGATAAGCTGACTCTGTTTGCAAGCGTGTATGTTTCTCTTAATGAGCTCAAGATAGGTGTAGTTAGTAAAACCTCTAGATTTGTGTCTCATTAAGATATTCTCCATTGGAATCTAAGGAATAATTCGACAAATTGTCTGGATGGAATCTAAGCTTTATGGGCAAATGGCTAGAATGATTTCAGAGACTTTGACATGTTGTGAGAGACCAGTAGTGGATTCAAAATTTAGAATATTTTAGAGAGGATTTAGCGAATGCTAATTGCCATACCACAACTATACACTCCTTCCATTTTTTGTTAACACCTTTGACTCATTTCTAATGCAAGCTTTTAGCTTAGTATTTATTGAAGAGACTAAGATAATTAAGAAATGCTCATGAATCTATAAAATTTTAAAGAATTCGACATTTGACAATAACTTCCATTACTTAGTCAATAAGATTATGTTCTTTAATATGATCGAATGAAATTCTGTGACACCATTGTTTTTAGGCAAACAAACCTTATATTCGTTTGGCCATGTCTTTTCTTGCATCATTCTTTTTTCCTGATCATAGAAAAACTTGAAGCCTTCTTTCAATGACTTTGATCAATAAATAAAAAGTTTAATAATCTTCTTTATTAATGAGGTTTATGACTCATGTTTTTATAAAGAAAAATATTTATTTCTAGAAAATTTATATTATTTAAGTTATTATAGTTGATCTAGAGATAACTACAATACAATATGACATATCATTTTTAAAATAATCTCTTTCAAATTTAAAAATAATTTAATTAATTTAAAATTATGTTTTTAAATTGAAATATCAGGTAACTCATTTTTTAGTAAAACAAATGTTTTAAGTCGAATAATATAACTTTCCTTTATCACAAGTAAAGAGAGAGAAAGAGATAAAAATAAGTACAAAGCAAAGAGGATAAAAATGTCCAAAAAATAAACAGAGAAATTAAAATTGAAAATTGTTATCTACTTTTCAAAATAATAATGTGGGATAATAATTTCAAATTTTTAATATAATTTTATTAGTTGTATGTTTTTTTTGAAAAAGAAAATGGAATTAAAAAATAAATATGAAAGTTATACAAAGCCAATATAGTTCGAAGGGTGGTACCCTTGACAACCTTGTATTACAAGGTAAGAATTAAAAATACGTAACTAGCTGAGTAATTAGAGAGAATCACTATAGGTTCGCTGAAGATGATATGCTTGGGTTGAAGTGTTGATGCAGATTGTGTAGAAGGACAAGTTCCCGTACTTCATTGAGGATCATAGTCTTCAAGGTCTCTGTGGAAGAACTCGTGTTTGCAAATCTTCTGGGGTTCCTTTCACGCCATAAATTGTAAACACAAAGTCCTAGAGCAATGTTGTGTATCAGCTGGTCAGTTCATATGTAGGTATTCTGGTTTGAAATGTGGTGAAATATTTCTGGAAATGATTCCCTCGAGTTGCACCATAGGCATTTCGTGGTGATATGATCCCAAATATATTTGTTGGAAGGGCGTGAAAAGAAGAGAGGATTCCTAGATTCTTCGTGTAGCAAGTACATCGGGCATATTTTGTCAACTTGTAAGAAAGGCATTCGATCAATGGTGCTAAGCTCGTTTTTAATAGCAAACCAGAGAATAAAGGAGATCTTCGGTGTTAAAGCTTTGCACCATACTGTCTTAAACCATTCAACCTTACTACCTTTACTTCGTAACAGATGCACGATAACTTTGTTAGTAAGGTGATTGTTACAATATATGTTATATATCTTACTATTTAATTTTGACATTATTAGATAATTAAACCTATAAGATATTGTAGCTTTAAGATTTACATTGAATTTAATTGGGTGATGATAGCTAGACCATGGCTTGGTGTGATTAAACAACAATTCTGATTTGACTTGGATTCAAATTGATGTGGTTGCTACACTTATGGTTGTGAAAGAATTCTACACAAAATGAAAGTCTATTATTATCATGTTAGTGGTATGTTACGTTGGTGAGAGTCATTGTGTACTGCTGGATGGTGTGGATAAAAGATATGGGGAATTTGTTTTGGGTGTTGGATAAGAGTTCTTATTGATGAATATCGTGGAAGTATCTCTCAATGGTAGAGGTGATTCGGTGTGGATGGTATCAACGATATAATGGGAGTTAATTGTTTTTTGGAAAATATATAGCTGAAGCCGTGCATGTGTTCGGGGTTTTTACATACACCATGGTTTAACTTTTGATTTTCTAGAGTTGTTCGTCTGGGATTGTGAGAAAAATATACATGGATTTTTAGTGAAGATGTTGAAGCTTCACAGCAAATCTTTCGATGGACAACTTCCTGTTCTTTCGCTGATGAAGCGACATATTTAGGGGAGTTGCTTTTTATCTCAAGTGTTGTCTTTGTTTATGTTGGTTATTGTTGAATCATTTGAGTTGTTTATTTCATATCTTTATTATCAAACACTGTTGAGGTTAACACGAGTCAGTCGTGTTATTGGGTGTGAAAATCTTTCACGGGAAGTGAGGTTGAGAGATAGTGTCAAAGGTTAAGTGGTGTCGGCTCAGTAAAGCCTTGGGTAAATATATTGTACTTCGATGAAAGTATTAAGTTAGGTGAGGGCTCCGCAAAAGTAGACAAGGTGTGCCGAACTGCGTTACTAAATTTCTGGTTTTTTTTTATTATTTTGTTTTTGATTGCTTTTTTTCGTTTGCATTAGAGACGTTCATAGTAAAGTTGGAAAGTTTGCGAAACTATTACCCCCTACAATTTTTCAGTGATGAACATGCTTATATCTTTCCAGAGAAAAGTATCATGCATGTCCAGATTAGGAGATGTATCATGTTGTAAATATTGCAACCGAAGTGGAAAATGCCAAAAGTTATCTTGTATCAAGGAGTGGAGTTTGGTATGCAGTGGGAGTACCTCAAAAGAGTTATTGAATTAATCAACTATCCCTGACTTGACCAATTGTCATACCAAAGCGATATCAATTTCTCATCGCCAATCTTGCAGGACATATCTTATGGTACCATATCTCTTAACTATAGAATTTGATTAAGAAAGTGTGAGTGCAATGGATTTTTCTGGATCGCTCAAATACTTTTGCCTTTGAGGAAGTAGGAGCGTAACAGTTTGATCCAAAGGGATGTTTTGTCTATCAAAATCTACCAGAATCTCTTGAGCATCAATGCTTGATTAGTAGTTTTGATGGAGCATAAGTTGAGGCCACCTTCATCTTTCGGGTAACATAAATTAGTCCATTTAACTTTAGCAACTCCTAGGGAACCATTCGGATGACTCCACAAAAAATTCTTGAGGATCCTTTCTATTGATTTAATGATACTTTGGATTAGAAAAATATGAGAACTTCAATATATCTACATTGAATTGAGCATAAATTTAATGAGTTGCACTTTACCTGCATAAGAAAAGTGATTTGTTAGCCCAAGATTTAACTCGCTTCTTGATCTTTTCGATTAGTGGAAGGTAGTCCAGGTGGTTTAATCTTTTTGTAGACATTGATACGCCAAGATACAAGATAGGTGGACATTTGTATGTCATGCCCGTATCTCTTGTTATAAGATTTTCTAGATGGCTTGCACTTTTGGAGAGATAGAAATGGCTTTTATGTATATTAATCTCCAGACTCAAGTATACCTTAAAGGTGTCGAGAGCTCTCACATAGGCAAGGATGGAATCCATGTTTGCAAAGCAAATCATCTACAAAGCAGAGATTAGTTAGTTTCTTCTTACATTTCATGTGGTGATTGAAATTTAGGTTGTTTTGAACTTTTTGCTTGATAATGGCATTAAGAATATCCATGCAGAGGATAAAAACATAAGGGAAAAGGGATCCCCTTGTATGAGACAACAAGCTGCCTTAAAAAATTTTAGTGAGATTTCCATTGATTAGAACATAAGAGGTGGCAGATGATACAAATTCTCTAAACCATTTAATGAACTAAAGTGGAAAACCATACGTAGTAAGCATTTGCCACAAGAAGTCCCAGCTGATGTTGTTAAATGCCTTGTAAAAGTCGATCTTCATTGTGCAATTTGGAGAGGTGTGTGTTTGCGAGTATCCTTTTAAAATTTCTTGTACAATAAAGACGTTGTCATTGATATGTCTTTCCTTAAAAAATGCTCCTTGGTTTTCATTTATCAAAGGAGAAATGATTGTCTTCAAACAAGTAGCTAATATTTTGGAAATAATTTTGTACAAGAAGTTGGTGCATGAAATGGGCCCGTAATCCACAAAAGTGGAAGGATTAGCACCTTTAGAAATTAAGCACAAGAAGGTCCAATTAATTTCTTTTAGAAGGATAACATTAGAGAAGAATTCTTAGACTACATTCTTGACAAAGCTACCTATAATGTTACTAGACTTCTGGAAGAAGAACTCATTTAATCCATTTGGTCTTGGGGATTTCCTATGGTCCATACCAAAGATCAACTTCTCAATTTCACTATCCTCCACTGGATGGGTTAAATTAACAAAATCCATAGGGAAAATTTATGGCAGGTTAAGCTTTTGCAGTTATATGAGTGAGATGAGTGATGAAACAATGGTTTCGAGGACTGTGGTAAAATAGTTGACAACTTTGTCTTGTATGTTTGGGGGCTTTTGAAGTAGTACACCATCCTGAAAAGTGATTGAGTAGAGTTTATTGTGATTTTTTTTCTAGCTAAGATCGTGTTAAAGAAGAATTTGGTGCAACTGTCACCATCTTTTAGCCAAAGTACTTGTGCCCTCTGTTGAAGAAGAGAGGCATGATTTTTCACAGCCTGTAAGTAATTAAAGAGAGAGCTAATTTTTCCTTGTCTAACAACAATTGATCAATTGGTAGAGAGGTAATTTGGTTTTAGATATGTTCGAGTTCATGTTTGGTAGAGTTAACAGCTAGAGTCGTAAGCCTTTCAGTGAATTCAATGACTTAAGTTTAGTTTTGATAAATTTCATCTTGTGAATTTGAATATTGTCTTGTACCTACAATGTAGAGTTCTGCCCCTTTCTTAAAAGCCACAGTGAATCCTGGTTTTAACAAGATAGTTGTTGAACCTAAATGGATAATGTTGTGCAATTTTCTGGAACAATTTTTTAACTAGGATTGGGGTATGATCCGAAAACAATGGATCCTTAAAAGAGGCGATTGTATGAGAAAGTTATTTAGCCAGAAAGATCATTTACTAGAGCGTGATCGAGCTTCTTCTAAATGAACCAGTCTGATTGTTGTTTGTTAGACCAATGTATTCAACACAATCTGTGAAGTCAGCTGAGTAGTTCTTGAGATTAATTAGAATGGTTGTGAGCTTCCGATGCATGTAGAGTGGAATTAAAATCTCCATAAATTGTCTAAGGCATGGTGATGGAGCTACTGATATGTCTGATATTATTCCATAATATAAGTCTTTGGAACCCAAAGTTGCTTGCATAAATGAAAGAGATATTGATGTAAATATGTTCCTATAGGAAAGAGACATTTAGATGGATGGCTTGATCAGTGGTGTCCAGCAGATCCACTTTGATGTCATTGAATTTGTAGCAGATAAAAATCCTTCCAAAAGCATGATGAGTGTGGTTTGAGATCATGTTCCAAAAGGGTCCCAAAATGTTTAGTTTGTCAAGGTTTTCTGTTCTGAGCTTAGATTAAAGTAATACTATGGGAGATTTTTTCGTAATACAAAGTCCCTTAAGGCTAAAAGCTTATGGTGACAATTTATGCCTCTTACATTCCAAGTTAAGATAGACATATTAAAGAAAATGGTTTTAGAGCTTTTGCTCTTGCTCCTCTGGGATTTCCTTTAGACAATACTGTGGAAGTTTTCGTTTTCATCGGATCCATTCATTCCTTGTTGTGTACAAATTGGTTGTGCTAGTGTTATGTTCTTGGGAGGTTTTGGTGTTGCACAATTATGGACAAGTTAAACTATTATAGAAGTGTTAGGATATGTCTCACCTGATGTAGAGTTTGGGATCACATCTGAGTTAGAGTTGAGTGGGGTGGTATCCGTATGAGTTTCTTGCAAACTTGACATCTACAGTTGTTTGTCAACCACATTAATGCTCATTTTAGTATTGGCGATCAAAGGAGATGCTTTAGAGGAACATTCACATTAGATGTATTGAGGTCTGCTTCATTCAAGGTTAGTTAGTAGGGGGCGCTGGGTTAAGCCTACAGTGGTAAACTATTATCCTCACCAAGTTGCATGATAGGAATCTTGATTGTGAGTTCCTTGGAAATGTCAATGCTTGCATACATTATTGTTGAGATGAGTTGTCTTGAGCAGTCTGAAGTATTGAAACTAGTGGAGGAACTTGCAATGACAGTGAAAGTGAGGAAGAAAAGAAAGTTGAAAGGAAAGATGAAGGAGTTCAAATGCAAGTGGAAATTGGAGTTGATGATCCTAAGCATAATTCAACAATGTATGGATCAAAATAATGAAGATATAAGTCAGATGGATGAAGCATAAGGCAAAGGAGAATGGAAAATGAAAGAAGCAGATGATCGAATGCACAACAAAGGTTGAGAATTAAATTCAGTGACTTGGCAGTTATTTGAAAGAAGAAGTAACCAGAAGTGCAGAGGTAAAAAACCAACAGAAGGTTGCAGCAAATTTCAAGTAATTTAATTAGCAAATCAAGTTTAGTGTTAATCAAATGCATGAAGCTGAAGAATATTAATCCACAACTGACAATAGGATTTATATGTCAGTCTTTGGTTGCTGGAAAATCAAGTTGCAGCTGGAAAATGTGTACTGTTCATGCTGTTACATTTTCAGCCTTTTGCATATGTTGGTTTTAGTTAGGCTAAAGACAAGTGAAGTTACTTTTGTGTCTAGCTAAATCAGGAAATGTCTGAACTAGTTTAGCATTATTCATCAGTCCAAGTTTTTTTCCATCAGCTAGTTATCTCATTAGCTCATGTTTTTATCTTTCAGTCTTTTTACAAAAGTTGTAGCAAAAAGTTGTAGAGCTAATATATAAAGCTCATAATCCTCTTCATTTTCGTATGGTGTAATGAAAAAACCAGAAACCATCAATACAAGTTCGTTTTTCCTTCCAAATTTCAATCTTCTTGTTATGTTTTCATTGTTATTTTGTTTTCAGTAGCAAATTTCAAGTAGAGCAGCAGAAGTAAAAAAAACTTGTAAACACTTCTTTTCAATATACACCATATATACATAGATCCTTGAAAGTTTCAATTTTCATACATTATACATTCAGTAGAGTACAAAGTCAAGAACAAAGGAGGAGTTTAAGGAGTGCAGTGTAGCAGAATTCCCCTTGGATTATAGCAGACGTGAATAGTACCCAACGTGCTTGATATTTTGCTTCAACCATCATTCAAGCTCGACAAGTGGTGTGCTGAAGTTTCCATCTTCAAACCTTCAAGGGAGCATCTTTCAAGAGTGATATCAGAGCTTCACGGTTCACCTAGTCTGGACCAAACCGAAATATGACAGGTATGAATCCGACAATGATGAACTTGCAAAATGTGCAGGCAAACATTCCGGTGTTGACAAGAGACAACTATAAAACATGGGCCATTCGAGTAAAGGATTGTCTAAGGGTTAGTGATTGTTGGATTGTAGTCACCGAAGGAGTAATGGAAGAACATGGAGCCATGACGCAAGTAGACCAAACATGGTTGAACCAAGAAAGGGACAGAGATTTTCAAGCCTTGGTGTTCTTGAGATCAGTGGTAAGTGAATCCATTTTGTTGAGGAATGTAAGTTGTAGGAGTACCAAAGAATTGTGGGATACTCTCAAGATAGAGTATGTTAGATCAGCTCAAACCTTAAGGCTAAAGAAGCAAACAATTTTTATGAGCTATGAAAATTTTTCTATGAAGGATGAGGAGAGTGTTTCAGCTGCAAAGGGTCGGTTTTTAAATTTGGTGCAACAACTAAAGGAGTTTGGGGAGAACACTAGCACAGAAAGGTTAGTGGATAAATTTCTGAGTAGGTTGCCATTAAGGTTTGAAGCAAGTATAGCACCTTTGGAGTGGCAATTTACAAATGATCCAGATTCAGTTTCTTTGGAGCAAGTCTTCAATGTTTTGGAGATGCATGAAGAAAGACATGGCCATAGAAGAGAAGGGGAAGAATATGCATTGAAGGCTGAAAGGTTTAGAACACCTAAAAATCCTCCAAGCTACACACAAAATCAGAGCACCTATGATTCAAAACTAGTTCCAGCACAAAACTATCCACCAAATTAGCCTCATAACCATCACATTCCTCATCAAACTCATACCTACACTCATAACCACCCTTACTCGAACCAACCATATCCTCAAACACAATATGCCTCACTAATGCCCTACCAAAACATCCAAAATTCAAACCAATATCTTGGCCATAAAGATACCTGAATGCAAGGAGGAACAAGGATGCCTAGAGGGGGTTTATTTGTGAATTGCAGATTTTGTGGGAGGAACAATCAAGCAGCTGAGGATTGTTTTTGGAATGACAATGTTGAGTGTATTTTTTGCAGGAAAAGAGGACACACTAGAAGGGTTTGTTATGAGAAATGGATGAAGGAGCATCAAAATCCCCAAAGCTCACTCTTTGGCAAGCCACCTCCCACACATCCTCTCCAAAGAGTAAATACCTCACCAAACATGATACCAACCCAACCACAACCTTACCAACTTGTTTCTGAACCTCAAATGCATCAAGCTCATTTTATTGGAAAACCAAAAATTCAAACCCTGCATGACCTCATTTCCAATTCCTCAACAGCCTATATATCAACCTCCAATGCCTCAATACTCCTTGATCCCTCAACCTTATTCCTATTACCCTCAAATGACTCAACCAAACATGCCTCAATCTAGTTCAATACATCAAACTAACCAGAATTTTCAGATAATCTTGCCAAATCCATCAAACTAGCACTTCCAAAGCACAAACCCGATGACAGAATTTGCTCTATATTTACAACCACAAACACTTTCAAATCCTTAAAGCCACTCATCAAACATGTCAAGCACCCAACTTGAACCTTCACAGACCAAAAACCAATCAAACCAAACCAAAACCAAAGAGAATGTCTTTGTAGCTGAAGCTAAAACTTGTCAAGATTTAAAAATGGTACCTACTGATAGTGTGCGCATTTCTGAAGTGAAAAAGGAGAGGAAACGTGCTGATGTTGAAAGAAAGAAGGCTAAGAAGTATCGCCTTCAGTTGGAGTCATTGAAGAAAGAAGTTGAGGAAGTTAAGTTAAAGTTTGAGGAGGCAATCATAAAGTTAGAAGCAACAAAGGCTGATGTAGCTAAAGAGAAAGAACGTGCTAAGATAGAGAGGGCTAAAATAGAGGAGCAAAGATGTGGGGCAAAGAGGAAAATCATGGAAGAAACATCTCGTGCTGAAGATCTTTCTAGACAGTTGGAAGATGCTAGACGAATTATTGAGAAAAAATAGAGGGAGATTCAGAAAATGAAGCTTTTAAATAATCCTGAAACTGAGATAATGTTTGTGTCTAGAGATGTAAAATTTGATGAAAATGAAGCTTTGAAGTGGGATGAGCAGATTGACAAAAAATCAGGGAGAGTTGGTGTTAAACTTCCATTAATTGATCCAAATGTAGAAGAAATAGCAAGAGAAGTTGCATATGCTGATCATAATCGTGCAGGTGATAGATCTCACATGAATACACCAAATTCAAATGACAATGACAGCAATGGAGCTCAGGAGGAGAATCAGTCAAATCCAGAAAATGAAGGAGTTGGCTTGGATTTTGAAGAAGGCTCTTCAAGCTCCAACAGTGCTCACAAAACAAGGGACTTAGCTTCAATTTATAATGAAACTAATCCTTTATTTGATTTCAGGTATGATGATGCAGCTGAAGAGGAAGCAGATGAGGCACTCATGGTTTTTGAATATGCCATGTCTGCAAAAATTTGAACCTAAGATGTACAGTCGACAATTAAACAAGGAGTGTGGCGAGGTCCGATGGATGTAAGTGTGCAGCTTTTACAAAACAAAGGAGGAGTTGTTGGGATGAATTGTTTTGTAAAACCTGCTATGTTGAAGTTGGCTGAAGATCTTGCAATGTCAATCAAGTTGAGGAAGAAAAGAAGAGTAAAAATCAAGTTGAATAATCTTAGTATTACAATCAGAAGATTTGCAAGAACTGTTGAAAGATTATCATTAATTCCAAGAAACAACTTGCAAGCGTCGTTTATATACAAGCTGGAAACTACAAGCACGTGAGCAATACGTGGATTGGAACTAAATTAGTTTAAGGACCTAATTAGATACAACAACAAACAGTTTAATGAAACAGATATGCAATAATACACCCCCCTCAAGATGGGGCTTCGTGTATGCTGAGAAGACCCATCTTGGCAATGAATTGATAAAATGCTGGAGCATGTAATGATTTGGTGAAGATGTCGGCCAACTGGTTCGATGTACGAATATGAAACAATTTTAAAAAGCCATCTCGAACCTTATCACGCACAAAATGACAATCCACTTCAATGTGTTTTGTCCTTTCATGAAAAACAGGATTAGTGGCAATATGTAAGGCAGATTGATTGTCACAAAACAATCTGACAGAGGGTTGAGAGACAAGAAAAGACTCAAGAAGGGCTACAAGCTAGACCAATTCACAAGTTACAACCGCCATAGCTCGGTACTTAGCTTCGGCAGAAGAACGGCTAACCACAACTTGTTTCTTGGACTTCCAAGAAATCAAAGAGTCTCCTAGATACACACAATAACCTGAGACACTTCGTCTTGTATCAGGACAAGAAGCATAATCGGAATCCACAAATGCTATAAGATGTAGATTGGAAGCACATGGATAAAACAATCCAAGAGCTGGATTTTTCTTTAAGTAAGCCAAAAGATGATAAGTAGCTTGCATGTGAGGTTTTCGAGGAGAGGAGACAAATTGACTAAGGCAGTGCACGGAATGTGTGATATCAGGCTTGGTATGAGTCAAATAAAGAAGTCTGCCTATTAATCTTCTGTAAACCAAGGGATCTTCTAACAGTTCACCTTCATTGGCACTAAGCTTTTGTGAAGGAATCATAGGTACCTCTGCTGGCTTAGCATCCAACTGACCAGTGTCTTCCAACAATTGAAGACAATACCTCCTTTGTGACACTGAAATACCAGAAGTAGAATATGTAATTGCAAAACCAAGAAAGTACTTTAAAGGACCGAGATCTTTAAGCTTGAAAGATGATTGCAAACACTCTTTGATCAAATGTAAGCCATTGAAATTCGGCCCTGCAAGAACTATAGCATCTACGTAGACCAAAAGAGCAACAAAATTATCTCCTGAACCTTTAGTAAAAAGGTTATGGTCATGTGGAGACTCAGTAAAACCAAACTTCAGGACTACATCAGAAAAGGCTGTGTACCACTGCCTAGAAGCTTGTTTCAAGCCATAGATTGACTTGTGTAGCTTACAAACCATGCCTGGATGTTGTCCTCTATATCCAGGAGGTAAATTCATATAGACTTCCTCATCAAGCATACCATTAAGGAATGCATTATTAACATCCAACTGTAAAAATTTCCAGTTCTTGCCTGCTGCAAGTGCCAACAAGACTTTAAAGGTTGTCATTTTAGCCACAGGTGAAAAGGTTTCATTGTAGTCAATGCCCTCAAGTTGTGTAAATCCCTTAGCCACTAAACGGGCCTTGTACCTGTCAATAGTACCATCTGCCGTATGTTTCACTTTAAAAACCCACTTACAATCAATTGCTTTCTTTCCTGCAGGTAAAGAGACGACAGACCATGTTTTCAAAGCTTCCATGGCCTGAAGTTCATCATCCATTGCTGCACACCACTCAAGAAACTTTGCAGCTTGATGATAATATTCAGGTTCATAATGAGAGGTTATATTAGCAATGAAATTGCTATGTGATGAGGAAAGCAATTCATCAGAGAGATGGTTCTGTATAGGATACTTAATAGCAGCATTACAATGAAAATCATTTATATAAATAGGTTTTTTAGGAAGTCTAGATGATTTTCGTAACTGAGGTAATGCTGGTTGGTGGTCTAGTAGGTCAGAAACGGGAATTTCATGAATTGGTGAATTTGGGTGGTGGTGTGATGTATTTGAAGAAGAAGGTTCAAGTAAGGAAAATTTTGGTTGGTGGCCATTAGAGTTTAGGGAATGAGAATCATGTGGTATAAAATTACCAGCATGACTCGGAGAATCATCATGAACAATATGAACAGGTTTAGGCAGCACAAAATCAGGGAATGGATCTATAAGAACATCAGTAGCAATGGTATGAAATGGAAAAATGTGTTCATGGAAGGTAACATTTCTAGATATGACAAACTTATGATTAGTGATATCATACAGTTTGTATCCTTTCATACCTGCAGGATAGCC